>CM076722.1:7561968-7755233 GCA_038501795.1 Pseudopleuronectes americanus
AAACTCAACCTCTCTGCCTTTCTCCTCTGTCTTCCCTTTGCCCTCTTCTCCAGAGCCCCGTCTCTCCGTTCCTCCTTTTCTCTTCTGCGTCTACATTTCCTATTTTTTCGGTGGATTTTTTCCCCTTCACATTTCCTTCTTATTGACTCTCTTGGTTCTCGGGCGTTTGAGAATTTGGATTTCAGACATGCCAGGTTCAACATTTGAAGTAAACATGATTTATTCATGTGATGTTGTTCTGCCGGGAGGCTGGTCTGTACATCTCAAATTAGATTTCTGAACCTATTTATCTGAAAGCAGAATGCTGGGTTAAAGGTTACATTAGCTCGGTCAAATGTAATAAGGAAAGGAAAATGCAGTGAACTATTCTAAATGCAAACTAAATCGTATAAAGGGGATGGACAACATAACATGAGCAGTAGAAGTGCAGCATGAAGTGCGTTACTACGCCGAGGCTCAACAAATTCACTAGATCTGGATTTCTGGAGGATTCGCACCTAATTACACACATTCATTAATATATTGGTCCACAAATTACTCTCAGAGAATCAAAGCAAATGTTGAAAAAGATGAAAAAATGTCATGGATCTGCACCAGAATGAACTGGTTTCCTTCTGTGATCATGCCTCAGCAGTTTCTTCATAATAATGCTTACTAACAAACAAACGCAGACGGGAAACATGATCTCCTCGACGGAGGCAAAGAACCACAGCTCCCACTTGTGAACGTTTGCTTCTGAGAAGAGTTCCCCTCACTGTAGTGACGAAAAAAAGAAGCATCTGATGATGTCTGATACAGGAACATCACAAACTGCAGCTTCAAAACGCTGCTGAATCGACTTCAAACAGAAGTTATGAGCAGACAGAACATTGATCCTCTGCACAATTCTGCAAAACCACCGAAAACATACAATCCTTCTCCACGGTTCAAGTGAGGGAGTTTCTTAAAAGTGCACTTGTATCTATTAACTTGCAGCGAACACAGTGTGACAGGTAAATTCAATATGGATCTAAATCCAGTTTTCAAAGAGAAGTTTAAAACATGTAACTTCATGAGAATGACAGACAAGTAATCAACAATTTGACATTTGAATTATTTATGAAGTAACAAGGACAAACAATTGCTTTTCAAATGTTGAATTTTTTGCTTTCAACTGTTTTCCATGTTTGTAGGTTGAATCTCTTTGGGTTTTTCTTAATGGTGGAATAAAACCTTTGTGACAAAGTCACCTTGGAACCCGGGAGAGTGTGATTGAAGTGGAGGAGAATTTGTAGAGCAGGTGGAAAAAAGTCAGACAAGAGATCACAGCTCTTCTTAGTTTACTTAAATTAATAAATACTTTTTGGGGGTTTGACGTCAGCGCCCAGATGTTTCATTTATGCAGCAAAGTGATTTGCACGTATGCTCTTTGTTAAATTGTCGGAGAAACGGTCGAAACAATAAAACACGGAGGAATAAAAACGGGGAAATAATCCTCAGGTGCAGCTTTAGTTCAGAAGCTTTGAGGGCTGTTCTCAGATCGTACAGGTGTTTACGTTCATCAGTCAACACGTGCCTCCTACACGTTTTCACCTTGTCCTCCCCTCAGCAGGTGTGCAGGCGCGCCGATCGCTCATTTCCACCTCTCCGCCCTCTCTCTCTCCACCACCCCCACCACCCCCCCCACCCCCTCCGCCTGTATCTCCTCTCACTCAGCCACCATCTATTTTGTCTCTTCGCCTCAGGAACACTCCATACCCCTGTCTCTTCACTGACCTCTCTCTTCGCTCTCCCTATCTTGGCTCTCACCCGTCTCCTCAATCTCAACAGTACACTTTCTCTGTTACAGTCCTTCCCACCACCACCACACACACACACACACACACACACACACACACCCACACACACACTCTCTCTCTCTCCCCTCTCCCTCTCTTCATTGGACGTGGATAAATTCTTCCCAGAGTTCTCCTTGACAAAGAGGCCCTCAGTCAGTGACACGGCCTGCTTGGGGAACCACCGAGCTCCTGAGACACTGTCACATCCGAGTATGTCACGCCTAAACATACACAGAATAAACACACACAGGCAGGCACTGGCGCTACACACACACACACACACACACACATACACTCTTGAGGAAGGTTCAAGGAACATTGTCTTTGTGTGTGTGTATGTGTGTGTGTGTTTGCTTGGTTCAACGTGAGAGCGTGTCTTTTTTGTATTCTCGACGGCAGAGCATGTCTGTGCGCTGTTTGTTTGTACATGCAGTTTGCATCTCAGCCTTCCGTACCACCCGCTGATCAGATCAGAGTGTGTGTGTATAGTGTGTGTGTGTGTGTGTGTGTGTGTGTGTGTGTGTGTGGGCTGAGGAGGAGAGCTCAGAGCACCGCTCTCCCCAGGAGCTGTTTTAAAAAGATGTGCTGTTCAGTGTCACTAGCTGTCGACGCAGGTCCCACTTGTTGCAGCTGTGGCTTATATAAGCGCAGCAGTTTAATCACAATTAGGAAGCTCTCCTTGAACTCTCTCGCCCCCTGGCTTGTTTGGAGAGCTCCAATTTGCATTTCGGAACAAAGCCTTGGAAAGAGTGATATTATTACACATGGCGCTGCAAAGAGAACAATGTCTGGGTGAGAATAGAGCGCTGTCAGTTGGAATCAGTGTTAACTATCAGATGGACGTCACAGTGGATTTTCACTTCCATCTCCAATGGCTGGTTTTGGGTTGTGTTGTAGGATTTCATATAATAACATGGTGCATACTTAAGTGTGTGACTTCTTATAATCCCATTGTTGGACTGTAAATCCCTTGTGTTTTGAACTGGTACAATTTTCTGCTCATTCTTAGTAGTTTTCCTCTTTCAACTACTTTTTCCTCCGCAGAGCCAGCCAGCCGAGGAGGAGGAGGAGGGGGGGTGTCTTCTTGAATTGCCTCTCCTGAGACTTCTTACGTTTTTTATGCGTGTGTGCTTCAGGGTTTTGTGAGCGTGTGTGAATAGTATTTTTTCCTTGTCTTCTTAGACAGTTTACACCAGTGGTGTGAGCTCGTTAAGCCCATTGAGATGAACTCAGACGTTCGTATGTCTTACTGGTCTTGGCGGATATCCCCTGACTTGATTTGACGAGGCATCGGGACGTCACATTAACACAGAAGCCTCCGATACGTTTCAGCTGACGACTGACGCAGCGGAGCTATGTTGCATGATGAAAGTGTTTCAGAGTCAGGAGTCTTTTCGATCAGTCGCAGCACAAAGGGCTGAACCACGCAGACGGTTTGTGGATCCCTGTGAAGTAACCGGATATTTACAGTGAAAAAAAGGAAACAACACTGCTGTGTACAGAGGGACAGACAGAGGCAGGATGTGTGCACTGCCACGGCTCGGTGGTGAACCGATGAACCGACTCCACACAGCTCTCCCACTTA
This sequence comes from Pseudopleuronectes americanus, assembly GCA_038501795.1. Lineage (NCBI taxonomy): Eukaryota > Metazoa > Chordata > Actinopteri > Pleuronectiformes > Pleuronectidae > Pseudopleuronectes > Pseudopleuronectes americanus. The sequence continues at coordinate 7,565,371 of CM076722.1, forward strand.
GACACCCACACACACACACACACATCAGATATTCTCACACACACTACAGATACATAGATCCACGCAAACATGCCCAATATATTCACCTTCATGGCCGCACACACGTACACACATACAAGGGTTGTGGATTAAATGACTCAGATGGCATTTGTTCTCTCTGCCTCTCGCTCTCTCTCCCTCTCTCTCTCTCCCCCTCTCCCTCTCTCATTGTCAGGTTTTGCTGCCGTGGCAACAGAGTCGGAGATGAGAGGAGGAGGGAGTGGGAAGTGGGGAGTGTGAGGGTGATGGAGAGAGCGAGAGAAAGAGAGAGAGAGAGAGGAGAGAGGGAGCTGGTGATGGAACAGGTAAATGAGAGATCGGGGAGTCAGAGCCCACTGGTCATGTGAGGCGGGGCTCCGCTGCTGCAGTGAGTGTTTTTCAGACTGAGCTCCGGCAGAAACGGAAAGAATGTGTTTTTTGCTACGTGACTGGGAACAAGCTTGCAGGCTGCGCCGGACTCGTGTGTGTGTGTGTGTACATATGTGTGTGTGCACTGTATGACTCGGACATGTTGCGTGTCCACTCATGTTGTTGTATAATTCCGTCACCCACGAATACATCTAAAATTGGTCATCTGAAATCAGGGCGAGCCATCACACTATCAGCGAGGATAGAGGCGGAGAAGCCCAGAAAAAACCAAATAAAGGGGCAATGGAGTGCTGTGAGAGGCTCTTGTGTTTCAAGTTGAACCCACATGTAGGATTTCTGGCTCTGTTTTTTTTCGTCTGTACTAATTTGCTCTGCAGTAAAAAAAGCAGCCTGCTCAAATTTGTTTCTTTGTTTATTTGTTGTTTTGGTTTTTTTCTTCAGTTACCCGGGGCAAGAGACAAATGCTCTGTGACTGCACTTCTCAGATTCAATTCAACATCTGCGATGGATTCATTTGCGACTATGCAAAGTAACTAGGCAAAGACCAAAATATGTAGGGCAAGCTACTGCTCTCATTCAGGAGATGGATGACGGCAACTCTCCTGCAGAGGTAAACCGTTGAAGAAAAAATACATTGTTTCAGAGGATTTCACAATGAGATCTGCAAGATTTAATTTTTCCCTTCTCCTCCAGGAACATGTGCATGGATGTGTAATGAATGAACAAGAGTTAAATCACCTTTGAGTAAGAGGGATTTTCACGATCACTGCAGGTACTATGAAACGTTTTTCCAGTCTCTAAGTGAACAGACATTTAACTGAATCGTTTTAATATCCATCCATCTATCCATTATCCATATTATCACTTCACACCCCTGAACAGCTGGCCAGCTTATCACAGGGCCAAGCAACCACTCACACTCCCTTTCACGCCTATAAACAATATGGAGTCTGTGTTTTTATAATAAATAGTAATTTGTAATGACGTGCTGCCCAGTTCCACCTCCTGCCTGAATCCCACAACCTCTTCCCACGTCACTTCTCTCTTCATTCGTTCCTGAAACACATTTACATTTCAGGCAATAAATTAAAATAAGAACTAAATTTAATGAATACAAATAGAGTAATTATCTTGTTTACTTCCTGTTTCTTCATCTGACATAGTTCTCTGGTTGCGTTAAGGGGATTGAGCCCCGGGATAAACGCATGAAAAATACAATTTACTATTGAAGCAGCTGCTAAAATAGATGAGAACTTTGCATTAGTGCCAGATGGTAAATATAAGCCATGAATAATACCATGCGACTCCAGACTCCAGCGCCAATCTGTGTTGACTCAGTGACAATCTGAAGTCTGTGTCTTCGTAGATAATACCGACTGTGGCCTTCGAGTTACTATAATGGGAAAAATCCGACTGTCACAGAAAAAAAACAAATCCTCAATCCACAAGTATATAAATAAAGAAACCGGAAATAACACAAACCATTCAAGGTAAGTTTATTTATTCTCGCCTGAACATACAAAGAAACACAGGACATCCCTGTGGCTGAATGGGACTAAACGATTGATCAAATTATTTATGAGCAATTCCATTAAACAGAAACAAACCAGCATCATCCATATTGAAAAGGTCATAAAAGCGATCGGATAACGATAAAACCCTGAGGGATGTTTTCTCATCGCGTCTCATGAGGACAACAGCGCGGGTACGAAGGCAGCTTGTGACCTTGGTGGATGTCACTCCCTCTCTGCCATGTTGTCTTTCATTCTGCCGTATCCAGCACAAGGGAAATGCCACGAAGTACATATATATATTAATAATCATAATGTCCTTTGCCAGATTGTGGAGTAGCTCCAACGTACAGAAAATGCCACATAGCTGGAGGAGGCAGAGAAATAATGACTTTGCAGTATACTGGTTGCATAATGCCATAAATTATCATTTTAATCAAATATTTCCATCAGTTCTACTCAGTTTTGATTTTAATTTATAAGCGTACAGAGGATATGGATTTCAATACCTTTATTTAAATGAAATGCTGTCCAAGAAAAACTGCGCAGACCACGTCTTTAGCTACTAATCACATTTCTGTGCATTTATCCTATTATTGTTAATTTATAGTTTTTAGGGAAAAAAATTAATACTATAATTGTCCATACATTTATTGGTATTTATGTCATGAAAACTGCTTGAGACAGTTTGTCCAATCCTAACTGGCCTAGTTGAACGATTCAACCAGCCATGATACGAGCTAATCACATCAGATTAGTCACATAATTAGGTTATTAGATCAGTGGTATAACCAGGGGCTAATGGTCAATATTTATCGTAAATTATTTCACACTCTGTCTAAATGTGTTGTGCATCTCTTCAAGAAGTTGAATAATTCTGTCACACACGGCTGAGTCTAAAAGTCATCTCGGCTCAAGACGAGACAGCCCCCCATTAGACCTGATAGGAAGCGACTGGAGAGGGGACGGGCAGCTGGATATGGGCCACTTCTCAAAACGTTGCTCTGCATTAGTTTTGCATTAAAATTGTTTTTCCTTTTTTATTTGCGTATCCATCTGTGTTAAATGATTTGCCTACAACAGCTTTCTCAACTTGTCTCCTGATGCCCCAGACATGCGTCATTTTCTCCTTTTCTTTTGCCTCTGAGGCACAGTTAGAAAACAGGACAGGGATCTTGCATGAAGCTTCATCGAGGACCTTTGGAGGATTAAACCACTTAATAAGATTTATAAAGACAAGTTTTGCTGCAGTGTTTTGGGGATACGGATGCTTCTGTCTTGAGTTGACGAGCACATCACTTTCCTTCAGTGTGATGCGACAAATGTGCAAATCTCACGGTGTCCAAAATACAGAAATTTTATGTTTTTCTTTTCTAACAACTCGCAACACATTGCTGCACTTTATTTTACTCCCAATTTTAATGCATATACACAGGAGGAATTAAAGGAATATAAAACGATAAGGTCCTAATTCAAAAAATGCTTTGTTGCCACAGAAATGACAAAAGTGGGATTTAAACATAAAAAAGCATTAAGCAAATACAACTGCCTTCTGTCGACAGTTAAGAATAAAGTATGTTTAGTTATGAGCGGATCCAAAATATTCTCCAGACGTACCAGATGAGAGTGTAATCAGTGCTTCAGCTGCTCAGATTGCGTTTTTAAAGAAGAAAGCTGTTAACTCCAATATATATTTCATCTTCACAAGGGTATGATGGGATTCAGTCCATGGTCAGCAGCGGAGCACTGGAGGCCAGAGGTCTGAGGCAATAACAAGGACTCGGATGATCAAAAAACATCGCCTCTGACAAATGATGAATAATTTCATGCCATTTGGGCCTTGATTCTATCTGTAAGTCAATATTTAATGTCCCTCACCGGCAGGACAGATTGGCTCTTCAACCCGTCTCCACGAAGCACGTTTCAGCCGAGCACCAGAGCCGCCTCGCTGCAGAGGAGCCATTGAAATGTAGAAAAGAAACATAAAGCGCTGTTTGTAGGGGAAATGGCTCCTTCAGGCCTGCGTGTGCACATGTGTCTGCATGTGGAGTCTGCACGAACTGAGGGTGACCTTCACAAGATCAATTAAGTGATTCCCATTGACGCTCTGTGGTCAAACACTGCTGCACAACATCCAGTCCTTCTTGTGCTAAACTGCTGGTTAGCCCCTCTGTCGGCCCTATGCTAATAGATGTTAGCATATGCGAGGAGCCATGTCTGTTGGAATATTTATGCCACAGCACGGTGTTTAATGCTGGATTAGCATTTGTTTGCTCCATTGTTCAGTTAATCAGAACCAAGCACTGGTGAATAAATGCATGGTGCGTCTAGCTAGCCCATTGCTACATTAGCACTAGAAGTTCGGCAACTTACAACAGAATTATGAATAACCACATTCATTTTTCATGCTGCTTACTACTGGCATCTCAAATTAGGATCCCTCATTCATGAAACTTGATCTAGGTCAGGTTGAACTTAATTATGGATGAGAAATGTGTGTTTGTTCAATTGCTTATTTGTTTGAATCACTATTTGCAGGGTACTACCGCTGTATTCGGGCCCAGGGGCTTTGTTATTCCACTTTTGTGCACAGAATGAATGCACTACAATATGTATGCACACAAAGGGATTTCATGTGTACAGGCGTGTATTGATGTTTCTGTATGTGCCGCTCATTATGACAGCAGGAAGGAGGATAACGCTTTGTTAGTCTGGCACTGCATTCTACTGGTGGTGGGTATGGAGATCACATAATTAGGCTGTTGGTTGGCATGCCGCAGATGCAGCGGAATTAGCTTTATATATACGTTCGGTGTTTGTAATGCAGCCGACCTGAACCCACATGTCACAGGCTCAGTCTATTAGATGGGCGACCGTAAAAACAAAAAGCTGTTGTGCTGTCAAAAAGAAGCTGCCGCATAAAAGCTCAGCAATCATCATGTGAATGTCCAAAAAACTGCCTGAGAGAAGAGAAAGCAGCTCTCTAATCCATAAAGGAGTGGACACAACCCGGTGTTATGGTCGATGGTAAAGACGTGGATTTAATTGAATTGCCCGTATTAGCATTTTAACTGCAATGTATGTCTTACAGTGTGTTGCTGTCCATGCTGCAGTGGCGATTATCGAGGAGCCCGGCTCAGGACTTGGCAGCGGCTATAAGCGCGTTTAGGAAGAAAACTGCGCTTTTTGATTTCCTGCATGTCTGAGATAAATGTAAAACAATATAATACGCCGGCGAGGGAGAGCGGCGGCTGCGGCGGCTGCTGAATTTACTCGTCCGTTTTATTGCCACGGTTTTCACATGGTGTGGCCGGTCAAAAATGACTTCCCCCCCGGGAGGGAATGGGGTGTGATTTGAAAGTTGCCCTACATTTGGCTCCGCCGCTTCCAAATGCACCCTGTCAACTTGCGCCTCTCTCTCTCGCTCTCCGCCCGCCTGCCCCGTGGCCGTATGCTTGGTCAGGTGAGTTATTGCCAGGACTGTTGCTTAAACACTCAACCCACCCCCACCCCCAATCCCAGCCCCTGCACCACACATATGCACAGACACACACACAAACATGCGCACACGCTCAAAGTCGTCCATTACTGTGCCTGTCAACCAAGCGTGCAATCAATACTCCCCCTCTCCGACGACGACGTGCACACATGTGATGGAAGGCAAAAAAAAGGGAGGAGAGGGGGAGGACAGCAAGGGTAAAAAGGGGATGTTGTAGGGTGAGAGGGGGGGGGAGAAGAGGTGCAGAACGGCTGGGGAGGCGGGAAGTGTTGGCGATGGGGAGTGTGATACTCGGGGGCAGCGGGTGATGGAACAGGGGAAAAAAATTGAGATGACAAGAAAAAAATGTCCAGAGAGCGGAGACAAACAACAGACAGCAGTGATATATAACAAAACACAGAGATGGAGTGAGTGTGGGAGTGGGAGATGGAGGACAGGGATGAGGAGTGGCAGAGGCAGAGGAGAGATGGAAAATAAAGGGAGGAGAAAAAAACAAGAGAGAACGTGTGAGAGAGAGCAAAATGGAGAGAGGCTGTGGGTGGATGAAGAGAATGCTATATATAATGGCATGAGGTTCAGGAATAGACCAGAGTGATTGCGTTTTGTGATTACCTAACGCACACATCGCCGAACCAGAGGCAGCCACCAGCTGACATCAAAGACCACCAAACACACACACCCTACACACACACGCACCCTTTAACACACACACACACACACACAGGGATGCACTCAACAAAGAAATGCTGGCACACGCAGGCCAGCAAACCTCATCTTCATGCTAAACTGAACTAACCCTCCACTAAAGGGCTTCTGTCGTCTGGCCTGGATTGATAACGGAAGCAAACACTGCCCACTCACAAACACACAAACTCCGATACAAACACGCTCCCCACGACCACGTCTCATATACATACACACTCACATAGAGACACACACGTATAGCTGTATTGTAAACACTCTGTCCAAGTAGTTCTTCCTGCCGCACACATGCAGACATAAAATACACACAGCTACTGTGAAGATCTTAATTCATCTTTTTATTCCTCTGCAAGAACTTAAACCTTTACTACGCTCTACACTTTTACAGGAGGGATAAGAAGCAGGGTTAAATGCTAGTAATCTACATCCCTGTATTACCTGGTAATCTGCACAAATCCTGCTTTGGTTATTCCAGGTCCAAGAACCTGTGAGATTACAATACTTCCATCGCATGTGTGAAAGTAGTGTGACAGCGGATCCAATAATCGGTTTACTAATTCCAGAGATCTGTGGCTCGCATATCTTGACAATTGTTGATCTTTTCTGCTACACAATTTGTTTTGTAAAGGGCCCAGTGTTGAATTTGTTGCAGTTTGGTTCAATATCCATGAACTTTGAATCGATAGGCAACCAGCATGTGACGGCTGTGACTATATAACGCAAGTGACGTTGACGATCACAACAACAGCAAGTTCATGACAGCAGCAACAACATCTGATTCTTTAGTTCGGGGTTCGGCGAACTGAGTGGAGTTTCACGGAACTTTGGATAAACGGCTCTTTGTGATGCTTCATGGTTCTAGAACTGGTCTTTACTCACCAAGGCTCAATTTCTTTCACCGTTGGATAAAGAGCCAGCAATACCAAAGGCCGAGCAAACAGCCCATTCCAGAGAAACCAAGTAATGCTACCAGACAAAGTCCAACCCTGAGATGGTGTTATAATGGTAACACAGCAAGATCGATTCCTGCAGCAAAATGGGCAGATTACAGTTCAGCTGTGTGGCAAAATACTTTTGATAACACAAGTGCAAAGGAACGAGAGAGCAAAATGTGTCTAACAAGTGGCTTAATGAGACGGGCCCGCCTCGACGCTTAAATCAGAGTGAAACATATTCAACCAGTGGAGCGTTGAGTGCAGAGCGCAGAGAAAATGTTACAACTAAATGCCCATGAACAATGCTCCTATGTCTCACACAACTGAAAACTACATCCCAGAATGGCTGCAGTGCACAAAGTAAAAGCCACAGGTCAGCACACACTCCCACAGTCCCACACTCAAACGTGTTCCAGCAGCAGAGTCATCGTTCTGTGCAGTGTGATTAGAAGTTTTTCCACCTCAAAGACTGCGTGATTTTCAGACAAATCGTATTTCTAACCTCACAACTTAATCAATATGAAATAATAACATAAATAGAACAGATAACATTTTAAATCTTCAAGAGCTGTGGTTAAAACTGCACTTAAATCAATGAAGTGATATAATAGAGAGAAAATGGAAAAGGTGGTGATATATGAGTGTAGGCATTTGTATGTCTCGATCTGAGCTACTCCTCCTCCATTCATTCCCAGCGATTAAGAAAATAAAATTCTGCATGTGTGTTTTTGCTCTTTTTGTGTAAGAGAGCTTTGACTCGATGTTGATGTTTGTGCGAGTGTTTATATTGGTGTGTGTGTTTGTGGATACTCTGTAGAAAGCTCTACACAGCATTGCCTGGTGTGTTTTTCCCTCCAGTCTGAGGCAGTGAGAAGAAATGCCGAGGGCTCACAGGGAATGCTACAGCCAGGACACGGGAGGAGCCTCTCTCTCTTCTCTCCTTAGATCTCAAATATCGAACAAAAGCCAACTAACACTTTGTGTCTCCTCACCAAGCTCTGGAGTCCAGGAAGGGCTGAGTGGGGGAGAGGTAATGCAGGTTCTCCAGTTTCATGGCTGCCTAGCGCGGGCAGTGAGCTGCACGCAGCCAAGGTGATCCCTGCCAGCCATTTTCCCCGGCATTTAGTATTAATTTTCCAGGCGATCAAACCTGCTGCCAGGAGGTGGAGGGTGTAAATGTGCATGTGTGAGTGGGTGCGCATTAAGGTGCTGCCACAAATCGTGAACAAATGTGCACGTGCATTTACAATGCTGATGGAGCCTGCAGATGGAGGCTCCATCAGCATCACAACTATTTTGTCACAACACAACAAAATGGTCAATAAACTGCACTTTTCTCCTCTTATCAACCACTTACATCACTTCACACTACAGGTCACATTCACCCATTCACACTGCACTAATGCTATTCGAATTAGTGGAGAACCTGCTCAACCTGCTGAGCCACAATCCCCCCCATATGTGTGCACATATGAGGATGTGTGTAAGTTAATGAATTTGCAAACCCGTGTGAATCGTGCACAGGGCTGAATAAGAACACAGGGACGGATCCAGAACAGGCCAGGGGCCAGCAGACCCGGGTCCCTGTGAGCAGGCGGTGGAGTAAACCTGGATGCGCACAGCTTCCTGCTGGGGAAGGATAAGGGAGAAAAGGGGGGAACGCAGGAAGTAAAGAGAAGGGGAAGAACAAAGGAAGCGGTGAAGATGGGTGAACCGAAGGAGAAGGAGGATGAGCAGAGGAAGCACGTTTTGGGGAGAAAAAACAAAACAGCGCAGTAACAGGATGAGCACAGGAGAGGAAGAGGGGAAAGGAGTGATAAGGGGCAATGAGAGTAGAGAGAGAAACCAAGGGGGGTGCGACGTGTTGTGTTGTGTTGTGGTGGTAGAGGGGAAGGAGGGGAGAGGGAGGAGGGGAAGAAGGGGAGAAAACAGAAGACAGCGGGGTACACAAGAAGAGGAGCAGGATATAGGGGACAGAGCACCCGGCCAAATATGGTCATCAGGACCCTGCTCTGTCCTACTTTCTCTAATGGGCTAAACCAGAGCCTGGGTGATGCAGGAGAAAACCATATATGGTCAGTGGGCAGCAGTGTTGGCTCCTGTCTCTCTGATGTGTGGTGCTAGCATGAGTGATGCGGGACTTGGGCCTAACGTACAAACACAGCCCTATAGCTCGCTGCTTACACACTCATTCCCTCCACAGCCTTTATTCAACAGCGAGCGAGTTGACACGTTGACCCCGGCCAGAAAACGCCAGTGGGGGGGGACGCTTCTGGCCTGTGTGAGGGTGACTGAGCAGGCTGTGAACACATTGCACCTGTCCATCTGTGTTTGTGTGTGAACGTGGCGCCCTCCCTCTTATCACGCAAGTGCGCCCTGCTCGCTCAGAGGCGTCTGTGTCACCCCACCCGGGGGCTCTAGTGCGTTTCTGAGAACTCTCATCAATCGGTGAAGACTAACCTCTGGTTTCACTCCGGGCCCGTGGTGTAATAGACCGGAGACGAGCACCATACGCACACCATGAGGCCAGGTCAGCAACCTTTCCGCTGGAACATCTGTGCTCATGGCCAGCGTTCAGGAATGTACATTATACGGCTCAATCAAGGGCATCGCGGCAATTCAACTCCTGTTATATCACTGCGCCCTCTCCACGTTGTTTACAGCTCCAGATGTGAAGGCCGTGCTCCCAGACAAAGGAGCAAAATAATAATAATATATATAATATAGCCTCTAGAAGACATATTTTTCATTTAAATTATTCCAACTCCTAATTCGATTGTCCACAGTGTTTTTCTTGGCAGTGTCCTCCTCCCCAGGACGCTGGGACAAACTGACAAATGCTGATCACAGAGCTGTTGTCATGGCCAGGAGAGGAAGTGAGCCAGCAGTAAAAACACTGCAACTCATCTCATCTGCTTCAGTGGTCCTATACGCAGGTCTTGTTGCTAGGCGAGTTGCTATGATTGACCAGCGGGGTCTCACATCCATACACACAGCACACTTCATTCCTGCATGAATTAAGCCATTATATGCAAGGCAGTGCTTCATCGCGGCTTCAGAGTCAGGAGCCGCAGAAACAACAGCGTTCACGACCGCTGTGCAAACAACTTAAACAACTCGCCCCAACTCTACTGTAAGAGCAGTCATGCGGAAGGACATCACTTCAAAGAGCGGGTCTGCTAGGTGGGATGGCTCTTAATGTGACAAAGTGAAGTCCCCGTACACTGCTGCATACACCGACACATGAAGGGAGGTGTCACTCTCACCGTCAGTGAAGCAAATAAGTCTTAAATGATCCGAACACAAGGGCCTGCGGAACAAAACAACAGCAGCTGACTAACTAGATACAAGCAGTAAGTGCAGCCAAGAGAGAAGCATATGGATTTAGAGAATTGTGAATATTACTCAGATTCATAGGAGTGAATACACGGAGAGAGTTAAACATACGCCTACGTGAAGGAAGAAATGTTTCATATAGTCTCTATGCAACAGACCCTTTATCATCTAAATATATGCACAGTGGATCCACATTTGCAAATGCTCTCCCTTCCACACGGGGAATATTTTTAACAACAATTCTGGAATTTGCCCAAAATGTTAAAATGTCACTTGTGACCTTCTGCGAGGCACCATTGTTTTCATCAGCCACTGATCTGGTGTGTGTTTAAAACAGGCCCCAGTGTGGAGCTTAGTTTCTGCTCATCCTGACAGTTACACTGACAATGAGGCCTGTTGGCATTAAAGTATTGGTTAACATTCAGCTACAATGCCTCGTAACAACTCCACTGTGGCTGCTAAGCCCCGTATTAAAGCGTAGATAGCGCGCCAAAATGGTTCTCTGCATGCCACCTCAGACAGGCATGCTTTCATTCAGAGTCCCGCCGAGCAGGGAACATTTCAGACTTCCTGAAAACACAAAACACTAATTTTCAAGTGAGCAATTATGTGTCCACTGTATCCTGGCAACTGTCTAATAAATCTGCACAAACAAAAAAAATAGAAACGTCACCATTAAAGATTCAACAGTGGTCAGGTGTAACAGAAGAAGTAGATAGGGAGGAGAGACAGAAACAAGTAATGTGTCAATGTTAAGTGGGTATACGTCAACTTCAGAGGAATTTAAGTGCTGTGCTAAAGACTCTGCCTGTGGATGGATGGGGTTAGGGAGGGGAGGCAGACTGGGATAGTGGGGGAGGAAGACGGCCCTCTGTTGCTGTCAGGTGAGCTGACACACACCTCGCAGTTTCTGACAGTGTTTTATTAAGAGTTTGCATAACATGGACACTCGCCGATGGCCGGTGGGAGAACTGACAGAGCAGGAGGAGCTGGTGAGCGCACGTGGGAGAATCTACGTGTCCTGTATTTGTCTGTGCTTGCAGAATGCCTCATAAAGAGTGCATGTGTGCGCATTTGTGCACATTTAAATATGAATGTGTTGGTGCAGGTGTGTCCGTGGCTGTCAGTCCGTCGATGTCACTTCCCGTTGACAGTGGGCTCAGAGCGGGGATGCTAGTCATAACATAACAGCAGGAAGGTGGGAGGACATTACCTCTAAGTACTCACACACACACACACACACTATGACACAGTGTTAAAGTCATATCAAGGTCCCTATTTAGATTGGCTATCATCTCTGACCTCCCTCTCTATCCTCATTAGTCGGACCAGACAGCCTCTGCAGGCCTGAAGCTGCCGCAGGCCTACACACAAGATGTCACATTGCTTCACCAGTGGTACAGTAACTAATGCACGCAGCACGTAGGTTCCATGCGGCTCGCCGACGACTTGCTGTGCCAGAGCTGACTGTTTGATTGACATTCTCTTGATAGCCTTTTTGCTAATCTGGAACCGGGCTCCAAATAAGCTCATCAGCTTCGCTCTCAAAGAATATATTTGTCTCAGATTGTCGGCGAGGCAGGTTGTGTAAGATCTGGGTAGCAGATTGGAAACAGTCGACGGTGAGTGTAATACTGCACCAAGGCTGTGAAATGACTGCAGAGACTTCCGCTGTCATTGGAGAAATGGTTAGAGGTACAGGATGACTGGAGAGGAGGACATAGCATGAAGTCTGGCAAAGCTCCAGCTCTGACACGAGGGCCAGGAATGGGTTCAAATCAGGCCTGTGTCACATTTCTCTCTCTTCACATTTTAGCCTTAATGTACTCTTCCCCCGAAAATCCTAATAAAATGCCAAAGTGAAGTCTACTGGCCACTCTTTTAAATGTCAGATGTCAAGATGTCAAATGCCCCTCGAGTACGACCTTAAAAACCGAAATGAAGGTTGAGGCGAGCATCATCTGGGGACGTCATCTGACTTTATCTCGAGGCCCCATCCAGCCTGCCTGGACTTTAATTATTAATGTGAGCATGGGCAACAGAAAAAAAAAGAAGGGCAGAACTCAGAGATCTGTACCTTGGTAAGTCTTTACCTGGAGGACAAAAACCTTTCATTATCTCTGCCTTTCCTTCTCTCTCTCGGTCTTTGTTCCTAATTCCATTTCTCTCTCTGTTTTCCACTTCTCCTCCTCCTTTCTCCGCGTGTCTCAAGTCGATTCAGTTCAGTTCAAAGGGTCTTTATTAGCGTGACCGGCCCTGTGGCGAGGAGCCAGCGCAGCGAGAGGGAACGCTGTAATGGAACATCGGCGAAGCTCCGAGATCTCAGCGCCGGCTTCGCAAACACGCAACAGGTGAAGGAACAAGGAGATGGGAGAGTGGTCTCAGACTTTTGGACACCACTGTGTGTGTTTGTCTGTGTATGTGTGTTTGTGTGTGTGTGCGTGCATGTGTGTGTGTGTTTGCGTCTAATCTTGTATCAAATGACGGGTTTATGTGTATTTAGCAGATTAAATTGTTTTATTACGCTCATACAAAAGGTAAATATGAAGAACGCTGTCGCCCACACACGTCTAGCTCACGTTGACTGACAGTCACATTGTGTGTTCCGTGCATTAGTCATGTCTGCACGTGGGGACACTTCAACGGCATCCCAAGTAGCTACGACTGGAATCAGAGAGAGAGACAAAGAGAGCGAGAGAGAGAGAGAGGGGGAGAGAGAGAGAGACAGATTTTGCATCAGCGGCCTAATAAAACGGTGTCTGATTTTAAACCCTGTGGTTTTATCGTTTGCTGCCATCAGATACCAGAGACAGAAATTAAATATTTTGGCATTGGCGCTGCACCAGGAGGTTCGGAGGTGAGATAGATCAATCCAGCAACAACCTCCACAGTCGAGAGCAGTTGCTTAATACAACAAAAAAAAGACCTGCTTCGATTTATAAATTTAATTACAATAATCCCAACAACAATTTTCTAAACCACCAGAAGGAGAGGAAAAAGCTACGATTACCTATGGAGACCCTAACATGTGCTGTGCTGTCTTATTATTTACAAAGGAGGAGAAGTCAAAGGTTTCCTGTTGAGTTTGATAAAGATCCACAGTGCTTATGTGACATAAAGGTTCACTAATGTTCTACTAACCTCAATAAATCAATGCAATCCGTCGTTGAGAGTCTGCAGTCTTTGTTAGACAGTAAAACATGCTCTTTATGTTCACCACGCACAAGCAAAGATAAATGAGAATCTGTTCGGGCCCTTGTTCCTATAATTACAGCCTTTCGCGTTAAAGTCAAACTGTTAATTTTCTTTAAGATTCTTTTTTTCATCGTCATAATTCTTCAGTCCTCATCCTTTCTTATTATTGGATTGTGCACGCTGCAGTTATCACATCTCCGGATGGATTCACACTCAACTAGCCTCCGATTGAAAAGCAGGGCAGCTTTAAATGACAAGTTTTGGGAAATCTACACATCTCAGTGAATGTATGAATTTAACAAATAGGGTTCAAAATGTTATATTCAAAGCTGAAAAGTGTTTGGTTGCTGACAGGATTTTAGGAAGAGCTACAGCTATGTCCCCCAGCGTCCAGTCTTTAAACTGAACTAAGCCTCTGACTTTACCATGACCTCCACATTTTAAAGTCTAAGCAGGCAGGTCATTAAAGCAGTTTTAAATCATGACTTCGTGTAGATGTGGAGACAAAATGTTCCGGGTCAGATATTCCCACAACAACAGTAAAAATATCCGGAACATTCAGTTGAAGGGGGGAGCCGTATGGCTAAAGCATTCAGGAGTCAGAAATTACAGCACATCAATACCAGCATCTGCCCTTTTCACCAAAAGCTCTCAAATCTCATTGTCTTTCCAAATTGACATCTTCTTCCTTCTACGTGTACAACACGGTGCCTCTTTATCATCCTGAGATATGACATTTTTCCAGTCTCACGTTCTCACTGGGACCTATTTCTCCTGGATTGTGGGAATCAGAGTGATGAACATTTAAGGATCCTAAAAGCAGGTTGTTGCTTATTTTTAATCACCATCATGTCTTCAGAAACAGTGAACTGCACGACATAAACAGGGTTGAATTACGATAGGACAGGAGTTTTAACGATGTTGCGAAGGTCAATGAGATTTAGATTCAGGTTTTCCTGCTACTTGGAACTTTTCTCTCTGTACAATTTCTCAGGAGCCGGCGTGAAGCTGAGATGTTTCTGAACAAGCTTCAGTTGAAGCTTATTTAAATAATTAAGTCCTAAATAGTCTTTACCTCGACAAACATGTGTGGCACTGGTGAACAACAATGTCCTGCACAGGCTTAGTTCTCTTCCTCGGTGACAAGATGTTCGATACTACAATGCTCTTTCTGTGATGAGCACATCCTCAAAACCTAATGAGCACAACTGAGGGTGCATGTGCCCACACCCTCACACACATAAACACACACACACACACACACACACACACACACACACACACACACACACACACACACACATCACAATGCTATCAACGAAACACATGTGCACACACACCTACCCAGGTGGTCCCATACCCCCATGTGTCTCAAGCCAGCTCACCTATTAGAAAACCAATCATGCTCTGCACCTGGGCCTGTCGACGTCAGACAATTCAGAGCAACATTGTCAGAAATTGGACTTGTTTTCCTGCAATCTGCTTATATGTTGTTGGACACATGTTCCGTTTGTCATAGAAAGAAAATCATGAACGGAGCTAAGTCATCTGTATACAGGAGTCAATTCTTTGTCAGGTAGTTTTGTGTCTGTGTATTGTGTGTTGGAGAGATGGTAATAGAGAAAGTGGACGAGCTCAACAGGGCGGAGAGCGAGTACACACTGTGCTTCCAAAAGCACAAAAGCGGATCCGGGAATCAAACTCGTGAATGATAAGAAAGAAGGTGGTCAGGGAAGGTCGGAGTGGTCAGCGTTTTTCGCGGTGTTGTAATATCTTTACAAAAATAGAGAGGAGAAGGAGAACAGGAGATAAGTCTGACAAATACAGGGGTCAACACAATAACATGAACAACTTCACAGTCTTATGTAACCCAGCGCAGCAGCTCTGCAACAACTACAGCCTGTGAATGAACACTTTTTTGGCATTGAGACGACAGAACAGTGTGAACTTACAGAGGTAGTTACTGCAGTTCTGGACTCAGCAGGATTATGGTATGGGTTTTGGAGGTATTAGTATGATATGCTATGTGCCACCAAGCTAAAGTTGCAGGTAACAATAACTGAATATTGCAGAAATCCATTGCTTAGCATTCAGGCTGAGAACAGACCTGCATTAAAATCTGCAGGGGGCTGCGAGCAGTTTACCACACTGTGAGCCAGGATCTCTCTCTGCTCTGGAAAGTTATCACTGCAGCAGTCTTTATATCTTTGACTGCAATGATTGCATCCAAGAAACATGATGTCCATAGAGGGAAGTAATTCATCAGGAGCGTGCACTTGAAGGTCTGTGATTAGTCAACACACCGACGTGCAGGATGACGTTGGACTGCAGCAAAAACTGTCGAGTCAAGTAAACACGACCGAGTCATTCAGATAGATTAGGGGGTTTGGAGTTTTTCAACCAGTGCTGTTATCTGACAGGTTGAGTTGGAAATAACCCAAAATAGCCTCTGAAATAAAGATAAACTGCCTATGTAACAATACGACCTTTCCTATGCTGCCAGCGTTTGGGCCAACATTTTTACTTTGTGGTTGGAATATATGAGGAAAAAAAAGTTCCCGTGTTGACAGCGACTCACAGACTTTAATATTATATATCAGAGTTGTAAATTTGTGTTAACTTCAAATCAAATCAGTGTATTCAGTGAACAGTAACAGGCCGTGCCGTTTACTGATACATTTATAAAGTGTCCTGTTGGTACATTGAGCGAATGTTCATTGACCCAAAAGTGGAGTGACGAGCTACACTGGCTAATCGTGACAGTAAATCGTCCCGGTGTTAAATGTGCTGAAGCAGTTTGAATTCAATGCCACCACAAGACTTTACACAGACTCTAATGAAATCCACCAGCTTCACAGAAACCTTAGCATGTGTCTGCGGTGAGGCAGCGGAGGAGCCACGATCAAACACTTGTGTCATTTTGTTAAAATTAATTAAAACAAATGCCGTGCCCGTTCTCATTTGTTCGAGCTTTTCTCTTTAACATTAAACCTTTTACATACTAATTGGACTCTGCGTGTTCCCGCCGTCATAGCACATCGGTTTCATAGTTAGTGTACAAGCACTCACTTTACTCTTTCTTACTAAAAGGATGTGGATATGATGCAATACGTGAGCAACGCCTCCATTTCCTTTGTGCATTGCATTGTGGGACAACAGCGAACATCAACAGCACACTCGTCAGTATGCACGATGGATATTTCAAATACAAATACTGTTATCTAACTAGAATAAGGAAACAGCTTTATTCGACTTTTACTGGCGGGACAGCTTTGACAACTTCATTGAGTCGAGTCGGGATAAATCCAAACATGCGACATGTAATTAAGACTGTCAGTGTCCTCTGTGACACTGTGATAGCTGGCTGCCGCCCTCTAATTATCCTGGACTGTAAATATTGTATAATTCCACGTTGAGCAGAAAATTACACAGGGGTAACACATCCGGGCGCTAAACACCGCTGATAAAAGATGACACGTGCTGGCGGCTTCGTCTGTGGCTGCATCCGCTCGCCTCACCTTTCACCTGTCTCTCAACGTGCCATCATCATCACCCCCCCCACACACACACACACACCACGAGGCATCCACCATCCAGCATAATCACTTTTACACCATGGAGGGACAGAGAGGCAAGAGAGAGAAACAAAGCCAGAGTGATTAGCTTGACATCAGAGAAAATCAGGGCGTGATAGAGTGAGGGTGTGAGCGAGCGACAGAGAGAGAGAGAGAGAGAGGAATGAAGAACAGGTGAGAGACGGGGAGAGGAGAACAAAGCTAATAAGACAGTGAGATACAGCCAGTCACAGAAGAGGAAACGTTGAAACGCGAGAGGAAGAAGAAGAGACGGGCAGTCGGCGGAGAAGAAGAAGAAAAAGAGAAAGACTCACAAAGATGGGATGTGGAAACGTGGTGAAGGCAGACAATGAAAATCAACACAATTTAATTTGTATTTAAAAGACAGAGGCGAAAGAGAGAGAAGAATTCCTTCATGGCCGAGGAAGTAAGAGCGATAGAGAGAACATGCCTGGAGGATATCACTATATTTATAGTCTACTATGCCATTATTTATTTCTTTCTCTCCCTCTCCCCTGTTCCCTCGCTGCCTTTGATGGGTCCAATTTTTAATAACATGCATATCTTTGTTCTCCTTCTTGATTAAGAGATGGAGATTGGGAGGACAGTGCCGCGGGGGGGCCAGTGAAGACCACACTCCTGCTGGATGGAGGACGAATCTCCCTCCTTTCCTACCTTACAACATCCCTCCAGCCGTTTCCCCACTCCTTCACAACACGCCTCCAACGCCCACACACACACACACATCCGAACTGTGTATCTTCATCCCGTCATCAACATCCCATCCTGCGTTTTCCGTCTTGACTTCGGTCCCCTCCCTCTTCCTGTGAGTAGCCTCCCTCCGTCCGTCCTCCAGCTATCTGTCTTCCTCGCTTCCCCGTCCCCACACCCCTCATCTTCATCTCATCAAGTGCTCTCTGCAGCACGTACACAGGAGGGCCTCCACTCCACTGTTCATTCGTTCTACAGGAATACATCATGACCTGACGCTCAACATTAGGGCTGCAGAAATGTATTTTCAGATATGGATGGACATTTTGATTGGAAAAAAAATAACATAGAATAGTCGTAATGATGTTGTTACATCTGTCCAGCGTTCTGTTCTCGCACAGCATATATACATGTGATATGAAGATGAAGATGAATCGACCAGTCAGAATATAGGAAAGGTGGAAACTACGAACCCTTGGAGGACAGGCTTTTTCATTTCTATGTTTTCCTATGTCGTCATTCTTGTAGCAAAAATCAAACCGTGCCTACACCACCAAGGTTAAGTCAGGGTTGATCTCTATAAACAGGTTCTTCATGTGTATTTACAGATTCTTTTGGCGAGGGACAAGCTTCTGAGGCCGGAAGCCGCCTGCTTCCTATTTCTAGTTTGACCACGTTTGAGAAGCCTTTGGTTGCCGGCAGCTAAACAGTCCAGGTGGAGCGAGGAAGAGGTGGAACAAATTCACCGGAATACATCGGCTACCAGCTTTTAATTTACCTGCATTTATATGCAGATAGGTTTTAATAGAGCTTAGCCAAAATGTCATCTGGAGCAAAAACACAAAGCCCCGCAATGTTGGCCGTCGGCCCCAGGGGCTAATTTGCCGTCACATGATGACACATTATCATGTTAACATGCAACATTTCGTCAAAACATTCCCTTCACGTTCTTTTCCTCAGACATGACGATGACTGCCAAATGGTTTTGTCTCTTGAGCGTCAAACGTGTCATTTTTTTAAATTGTCTCGAACAACCAATGCATTTGTTTTTAATGAGAGGATAATCCGCACATTTTAAAACACGAGGTCTGAAGTATGATCCCGATTGTTGTGTAAAGTCTGGTTCTTCTCTGTTGTCTAGAGTTTTTCTCTTGAGTTTCGCTGTTGGGTTCTTTGCCTTTGGAAAAGCGATAAAAGAGACTCAAACCCTCAAACTCTTCAGCTACAAAGTGCTCCACAATGTGAAAGCTGATAAACAACAATATTGAATCATTCCTCTGCCCTGTGTAGTATTTATCCTGTAACTGTATGATGATTTACTCTGCCTGAAATACTTTACGAAGAAAAATCCAAGGCTTTCTGTGCACAGGAGTAGATGTCACTTGCTGTACAAAAAAAGCTGTGTATATGATTTAAGAACAAGCGTTATCCCCACACCACCTCCGTCCTCCCTGCTCCTCCAGCTCACGCTGCTGGTAAGGACCCAGTCCTCCAGCGGCCCTGGCGTATTGACATGACAGCCATCAGCACCTCTGCAGCACAGCCTTTGTGCTCGGAGTCTGGAGACGTGTGGATGGGTGTGGATGTGTCAGAATGTGTCACGGCATGCGCGGTTCATTTAAGTGTGCGGAAGTTGTGAATGTAAGTACTCAGTACATGCATGAATACTAAGTGTGTGTGTGTGTGTGTGTGTGTGTGTGTGTGTGTGTGTGTGTGTGTGTGTGTGTGTGTGTGTGTGTGTGTGTGTGTGTGTATGAATTTTAGCGAGTTGCTATTTGCTGATTTGTTTTTGGTTCATTTTCACTCTAATCATTAAATTGAAGGAACTTATTATTCAGATAAAAAATTCTATTTCGAACCTGTCGTCGGTTACATACTTTCATTCGTATAGATTAAACTATCTAACATCATATAATGTATCTAGCTCCAAGATTAAGCTGCTATTTTCTTATAAATGTAAATTGTTAAAGAAGATAATAATGTATTGTTACGATCTGAAACACATTCTGAGCTATTACTTATTGTTCGGTGTGTATTTTATTAATGCATTTAAACAAAAAACAACACTGAACATCTCTGTTCTAATGGTATACACATAATTTTACCTTATGTATTTGGAATGTTTTATCCACAGATTTTATAGGGACAACTTTTTTGGTAGAAAAGTAGTTCCAAGTAAAATGGCACATACCTCTGCCAAGGCCTGACAGTCCCCATATGAAACCACATTTAAATTCACTAGATTTATTTGAGTTTGCACCATCTGCACACACACTCATAAATATCAGTCCCCAAAACGTACCTGATTTATTTCATCCAGATCCAGGAAAGTGATTTTTTTTTCAACCAACTAATCCTGGTGTATAGGTGGGTGCACACTGTGTGTACACTCTGCTTATTAAAAACACATAAGGTCTGATCCCACATGCAGTAAATCTGTTTATCCTGCAGAGAGGCGCTCTCTCTTTTACCTGCATAATCCGCCCTTATAACAGGGAAACGCCAACATAGCTTTTAAAGACAATGGGAGATTCTGATTGGTTAAGAGCAACATTTTTGAACCATGAGCCTGGTGCTGCAACCTTCTTACTCACTGTTAAACAAGCTAAATTGGATTTGGATACGCCCGAAACGCTTTCCCCCCATGTGCCTTACACTATTAGCTTATAGATGGTTACAATCACGCTCTTTATGTGTCGACAACAGCCATGTGTGTGGGTCAAACCACATTTAATTCACTGCTTCACTCACAACCCAGGTTCACAGATTTCTTGCGACCATCATGCACTCTGCTTCTGTCTATCTTTTTTGCCATTTCTGTTTCACTGTGACGCATCTTTCCTCTTGTCTCTCTTCAGCCTATAATACATGCCTGGCTATACACACACACACACACACACACACACACACACACACACACTTATACAGATTGCAGAAATGCTGACACAAAGATATTCTTCCTTCCGCATGAGCCTTCTCCTCTAAGCTTCAGGTCAGGACGGAGCACATATCATCCACATACCAGTAACAGCTCACAGATTGGACAACAAAAACACATGTGCACGGAATCGCAGACACACAATTGCACGGTAACGCACGAGCTGTATTTATTTTTTCATTATCCTTCACCTTCCCCAGAAACCTCAGTTTTCCCCCACAGCTCTTTGCTAATAGTCATCTTTCCCTCCCTCGTTCCCTCCTGAAACAAAGGTGAAGGGCACAGAAAAGAGCAGATGAGGGAGGTAAAGAGAGGGAGACTCTAATGGTGATGTTTTTCAATTGGGTTGATTTATGGCTGGCTGTTACCATTATTTTGCCATTTACTCCGGCAGACTGGAGGAACCATGGCTGGACAGCTCAACCCGGGGGGAGGGAGGGAGGAGAGAGAGGGAGGGAGAGAGAGAGAGAGAGAGAGAGAGAGGGAGAGAGAGAGGGAGGGACGGCAAAAACCAGAGTCACAGGAAAAGGTATGGCAGGTGGGGAACAGCGGAGAAAGATGCAGCCATGTTTTCAGGATGAAGACGACCAGAGGCAGAGAAAGACGGCAGAGAACGAAGGAATAAAAAAGGTGTGAGTGGGAGAGAGATAACGAGAGGAGCGAGCAGAAGGGGCTTAATGAATGTAAGGCAATAACAATGAGGTGAGGTAAATTGTCCATTAACTCAAGGGTTCCTCATGCGTGTGTGTTGCCTGACCATAACATTCCAATTTAGCAGGTTACACTCGGATGCCTCCTGGCCGGAGACATGCAAAAAAAAGTCTTTAGGGCGCGGAGTTAGTCTGAAGTGAGACAGAGGAGGGGCGATAGAGGGGGACCGATAAGAGGCAAAAGTAAACTGTGACAGAGGAAAGAATGGAGGAGCAAGGAGAGTAAGACGGAGCGAGCGAGATGGAGGAAGTGTAGTGGCGGAGGAGAGTTAAAGGGGGGAGATAGGGAGCTGTGTAAGGAGGAAATAGTGAAAGTTGAGAAAGCGAGCAAAAGGGGGAGAATGGATAATTCTACTGGAGAGGAAGACATTCATTGGGAGGACTGAGATACCATCAGTTTCCTCAGATGCGGAGGGAGATGGCCACAGCACAGGGACAGGATCGAGATTTCAATACAGCCCCGAAAAGAACAGAGAGCGCGCCGCATTATCACACGGCAGGAAACACAATTATTACTTTGGACAGCCCCTGTGAGAGTGGAAGGCAAAACAAAGAGCGAGCCCGGGCAGTCGCAAATGACACAACAATTTGGTGGCAGAAGCGGGAGCTGTGCTGGATGGGAGGTTAATCCATTTTAATTGGCCGGTGCAATCACAGGGTGCGATGAGGGAGATAATGATAGAAAGGACAAAACGACTTCCAGCTCCGACGCAGCCTAACCGGCCCAAATTGACTCTGTCACATCAACGTCAGCGGAGTGATTCCACGACGGATATCGAGTGTCACATATCAATTAATTTTTAATGACTTGAACAAGTGCACAGCAGGAGATAGGGCACCTCGTCCTATATGCAGAATATGTGATGATGGAGGTGTTTGCCCAAAGTGACGGCAGGCGTTAGGCCACGCTTCCCCGTACAGCGAACCAAACAAGATGGGACACCTGTCATTAGCACTTATAATGAGTCCCTTCGCTGTGTAACTAGCTGGTGGTGTCGCGCCAGGAAGAGCCACACACTCTGCTTCGGCTCCTTTAGCCAATAGCATGACGTATAGATTTACACTTCCTGCCCAGTGCCTTGGCAGAGGGGATAACATTTATCTGGCTACGAGGGTCTGAGCAGTTTTGACAGATGTCAAGTTGAAATGATGGAACATGTCAAGAAATTATCAACAGTTCAAAGACTCTACATCGGTTCAGCCCCTTAAAAACGATAAAACAAGAGGATGAGTGTTTACATACTGTTGGGTTTATGCTTAAAGTGTATTTGAATGTGCCCATGAGTGTGCATGTAGGCATGTGTGTGTGTGTGTGCGTGTGTACCTTTGTTTATTTGTTTGGATGTCGCCAATGTGTGCAGGAAAGGAAGACACACACACACACCCACGCGCACATTCACAAACACACACACACGCTGTATAAAAAAGGATTAGCTCACTATTATGAGGAGCTGTCAGATGCCTATAAGACCAAAACACATTTCCCCTCCCATCTCCCTTTAACCGATGCAGTTTAATCTCCAGCCCAATCCGCCTCAGAGAGACTTAGAGGCTGTTACTGATTCCTCTAATGCTTTCAGATCAACCTCATGCTCCGACATGTATTCACTGCGCCGCACACACACACACACACACACACACAAACACACACACACAAAAAAAACACACACACAAACAAAAAAAACACGCACGCTTTCTAATCACACACCAGTGCTGCACCGGGCTGCGGTGGCTCACACCGTGCTGGTTCATGGTCTCAGCCATGGGGGGGAGGGGTTAGAAGTGAGTTGATTTCTGAGTGCCTAAAGATGAGTTCTGATTCCGAAGCTCAGAGAGTTACGTAATTTGCACCATCGTTATCAGCGGTAATAAAAAGTTATCACCGGTTGGTTTCCCGGCATCTGACAGAACGTGAGACCGATCCCTTCAAAATGGCATCGCACTCTCGAGATAGTGTTTTTCTTTTTTGTCTTTCTCAGAATTGCGTTGATAAAATAGTGTCATTAGGTAGTGGACAAGATAATTGGGAGGTGATTTTGAAATTCCAAGCAATGGATGCATAATAAAGTACAACACATGATCTTGGACGTTTCCATGTGTCTGGCATTGCTCTTTGGCTTTGTGAATTTCTTTTTTCCTTTTTAATAACCCTCCTCTTTCTTCCTCGTCGGCCTGATTAGAGGAACATAAGGGTTCAGATGATAAATACCGTCCAGATGAACTCACAGGAGAAAGATCGCGGTCGTGGTTGTTTTATCAAGCTCGCCTCTCTGTCTCTAATGAGCCTCACACACCTTCAGCCTCGCTTTGCTTGAAAGCAAATATTCCTCATGTTTATTCAACATATGCCAATAAGGGCCACTTCAAAAGATTGTCCGGTTGGCACTTTCGAGACAGTTGCTCTCCTCCTCGCTCGCTCACTCTCTCTCTCTCTCTCTCTCTCTCCTCCTGAGTTACAGTAGCTCTCCTTGGGGCCAGCCTGCTGCACCTGTCTCTCTGCCAAGACCCTAGCTTTATTTACCGTAAAGCTTTCATACAGATAAACACAGCAACTCAGCAGCTGCAGTGCACACACGCTCCTAGACACACAGACACACATACACACACACACAGACACACACAGGTACACATATGCTTGTGCACTCTCACACTCTCAGATTTTGGCTTATGATCAGAGCAAAGCACAACACGCTCGCCTGCTGTGGGCTCGCCTGTTTGTTTGATTCCTGTCCTTCTATCTTTCTTTTTTTTTATGGTCGATTGCTCTCGCTCGACTCCTTCGCTCGTCTTCTCACCTCGTTCCCGTCTGCTCGCCGCCCCGACCTCCATCTCCCTCCTCGCCGGGGGCCCCTGCGTTCCCGTGAGAAGCCAGTGGCCCGAGCTCGAGGAAGTGGTCTGAGGAGGTGGAGGCTGAGGGGAAAGGATACAGGGAGGGACCTAGCCCCCACCTCACCCCCTCCCCTCTTGGCGGCTAATCGATGTGTTGGGGTTTCCCCCTGTGGCTCTGGCCCAGGAGGCCGGAAAGCTGAGCCCCATAAGAGCCTCACCCCTTCCTCCAAGAGGGCACAGACACAACCAGCCCCCCTAAGCCTGGTAGATTAGCAAACCACCCGAGGATTTTACACCTTTCTGCTGAGCTATCGCTTCCTATACCCCCACCCCCTTCCCCCCAAGCCCCCTGCCACCAACATCCCCTCACTGGAGCTGCCTTGGAGGAAGTGGTTACACACACAGCCTTTTCTCTTTATTAGCATATTTCTGAATTTGGGATCATTGTACAACAGTGTTTTAATAGCAAAGCCATTGAGAGTAAATCAGGTTCCTGTTTTAGTGGTGCCTTTAGAAAAAAAAAGTTGCCCTGTGCGTCTCTGCTTCCCAGAAACACTGAGTGAGACGGATACATGGAGGCAGCAAAGATGATGGCCCACAGGTAAGCATTCAGATGAATTACACACACACACACAGACACACACAGACAATTACACACATTGCAATCGTCCAAACGGTACTATTGATCTCTGCCGCGGCATGGCCCGACAGCCCTTATTGCCAAATGAAAACAAAGGCTGCATGTACGGTGCTGACACACACCATCAGTCACACACAGCCTGCAGCCACTATGATTACATGCTGTATGTAAATCCATTGAGCAATAAGGCAGGTTATCCCCCTTTGTGGCCCCGTTGTTATTAACATAGACAGGATATGTGCCACGGGCCAACGGCTCACGACTGATTATGTCCCATTGAGAGAAGATGGCGAAATTGGAAAATAGTGATATCGGGATGCGAGGCGACGTGAAATTTCAGGCGGTGGAACTGATGGCTGAGCTGCTGTTTGTTCAGTCGTCATCAGCTGCTGCAGCCAAAGGTCTGACACTGTCAGGTAAACAGTGAATCTTCACTGGGGAAACAACGTATGTCTGTTAATTAGCTCCCAGGTTTGTATTTGGATTTCCACCAGAACATGATCAGCTCGCGAGGCCAAAGTCGTATATATATCTTGATGCATTGTTCAGATTATTCTAGTCTTTATTGTAACAGCTGCAGTGTCTAATGTGAAAGGGTTCGTTTGTGGTTCTGACACCGAGAGTGAACTCCCAGCCGCAGATCCCCGGAGCACCACCGAGTGCTTTCCCATCTCTCAGCTCATTGTCTTGGCTTTACCGTTGATTCACTCTCATCGCTCTCAGCACACAGCTGTTTACAACTAAAAGGCATTAAAAACCCCAGTGCACACTACCTGCCTGGCATTAAACAGACAAAGTTAGTGACAAGCTGGTGAACACAGCGGACCATTTAGCAGCTAAAAGGCTGGATACTTCCCCCAGGAGCCACTGGAGAAAATAATCAGGTCTAAAAGGGAGTGAACGTGGGTCTTTTATTCTTCATGTGACCAGATGGCTCTGACTGAATGATACAGTTGCTCTGTCGCTATACTGCGTAATTAAATATGTAACTGTTTGATGACATGTGCACCATGTAGACTTGGTGAGGCGATGATATGGCAGAGTGGTATTCAGAGCTTGTGTCCGCGGCCCCACGTGGCGAGACAGTCTTTCATTTGAGGTTTAAACGCTGTTCAATACAATAAAAGTCAACATAACACCTCTGTTACATTACACCAACAATATATCCCTAATCCCCTCCCACTAATACCCATCGCTTCACAGCTTGAATCCGGCAGCTGAGACACACAATGTGTTGAGTCCCAAGTTACCCTGCTGACTTTCTTATATTATTATCTGCCGGTGACTTTCATCATCTCCTTCAGGCCCCGGCAGACGGCGGAGCTGAGGCCGGCTGCAGGTGCTAATAGACTGGCATCGCCTGTGTGTGAATCAGAGGAGTTTGTTCTCTCTCAGCCTCGGATCAAAGTCTGTCTCCTGGGCAGCCTGGAATCCTCCGTGCCTCTCAGCATGACCACAGCTCCGCTTCGTGTGAAATACATTGATTCTGGCAACCGGCGTGCACCAACCTCCACGCTGCCATCCATGACATCGACGGAATGGGTAGATGAAACCAACCTCCCCACTCCCAGCCCTGCCCCGGGGGTTTCATCGCAGATACTACACAAACACATATGGGGAGAACAACAAGGATCTCATCTTGACAGATCGCCCACCGTGACATGTACAGCAGGAACGCCCACGCAACGTTTATATCACACATAACAAGCACTGTATGGCACGCGGATGCACATAAACACACACATGCTGCGTCAGATGTTCACGTATATAAACAGCAGACACACAATGAGCTCACATATGCTAACAGCTCGTCAATATTTTGAGTCCGAACGCGGCTCGTCACGTGCCCATGTGGCATATGGTGCGTTGTGTCTGATGAGAAGCAGGAGATCCAGAGAAAGACACGAGATGAATTAGTGCCGTTTTTCACTTTGATTCCCCGAGCGAGTGGATGTAGCTCAGGAGGAGCTGAAATAAACACTGGTCAAACAGCTCTGTGGAATAAATCAAGTTTCACTGAACCAGCGACAAAAAAAAATTTTTTTTTCATTTCAACTGAGCCTCTTGGATGATGTGCTGCTCGTTCGGCTTAAGTGGAGAAGAAAACTAACGCCCCCCCCAGCAAGGTGTTAAACCGTTTAAGGAGTAACTTTTCTTTGGTGAAGCTTTGTGTCACGCTCCCCCTCCTTATGAGCCTAATTGCAGTCAACACTCCCTTGCCTGGGTGTCTGCTATTGTTATACATCTGAGCTGATTTGAAAGTTATACCTTAAAAAAAGGCGACGATGCAAATAATATGCTGCTATTTCATGACACGTCTGTGAATGTGGATGCAGCAGGGGGCACTGACATCGCAGCCAAGTTTAGAACGCTGCCATATTTACCATAAACCTGCTGCACATTTGTGAAAATCTAAAGTCTATAAAGCCACAAATGGGTTAATTAATCACATCTGTTGTATTTTTAACATTTGGTTATAATGACACGATATGAGGCCATTTGGAGTATCGAGTTTCATCGAGTCAATTAAATATTCAGCAATGTAAAATCAGGCTCTCGCCCATAATCCACAGCTGCATCACCGTTTGAACCGAGCCAGCTGAAGCCAGAAACAACTCGCATGTTAATATCAAACCCTGATTGGTGGACTCACAATCCCCACATACGATCACACAACGAGACTCCCAGTGAAAGATGTCGTTACTAAACGTGACCTTGGACTACATTCTACTGCATCATAATTCAATGTCCAGTATCAGCGGGCTACAGCTTCGGATGTTTGCAACTATTAATGAACGATGGAAAAAAGCTGCAAGGCTGAAAAAGAGCAGGAGAGAGATGAATGTAACAGGCGTCTTTACAAGAGATTCCACCTGTTTTAAAGATGCTTAAGGAGGGCTTGATCTATCTGCTAGTGACATGAACAAGTTCAATTTAATTGGGACATTTTGTACCGACATTTCAGAATCTTTATTTCCTATGAATAATTTATTTTCTGTTTTAAAGAATAGATTGTGGTGTAATAATCATAACTCTTAGCCCTAATGTTTCCTTCTGTGTAAGGGAAGACGAGTCTATTGGCAACTGGCACAAACCTTAATTATGAGCAAGATGTCTAATGAAAGATGACCACACTGCTGAAGCTCGTGTGAACAGGAATATCACCCGGAGTGAAAGGTTGAGCACAGTTATCTCAAGGTGGATTGTCATCATTAGCTGCAGATACAAGCAGGTTTCATCGTGTTCCAGATGAGGAGGAGATACATTTTTTATGAGATTCAAGTAGGCAAATTGCACGGTGGTGCAGCGGTTAGAACTGTGGCCTCACAGCAAGAAGGTTGCCAGTTTGAATTCCAACTCATGTCCAAGGACAAGACGTTTGGATTTAGGTGAATTGGAGACTCTAAATTGATGGTACAGCACAGTGAGAGAAGCACCAGGCAGCCGAGCATGAAGTGTCACAGTCAGTGCTGTAGATGAGCTAAAGGTTCGAACCCCCCAGCTCTCTCCTTCAAACCCCGACGCTCCACCAACCAAAATCTAAAGTACTGCACGGAGAGGACTGTTGAATGCTCAGCAGTCCTTCTCTAATGGATGTTATCGTGTTGGAGTCGCAAAATGTGGAACAAATTTAGGAAAATAGCGTAAAGCATGAGAGCGAAGAGCGGAGGAAGCCATCAAGCGGAACAACCAAAGACTGCACTCAAATTGAAATGAGATCTGATCTCGTTTTTAAAGAAAAGACGGACTTGATCCAAGTCCACTGTCTTTTAATGACCACCTCAGAGAGAAGCGATACCTGTAGAAGTCATGACAAGTACCATTAGTACAGTGTCATTTAAAATGCTGCTCAGCAGGAGCCGCGGTGGAACATTGAAATGTAAAACAGACTCACCAGACCAAAGCTGACAAAGCTGTTACCTGAACCACTTGTGAACAACTTCTCACACTGAAGCAGTTATGTAGAATGTGTAACAGAGTGGATGAACAACTCCAGGCGGCTTCCAGGCTTTAACCTGATACTGTCGACAAAACCGTTTTACCTCAGGGTCTTAAAACATCTCCAGGAAAAGGGCTCGCCGGGACAGAAACACGTATCGCTTCAAAATACTGTAGTATATAAATTATACCAGGGTGACTGACAATAATTGAATTTCTGATCAGAACAGTCACCCCTGAAATATGTCCTTGCCATCTTATATTGCTAAGTCAAAATAAATTAAACCAGAGGCCATTTCCAAGGCCAAAGAAGATTTTCTCACACAGTGCAAACTTGCAATTTTTGATTACCTGAAACAGAAATACCGGAGAAGTTATTAACTTCAATCTTTCTGCATAATCCCTGTAAGCTGCACATGCATGTGACCAGAGCCGTATAATTCATCTCTTTCTATATTACCATATATATTCTATAATATATATATATCAATCAACCCTTGGATTTGAAAACAGTGTAGTGAAATACACCTACTTTGCAGAGTTGGGGAAACAGATGTGAATATGTAATGTTAAGCAGTCAGACTCTATTCGTCCTAATTAGAAAGTGGTTTCCATTCTGTTTTAATTACTCTATCATGTGATCTGATGTTCATTCTGCCCACAGGAGTCGGCTCTGTGTGCACACGCGTCTGAATGAAGACAACAAGTGAGCGAGGCGAGCTGTGACGGCCGCAGCTGAAGCTTAAAACACGATGAGCCCGGTGACATAAGCAAACCCCTCTGGTAAGAATGAAGAAATTGACAGGCCTAATGAGCAGTCATGCCACCATGAAGACAACACGCGACACTACCCAGAATGCCGTTCGCCCAGCCTTGCCATATTCTCTCGGGGAAAAGTCCTGAAGTGACCTGGGATCAGTTTTATCAGCCCTCGTCACTTACACACTGACACAGCGATGACTCCCTGAGCCTCTGCCAGCCGGCTGATTAGGACGAGCCGGGTCTGATCACCTGAGCCTCCGACCGCATTACAATTACACTGACGGAGCGGAGACCTTTTCCACTAATGCTAATGTGTGTCACTGCCGCCTTTCCCTGCCGTCCTGGGTCCAACTCCAAATACACAAAAAGCCGTTTAAGCAACTGTACATGTATACAAACAATCCCGCTTCCACCCGGTTCACACGCATTATACACATTGCTTTTATCTTCTTTGCAATCCGTTCTTAATGACTCCATTAACTGAGAGGCCATTAGCGGCATTCACTTTATGGCCAGCCGAACAGCCCAGTCGGGAACGCATTACGGAAAAGGGCATGTGTGTCCTAATGTCCACTTCTTGTCACCGTCCTCTCACACACACACACACACACACACGCTCAAAGGCTCGCTCAATCTTTTCCCCCCAAGGCCAGCGAGCCCGAAGCAAGCAGGAGTGGACAAACGACTGAGCAAACAGGGAGATCTTTTGTGCTCCATTAGGCGATGAGGAGCAAAGGTTTAGTGCAAGCAGCAGTGTGTCGCGCTGGTGGTCAAGCGGGCGGATGAAACCGAAGTGCTGCTCGGTGTTAGAAGAGATCTCGTGTCCCAAATTAGCCCCGGCCCGCTTTGGAGCAGGAGCTGTCTGAAACACTTGAGGGAGGAACTGTCACGCGAGAGGCAGCGTGGGGCCGAGTAGCAGCAGCCAGTCACAGCAATGACTCGACAAGGAAATGATGGATTCAGCATCGATGACAGTCCGACGATTATCTGCTGGAACTGTACACGATGATCCTTTTCAGGAGGGTTCGACATTTCCCACTACATTACAGCTCAGTTGGGGAAAAAGAAAAGCTGCTGACCACCTTTGACAGAAGAACAGATGCTCCCACCGAAGAACTGCGAAATGATTAATGATGCAAACGGTGTGACATTGTGCGTTTGTACAAAACACTAACATGAGAGGGAAATGAGTATGGAACAATAATGTCAGGCACGAGGAAAAAGGGGGGAAATAAAAAGTCTGAACCGGCAATTAGCAAATCCGACCCTGAGGGGAGATGTGATCGCTGATCTGAAAGGACCTAACTAGTACAAACAGGGGCAACGGGAAGCTCAACATGAAAGCTCCTCTTATGAGCCATGTGCGCTCCTGCCACAGTTCAGACCGAGCGGAGTGAAATGATCGGAGCGTACTGTACCAGCCCGGCACACCGCCGCTTTGGAAAATCATTTTAAAGAGTCACACAAACGTGAAAACAGATAATTTGGCACATCTTCTCCACATCGAGCCTGTGTGTGTTTTCCTGCGTGGCTGGACTCGCTGAGCGGAGTGAGCGCCTTTTCAACATGGATGCTTTCTGACTGGAGCTGGACGGGTTCTTCACTGTGACTCACACAGTTACTTTGTGACCACGGGGGCTCGGCTGGGAGCGCCGGGGATCAGAGTTCATTCCGTGTCACCGAAGCAAATGCTCTTCATGACATGTGCATGGAACCTCCAGTAGATGACAAATTGTGCTGCACAGGAACGGAAACCGAAATGAATGGTTGCCAACTGCGAGTGGTGGTTGCGGGGCTGTTTGGAGTTTGTGCCGTGTGTCATAATTCATTGATTTTCGTTTTTTGTGCCCTCAGCTCCAGTTTGTTATTTGTAACTCTTACACTACACTATCAAGCTAAATGCATCTTTTTCCGTTGCTCCAAGCTAATCTTTAGCTCGACAGGCAAATGGTCGCTCCTGCTGAGAGGAAAATGGAGATGCTTCATATCTCATGGGACCAAGCCCTATACCCTGATATTACTGCAGTTGGTTTCAGACGGTTGTTCTTTACGTCCGCTGAGCATCACTGGACAGCGGCTGCCACTGCCTTCTTGTTTCACCCTCCCTCTCTCTCTGTCTCTCTCTCTCTCTGTCTCTCTCTCTCTCGAGGGGAGGGAGACCATTTATCAACGACCAGAAGAACACGTATCGATGTGTTACATAGCCTGGGAATTCAGCTTTTATTACACTTTAAACTGCAAGGTCAACTTGGCAGGAATCTGTGTCAAAGCTGTCAAGCGCAAAAAACATGAAACAAATAGCCCACCCAGAGGATGCGGAGTAAAACATTGAGATAAGGGGTGTGCGCGGCACCGAGAGACCCTTGGTTTATGTTTACACATGTGATATCGAGTAATATACTGAGTGCTGTCCCTGTTCACTTATGCTTTTTCTTTCCCCCTTCGGAGCTGACAGTGCAAAAGATAAGACGCGGAAATTTACGGCGCATTACTGACGATCCATTGGAGAAGAAAACATCTGGAGCGGCCATAATTTTTCCACCACATCCTTTAGTTTATGGCCACTTGTCCCCGACTCTTCCACTCAGAGAACAGGCAGGGAACCCGTGACACTGTAATGTAGTCAGTGCTGTCGAGCCTTTGATGCCATCATATGCCACTGCTCCCCCTCCCTTCTCCCGGCTCTCTGACAGTGACAAAGCGGATCGGCAGCAGTGTGTTATCAGTGTGCAGCTGCAGTAATCGTATTATTTAGTAATCTTAATTCGGAGTGGCTGACCAACAGTGTGAACAAAGCGGGGCCGTGCTAAGCCCATCAGAGTGCTCCCGTGGAGCAGAGGTCTTTTCCTGCTCCACAGCCCCTCTAGACCCGAAACACTCCCTTTCCCTTCTCTGTTTCTCACCCTCCCTCCTCTACTTGTCCTCCTCTCTGTTCCTTTTCGGTCTCACCCTCACTCGTCCCTCCCTTCTCCTCTTTTTCCTCTATCTCCACAATGTTTGTCAGTCTCTCTCCCTCGCTTTTCCCCCCTTTTCCTTCCCTTTTTCTCTCCCTCCACCCTCCCCGTCTTTTCCGTCTCCGTAGCGCTCTGAGCTGGGAGTTTGTGTAATGGCGTTATTCACAGTTCATTGGTCTGTTTGAAGGGACTATCTTGATTGAGCGTCTCCCGGTGCAGGGGCCTGGTGACTGTGGGAGTCTATAAAGATGTGGATGTGTCCGCGGAGATAGATGGCCTTAGCAATATGCAGGACATTGCAGGGGCTAGCTCGCCATATAGGCTTTCATTCAGGGAAACACATAGGGAGATAAGAAAGAGGCTGAGAGAATACACAGCCGGGGCATAATGCTCAGGGCATTAGATGTGAAATGGAGGCAACAAAGAACTAGTCAGGGAATCAGAGTAATTCTCATTAGCTGGTTCACCCTCTTCAGTTTTAGCACCCCCCATCTCCTCTCTATCTCACCCTAATGAATGCAGTGCACAGTACACTGACACAGAACCCAAAAATGCTCTTAGAAGCAAAAAATACTCACCACTAATTAGTTCAAATTAACCTCAGGACCAATATGTAGGCTTGTGCACACAGACACACAGACACACACACACACACACACACACAGAAAAAGGCACCACCCTTTCCTCTTTCTGACACCACTGTGATGCTGTTGTAAGCTTGGCTGTAAGATCAAAATCTCATTCTTTGGCAAAAATACACACATTCTCTCGTACACACTCACACACATACACACACTCTCACACACACAGACACACACACTCTCAGTCACACACACTCAAATTGCCTGGAGCAGAGGAAAGCACAGGAAAGCAAATCCGCTGCGAAGACACCATAAAACCAACACTTCAGAAAAACGGACGGTCTGTGTTTCTGCATGCGTGAGGTGAATGCAGGCTAATGACATGCAGTGAACACACATACACACACACACATACACACTCACACACACACAGAGAAGGAGAGAGAGTCCTACTTACGGAATGAATCAGATGGTATCAGAAGCACTGTGCCATACTATAGCTGTAGTGGTGAGTCAACACAGGCGTTGCGATCTGAGGCCTCAGGGTTTCAGCACTTTGAGCCGAGCTGGGGCTGCTGGGGGGGGGGCGTTCGGGTTGGGGGGGTAGTCAGTGGGGTTCACACTGTATAGATAGAGGAAACCCAGAGGATTCCAGTGTTTATGTTCAGTTGGAGGAAATGAATCCCTTAAAGATCAAGGCCAGAAAATCAACAGTGGCGAAAAAGGTAGAGGTTCAATTCTTTGTACAATGAGGAATTGACTGAGCCAGTGTTTGTCTTTTCCTCTGCCTGTTACATCTTAGTGGGGGAGAAAAGCCCCAAAAGATGAAGGATAGAAATAGCAAGAGTCCGTCTTGACAGAAAAAAAAGAAGGGAAGAGGTGAAAAATGTGTCTTAATCAAAGTAGGTGTCCACCTTTCTCTTTCTGCTTTCCTCTGTCTGCCCACCTTCTGTTTCCTCCGGTCTGCACAGGGGCCTACGAGCAGAGGAACACCGGCGTCAGAAAAACCAATCACCTCACCAGACGACGAGAGAACATAAAGGAGTAAATGACAAGCAGATGAGGGGGAGGATTTTCAACACCTGCTCTCTCTCTCGCTCTCCGTTTCTCCCCCTCTCTCTCTCTCTCTCTTTCTCCAACCTGTATTTCCTCTCTAGTAACAGCCCCCTCCTTCCTCGCCACCGTGGAAACTGGAGTGGACGCAGAGGAAGGGAGATTCTCCACCAACTACAAACAGGGGGATGCTCCTCTTCTTCCCTTCTCGCCTTCTATCTCCGTCTTTTCCTCACACACTGCATGGAATGACAATGAATCACATGCTGTCGACTGGGCCGGCGCTGGATGTCTGCCTGGCTCGCTGCCTTGACACTTGGAATCGGCTGCGTCTTGCCTGTCTGTCTGTCTAACCGGCCTCAGAGCTTGTCTCTCATTCGCTATAGCTGTCCGTCTGCCTGCCAAACACTAAGATGCAGACCAGGCAGGTGCAAGGGGTCATAACCCAACTGGGCTGCTCAAGTGCCCCCCCTGGTGTAAATCCTGGCCCCTCCCCTACCCATTGCGCTAACTAGCCTCCGACACGACACAGACGAATTAGAAAGAGATTGCGAGTCTCAGGGAAGGTTTCCAACAATCCTATTTAATTCTCAATCGTTCTTTTCTTGTCTTCTCTTCTTTCTCTCCACCTGTTTCACTCTATTCCTCCGCTCTGTCGTTCTCCTCCCTGCCAGTCTCTCCGCTCGTTATCTATTCTGGACAGTCTGTCCCTCTTCACTCTCCGTCACAGAGGGAGACTGGAGAAGAATGAAGCTGCTTTAAAATGTATTTTTTCCGCAATGTGTGAGAAAGATGGTCCAAAGAAATATGGGACAAAGAGAAGTTGTTGTTTTTTTAATTGTTCTTTTGAAAAAAAAATGGAATGCAAAGCTTTCCTCTCTGACAGTGAATCAGAACAGAAAGCCTCTGGAGAGGGGATTTTTCAATGACTTGCTTTTGCCCACAGGCCAATCTGGCAAAGTCGCCCGGCTCTGAGGTGTGCACAATGGTGAGGTGATCTCAAAAGGATATCCGGTCGATAAATCCGGACATGTCCAAAAGCTCCATACCATTGCTCGAGCATCACTGCAGTCCTAGTTCATATCGTGTGAAGAAGCTCAGTTGTGCGCTCAACAGGTTGATTTGTTTGTTGTCGACTCCTGTAGTCACCGTCTGCTTCTCTCTGCTTCCTGTGGGCAGCCTCCGGTGTGGCTGAATGGCCTGTTCAACCTCAGCTCTGCAGGCCGAGCCCTCGCTGGGTTGGTTCAAGCTGATGCTTGGAGTAAGCGGAGGCAGTTAGGTGTGGAAAGCTAGTCGCTGGAGGGTCCATGTTGGCTTCCATGTTGCCCATTTGGTGTCCATCTCTGCAAGTCCTCAGATCTGGAAGGAGAGGTAGAGCAGAGGCAAAGTAGAGGGGAGAGAGAGGGGAGAGTACGTGAAAGGTTAGCATGGTGACATTTGTGTCACTCTGCCTTATCGCATACGTCATTCTCCTCCTTGTCACTCTCCGCCCGGCCTGTCGTCCCGCTGTCTATTCCGTCCTTGTCACTCTTCCTCCCGACTTTGCTGCTTGTTTGCTCCTTCCTCCTCTCCTCTCCGCCCCATTCATCATTTGATCCTTTCTCCCTCTCCCAACAACCTCATCTCCAAACACTGCACCCCAACCCCCTCCCCCATCGTCACATCTCTCCTCTGTTCCCTCCATCCAATTTTTACATTTGCACCTTTCATCCAATCATTTCTGCTGTCTCTTTTCCTTCGATTCCAAAGCACGCCGTCCATCACACACCACAGTGTCCACCAGGAGACGCATGTGAGGCGGCGTAGTGAGGAGCAGAGAGAGACCTCTCACCGGGGGAATGTGCCCGAGGTCGCTGGAGGACTGCAGTCCAGGTTCATCGTCACAACACACACATGACTGATGTCGACCGGGGCTGTCACTCCAATTCCAGATTCAGGTTTGTGTACGAACGTGGGAGAAAGTTTAATATTCATGATCTGATCTGATTCAAACTGACTGGAGCAGAAATAGGTGTCTGTCTGAACTACTGCATGGCCTACTGCCCTCAGTTGTTGTTTTCTTTACTGGAGCAAAGAGGAGGAAACTAGTGAGCCATGCTGAATGGATAATTAGGACACCAAAACAGGAGACGCACAGGGAGTAGTCTACCTTACTCTAATATTCAAGTGAGGCAGCACAAATGAACAGAACCAAGTTAATTCTGAATCATTTCAGCTTTACACTATGTGGGCTGTGCTCGAATTACAGCAGCTACAACAAATACTGTTTTGTTAAACTTAATTTTTTGGAATGGACAAAATGTACTTTGCAGATGGATTGAGAAAATGCACAACACAGGGATTACAGTAACCGTTTTAATTAAGTTAGAATTCTAATAAACTAACAGCTCAAAACGTCTTATTTACCAGAAGCAGGTGCGTCTTTATTTATTTATTTGCTTAATTCCTTATTTCATTCGCCTTTTGTTCCACAGCTACACACAAATGGCTTTTTGATTTTTAATGTTCATTTTTTTTTCTTTAGGGATTTCAGTGAAATCGCAGCAAATTCAATCTTTTAAATGAAAGAATAAGCAGCTTTATTGAACAGTTTTTTCATATATAAATAAAAAATACATAGCAGAATTTTGAAAAGCATTGATGAAAACAGAAAACTAGAGCTACCTCTTAACTTTTTAACATTGCATTGCATTACAAACTGATTTATGATTAGATTAGTTTCCTCCTGTGTCTCAGACAGTATTTGAGACCTTTCACAGCGATGGTATGTTGTTGTGCACTCGTGTATTTAATCTGTGATTACAAATGTACCTTTAAGGAGTCAGCACTGATCTGATTCAGTTCTTACTTTGATCAAATCTTCAGCTCCGCCACACATTTTGTCACAATTATCTATCCTTCTACTTTGTGCCAAGACATCCCTTCAAACGAGCGACGCTCCAGACAGACAGTGATGCCTGCAGATGACAGATGGCAAAACTAATTTTCACCTGAGCTTCGACAGATTCCCGTTGCGTTTCTTCTTTTCTCATCTCCAGTTCTTAATATCTCACGCCTGCTTTACTCAAAGAGCTCGCCTCAATCTACAGACAGCAACGGGGAGCCAAATCTCAGCGATCCAACAGGTGGGCTCACCTCTGTTACTATGCAACTGTTTGCACCTGTTGAATATGTAAGAGTCATTATTTCTGAGTTCTCGCTCACCGCTCGCCACTGACTGATGAAGGCCTTCTTGATTTAGAGGAGCGTGGAGAAAGCATGGGTTTCTTTAAAAGCAGATGTCATTATTATCTCTTTTAAGAGAACAGAACAGAATCATTAAAGCTGTTTGGTGACTCGTTCCCGTTTCACAGAGTCCACCGAGATGATGTTCCATTTAAAATGAAACATTAGAGGCCATTCAGTGTATCAGCTCCAATCAATGGCCTTGTGGATAGATATGACCTTCCTGTGACACCAGTATCCTCCTGGGACCAGTTAGGATGAGACCATGTGTGAATTTGGCTCAATAGTGAGGTTAGTGCTCAGCATCCGCCTGTGTGTGTTTGTGAGTGTGTGCACCGGCATAGCCTTTGCTGGCACCATTAGCACGCTATTGTGTCGCAGGTGTGAAAAGACGTAGGTGGGTGTGAATTAGTGTGCAGAAGGTATGTCAGCGAGGAGTGCAGAAACGAGTGCTTGTGTGTGTGTGTGTGTGTGTGTGTGTGTGTCTGTGTGTGTGTGTTTGCATGTACGTATGTGTCACAGCTGTCACGCCTGAAGCAATTAAACCCACTGATCTACAACACAACCTTAGGTTCCACCAATCGGACACACCGAGGCTGAACACATACCTCTGCCCTCCCTTCATTGTGTCATAGTCGTGCACACACAAAATGCTATAAAAGAGAGAGTGATTGACACAGGCACAGTAAAGCTCACCATACCACACTATACACACATCACACACAGCACCACCAGCTCTCCAGTCATTGCCCTTGTCAGGCAAGAGACTCAGAACGTCTTCGGTGAGACTGAATTCAAACAGAATATAGAGAAGGAGATCGAAGAGACCAAGAGCAGGATGGAGAGTCGAGTGTGACACAGCCAAAGTGGGCAAGAGAGAGGGGGAGCCAAAGAGGGAGAGGGGGAGAGAAGAGGGGGAAGAGCGAGAGAGAGAGAGAGACGCAACAAATTGAAGTGAGGCGTTCAGATTCCATCCAAATCCATCAAAGCGGACAGGCCTGTTTATGTCTGGATGTGGTGTGGTGGTGGTGAGGGGTGTGGGGGGGGTGGAGGGGGATGGATGCTGCATGAAAAGAGGAAGGAAGGAGGGATGGAGGGAAACAGGTGGAGGAGTGGTGGGGAAGGTGGGATACACAGAACGAATGGTTGAAAGACACAAGGAAACGAAGGGAGAGTCCATCAGAGGTGAAAATGCTGCGAACGCCACTGCGGGTTGTGGATGAAGGGGGGGGGCGGGTAGACAAAAAGACAGGAGGAACGAGAGAAGGAAAGATGAAAGAGAATGAAATGAGAGGCACAGAAAAAAAAGGGGGGGGAGAAGGAAGGAGAAGGAAGGACACTCACCCATTTCAGCGGGCTCTCCACAGGCAAGCACAATCCCTGCTCTGTGATCCCATCCTGGGGAAAGGCGCAGCGAGATCCTGGAGCTCCCTCCGCTGAATACCAATGGGGCTGCTATTATCAGCTCACACACACATCCACACACACACCGGCACTGAGGAGGAAACAGGCACAGACACACACAGAGTCAAGTCCGGGCTGAGTTGTTTAAATGAGAAAAAAAGAGAAGGGGAGCTGTCCAGTGATGCAGACACTAAACCACAATAGAAGACACATTGCAGCACAAGTGGATTTGCATTCCCCTCTTCCATTTTCTCTCTTTTCTCTTTCTCCATGAAAAAAAAACCCATCAGAGGCTGTGCACGAGCCAGAGGCATCAATCCACACACACACACACACACACACACACACACACACACACACTGGCATTCGCAGCCTATGTAAATACTTACTGAGCATAGATTCAATCCCAGCGAGTCCCACGGTCGACTCCGCTCTGACTCACAGCTCCTCGGCTTTGCGAGGGTGTTGGAGGAGGAATGAGTTGTCCGCTACGCTCCCATCGCTCCCATCGCTCCCAGTGGGCTCCTCGCAGCGCTGTGTGATGCGGAGATGAAAGGATACGAAGGCAGACTCCTGGTGCTCCCCGGTGCTCCCAGCTCACATGCAGCGTACATCCAGTTCTCCTGTATCCATTTGTTGATTCAGGTCCAAATCCGTGCATGCGCCTCTGCCCGTGGACTTCACTGTGATTCACCGACACGCGACCGACGCCGTTCACTTAGTCCCCCTCCCCTCCTGTGTCTCTCTCCGGCTCTGTCTCTCCCCCCCCACCCCCTTGCTCAGTGGTACACCCATACATCTCCTTGGCTTTCTCCAATCTAATCAGTGCTCGTGCTCTCTCTCTCTCTCTCTCTCTCTCTCTCTCTCTCTCTCTCTCTCTCTCTCTCTCTCTCTCTCTCTCTCTCTCTCTCTCTCTCTCTCTCCCACTTGTCTCTGTCTCTCTCTCTCACTCTCTCACACTTCTCTCTCTCTCACACTGCACCCTCCAATTCTCCCCTCCCTTCCTCATCCTTCCCAACACCCACTCCCGTTCTCTCTCTCTCTCTCTCTCTCTCTCTCTCTCTCTCTCTCTCTCTCTCTCTCTCTCTCTCTCTCTCTCTCTCTCTCTCTCTCTCTCTCTCTCTCTCTCTCTCTCTCTCTCCCTCTCTCTCTCCCTCCCTCCTAGGTATTTTTCTCAAAGATGAATATCAACCCACACCCCCCTTTCTCTCTGTCAGTCTTTGCGATAAGCATTTGAAATAAGGGTAAAGGCGAAAAAAAGAAAAAACTGGCCACGAAGAAACTCACACAAATACAAACACACACACACTATCTGAAACAGACAGAGGGTGAGAGAAGGAGAGAGAGTAATCATAGGGATGTGTTACAGTCCTGGCCAAGCTAACCCACCCTGACAGAATTTGACATGGCTACATGCTCAGGGTGACAAACACTATCACACCACCACACAAA
Organism: Pseudopleuronectes americanus; assembly: GCA_038501795.1. Lineage (NCBI taxonomy): Eukaryota > Metazoa > Chordata > Actinopteri > Pleuronectiformes > Pleuronectidae > Pseudopleuronectes > Pseudopleuronectes americanus. The sequence continues at coordinate 7,605,730 of CM076722.1, forward strand.
TCGCCCCATACCCCGATGACACACATCACGCACTGTCGCACATAAACATATATACATATCAACACACACACACATGAACACACACAGAGCAGAATCAGATGTAAACACATTGGGGCTGGCACTCTTAGGCACATATTGACATAATGTCACTGATACATAAAAAAGGGAAGGAAAGGTTTAAACACACACACACACACACGGGCATTAAGGTGTGTGTGATTAGATTATATGGTTCAGAGAGATCTGTATTTATATACCTGAGAGATTCTGTGGTATTTGTACTTCACCTGAGTGTTTTACCTCCGAATACTTGAAGGCGTCCGTCTTTCAGGACGAAACCCCCACAGTGTCCGTCCCTCTGCAACAGCTGGTTTCCTCAACGAGGTCACACACCCCCACTGACACTGACCCCGCTCATGAACATTATGCATTACATGATCGCACACACTCCCACTTGGACATCTTCATCGGCACAATCTGTCCCATGTTTCGTACATTTTCATTTTGCACATATTTTTGACTATATCACTTTTTATTGTTTATCTTTCTCCATATATGCACAGTATTTGCCTTCTGATTTGTTGGATCTTCACCCTGTTGTTCTACTTGTTTGTTTTGCACCAAACACCGAAGCAAATTCCCTGTGTGTGTGTGTCTAATAAGGAATAAATACGATTCCGATGCTATTTTATGCTTTGTAATTCTCCAACACTGCACCGTTTCAAGGGGAACTGTATTTTTTACACCAGTACATTTATTTGGCAGCGATAATTACTGGTTCATTTGCAGATTTTAAACACTCGGTTTATGCCTTTGCTGGACAGCCCACCACAGATAACAGGAAATTAGGTGAGGCCCGTGCCTGGCCGAGAGCCAGACACATTCCAGTTTACGATCATCACCCAACCAGCAAAGTGCTCGACTGGGTGATCGTCCTAAAAGGCATTATGGATTTTTAAGATTTACTATACAACAATATGTACAAATTTATCTCAACTTTCATGCATAATTGGAAAACAACTAGCCAATCACTTTCAGTTGGCACCTACTTACCTGAATACAATACAAGTACTGGGTTTTAACTTGTATATTTTACATTTTGATGTTCCTGTGTTTACTGATAGTTCTCCCCCACACTCGGTGAACAAATGCACTCATACTGTAAACTCACACATTCCTGAAAGTCTTCTTACCAGAGCACCCTGGCACTTCATGTGGGACTCCCAAGAATGGAGCTGACATCCTCCTCACTATTTATACTGTTCACTCATATAAGGCAGAAACTCCGGCAGCAGCATGAGCCCACTGCGAGCAGACAGCCGTCTCCAGAGGAAGCCGCTCGCACTATATGAAGTCACTGCCTAACTCCCATATCCTACTTCTATCACGCTAGGCCGTCTCATCCGGCCCCCTAACGAGACCGGGACGCTGACCTTATGATGCCTTTGTTCCCCCCCGGTGCTCCGGTCAGGCCTAGAAGCCTTTTCAATACACATCACCTTTTTTTTCTTCTTAACCTTGCAGCCCCGATGCTCCCTTAGCATTTCATGTCCTCGTCGGCTATTAAACTCAGCACAGTGTGTTGAATCATTGATTTTGTCAGGTGGCTCTTTAATTGCTAGTGACAACACTGTGCTGCCTCGCAGTGAAATCGGAAAATTACGCTTTAAAATTTTTTTTTAAACAGGTGCAAGATCGGTGTTGCATTTTTAATTAAGCAGAATTACAACTAAATCTGCCAAGTGCTTGTTCCTAATGAATCCACACTGCTCTGGTTCACACAGAGATGATGTATACGCAGCAGCATAATGTAAATTAAAGGTCGATATGTGTCTCCCATACTAATTAATGCCCTCTGATTATAGAGCCCTTGGAGACATCAACTCTGCTTCATCCACTAAGTTGTCCCCTAATCAAGCAGGAAGGCAAATATAGCTTGTGACACTGCTGAGCTGTCTCCTCCGCTCTGGTCTCAAACACACACACCCAATGCTTCATCATGTTTTCACCTATTCACTTTGCATCTCATGAAATTATGTGCATCTCAAGATGTCTTTGTCCAGTGGGCGGACAGAGCTGGAACACCTATTACTCACTCATGCTTGAGCCTATTAGACTGCAGCCATGTCACGCCAGAGGTTCCCTTAGGCCATGTGCTGTTGTGTTTTTTTATTTGTGTGTATGTGTGTGTGTGTGTGTGTGTGTGTGTGTGTGTGTGTTGTGTGTGTGTGTGTGTGTATGTGTGTGCAGACATTGAGATATGACTGTGACTACATCCAACCAACTTGCAAATCTAAAATTCTTTATTTAGTCTGTGTGCACGTGGCGAGAGTGTGCGTGCATGTGTTTGTGTGTGTTTGTGTGTGTGTGTGTGTTAGTGTGTGTTAGTGTGTGTGTTTGAGACTTGAAGGGCCGAGCAGGCTGCGTACACAGCGTTACCCCTAGCTGTGACCCACAGCTGCAGTTTTCAGGAAGTCAGGAGGAGTCTCCGTGTGCTGTCTCTCCCATTCAATCACACACACTGACACATGCCCGCAGTGCAGTGTGTGTGTGTGTGTCTGAGTGTGTGTGTGTTGTCTAATTTACCTCTGGTCTAATTTACCCCTCTTTTGGTTTTCAGCACCACAGGGTGACACTGAGTCTCCTCTGCGAGAGTGACTGTGTGCACATTACACCTCAGTCTCTTTACGTGTATACCATGAACTGTATGGTGACAATCCAACGTGCAGAAATGCATTAAGGCGATTGAAATGATTACTGGTGATTGAGGCCTCGCCGCGTCCACTGTGAGTCTGCTGTCACTCTCTGTCTCTGTCTCCCTCCTCTCTCTAAATATGCATTCAGCAGCTGTCTCTCCCTCAGCTCCATCCCACACCACTTTGCTCTTGACAAATTGATATGGAGTGCTTTTACATAACAACTACGTATCGCGCACATGCACCCCAAATAACACGGCACAAAATGTAAACCTTCCTCAACCATCCCGCGCTCACTTGGCTGCAGGTGTTTAAAAGCTCTTGCAATTGCCAACGGGCATTTCTGTCCCTTTACTTTTTCTCTTCTCTCTGTAAAACACGCATGTGGCTTCCATGTTAACTCTTGATTGGAAAGCATGCAAAAAAGGTGAGGGAGAACAAGACAGCGGGAGGAGAGAGAATTGACATTCTGCCCGAGCAGCGCTCTCCGCTCGTGGAATAATGATTAGCTCCTCAGCATTCTAGTCACATATGCTTCACTATCAATGAGAGAGGAGGAAGGAGGAACATGAGGGAGGGGACACAGTGGGAGGAGGCAGGCAGGGGGAGGTGGGGGGGGGGAGAGAGAGGAGAGGGAGGGGGGTGCAGGAGAAGAGGAGCTCACAGGGAGAAACAAGGTGAAAAAGAGAGCAGGGGATAGAAAAACGAGGGGTAATGGAGGACAAAACAGAGGAGTATAGTATGACATAAGCAGCAGACGTAGGTGCTAGTATACTGCAGTAAGCGCATGCACACACACACACACACACACACACACACACACATACACACATGCACACACCCTGCATGTGTTCAATGTGCCCATTAACCAAATCCAACGGTCAGACTAATTTGCAAAGTAAAAATGAAACAAATGCAGGTTGTGCGTTGCATGCACACAAACAGTCCTGTGCACCTTTGCATCCTCAAACACACACACACACAAATATACACCACTACACACGTGGACACTATACTTTGTCAAAGTCACGGCAGGTATAGCCACCTCAGCAAAGAGAGAGACAGAGGCTTTGTCGCAGGGGGGGAAGAGAGGGAGAGACAGAATGGGAGAGTAATGATGAAAAAAAAGAGAGAGAGAGAGAGAATGTTAGGACAGAGCACGGAGGGGAGGCATGTGCAAGCAATAAACAAGATAATCACAAGGCATGCGAAAAGATGAATGTACACCATTACTTAAATAGGTCAATCATACGTGAATAACCACGATGGGATAATAGAGTTAGGGAAGTCAGCTGTGGCCGACTGAGCAAGTTTGCATCACACACACAAGAGGCGTGCTGTGTTATGCACCCCCACGCCCAGTGGAGGAGAGAAAGAAAAACCTTAAACTATATCGGTGCTTATAATTAAATCTATCTTCATTTAGTTTTAAATGAGTAGAGTCTTTGATTTTTAGACAGATAGAAAGAAAATACATTATTTACAGCAGGTAAAGGGCCTCTTGTATATCCCCATGTTGCAGTTGTATTTACCTGATCTTGAAGTGACCTGTAAAAACAAAGGACTTTTAACTATAAATTGGACATGCTTCTTTGAACACACCACGAGCAGAGGTCACGGGGTCATTTAGGTCAGCCTACACATCTGCAGTATTGTATAAATATTTATAAATGTAACTTGGTAACATTTTTTCAGACAAGGTAAGGACACACACATCGTGCACGTGTTTCTCCACACGTACGGGACCTGGACCACGAAATGATTTACGAGGTTTTCCTTCTTCTTGTTTCATTAGAGTTATTTTTTTCTGACCTTTAATGGCTGCCTGGTGGTTTTCCACTTTTCTGATATTTATATAGCAAACCCTTCATTAATGCATGCAGCAGTATCCCTTTCATGTGTTAAGGCCTGAATGAAGTCATTGGCTTCTCTGTCACATCTAATTGAAACATGAAAAGCTTAAGGCTAAATGAATCAGTGTAGAATATAAGTACAGCAATTAATCCATGGAGAACGCTCATATAGAACATGATGATATGTCAGTGTAAGGCGGAGGTGGTAATACGTACCGTACATTTGTGAGGTAATTGTTCTTGAGCATTTACACTTTTTCTTTTGTCCTATATGCATATTAAAGCTTTAGTTAATATATGAGGGTGAGAAAGAGATTATATTTAATTTGTGCTTGATTTAAAAAAATTATATTATAAAATGTGTTCTCTTTGACTTGAAATGCTTTTGTGTTGCCGTGCGTATTGCCTTTGATGTTTTGTGTTCTCCTTTTTATTCCTCCATTTCGTGAATCACTTTTTAACAGCTGTCTTACAAGTGCTATACAAATAGTGATGGCTATCATTATTTACACAGCGGATAATATAAGCTATAAATTGAAAAAACAACACAAACTGTCAAACCAGTTATTTTGTATTTTTCCGGCTTCAACAGCTCAACAGAAAATAAATGGTTCCCTCTCAACTTGTCCTCGACTGTTTCCAACTCAATAGATGTTCAACGATCTAAAAATCACCACAGAAATCTAAGTTCAGAGAAAAAGTCCAAAAAGTGAAAGAGATTCTTGCATCACAACTTTGCTTTTGCTTCGCTCCCATTAATCATCTCATGACACCTCAGATTTATCTGGTGATTCACTTTATAAAACGATTTAAAGTGGCTCCTCTTCCAGCTGCTGCTCCAGCTGCTGACACACGATTCTTCAGTAATTATCTAATAATGTCATCCACTGTGTCGTCGGAGGGACCAAAGCAGGAAAGTGTCATTTTGCTGCTGATCACTCACAGGATGTACTTTTACTCAAGTAGGATTTTTCATGCATGACACAGGCCCAGTGTCAGATGGAATTGGCTCCAGCTGCCCCCCCGACTCTCAGGAGGATAAACGGTGTAATGAATGACTGGATAATAGACTTTTCAGTTTTAATAATTTTTATAATAATTATTCTCACACTGTAAAGATAATACAGCAACACGGCAAATAGAAGAAACGTCTTCACGTGAACAATTTCACTTTTTAGCACAGCGCTAATGTTTGTCAGCAAAGTGCTTTCATGTTACCTTGGAAACAAAGCTTCACCAAGCAGCTTCAACTTGGCAAAATGCCAGTGAAAATGTCATCAACTAACCATGACTGGAACACTGCTCTGGGGATTCAGAGGTTACTGGGTTTACAACGATGGTATAGAGGTTTACTGGGGGTCTATATCTTTTTTTTTATTTCTAGTGATATAACCCCCTATAATTCATCCCCGATATGTTACGGCCTCGTTTTGAACTAGCGGTTATAAGACTGACGTAGCTCAAAGTAATGGGGGCAGCGTTGACATGGCTTTGGTGGTTGAATTTTGAAAGAGCTAAATTAATGAGTAAATTGTTGAAATTGCTAAAAGTAATTGACCAGTAATTGAAATAGCTAAAAGTATATAAATGGTTGAAATTGTAAAAAATGCAACCAAAAGAATTGTTAAATAAATGAATAACCCCTTAATAGTTAAATTGTTTTAAAAAAAAAGGTATTTAAGTACCAAAATCAAGCTGAAAGAAATGGATTCAAAAATTTGAAATTATAAAAAGAGAATTATATCAATAAAACTTAAGGATATTGCTAAATGGTTTAAATAGCTTCAGGTAATGCATAAATTGATACATTTAAATATGTTGCTAGTGGATACGTTGTGAACCTTTAGTAACATGTTCTTGTACTATTGCATCTGGCCAAATAAAGTACTCCAAATATTCCTGGTGATAATTTGAAAGCCACAGACTCAAAGGAGGTTCTTTAATCGTTCTAAACCCAGTGTCCACTTCAGAGCTGCTTGATGACTACTCTTACCTGGAGGTGGAAGCCAAACACCGAGCTGCTGGTGTCCTCCACCTGCGCGGGACACTGTTATGTCAGCGAGTTTACTGCTGTGAGAGCTGAATATGCACATTTTCTCCTAAGGGTCACTTGGGTATTTTTAGTGTTTATGATATAAAACGAGGTGAGAATCAAAAGGGATGCCCAGGGTGAGAGCATCTACTGCCTGGGCTGGTTTCTCTTTTTTTCCCAACTTTTCATTTGTAGCAAGGACATTCCTAATTCGGGTGGTTATTTTAGGTCCCTTGCATCTGCATAACAGTCCTTTTTCCCATATTAAAAGATAAAGACCTACTTCTCACAGCCTGCTTCTTCAAACCTACAAATCCCATGAATAATTTAAATACATAATTGCAAACACTACGACGCATGCGAGCATATGAAGTAGTATGTTAATCGTAGCCATGTTCATGCATAACCATAAATCAATTAACATATTGGTTTGTGTATTTTCATCAATAAGGCACAAAACACTAAAGCGATTCAGCTAAAGCAAGTTGAGTAAAAGAGTTTTCAGTGAAACTAAAAATCATATTATGCGAACTGGGTTTTGAAATCTAACAGGTCCCAAGGTCAGTGATTCAACAGCTCGTCTTTTTTATTTTCTGGACCTATTTTCAGCTTCATTCAATACCATACTAACGCTTTATTAAATATTAGACACTTTATCCACTTTTGCCTTGAAAACCATATTCAGGACTCTGTCTTTCAAAATAAAAGTAGCTGGAATCAAATGTACTTATTTATGAAAAGCAATATTGTCTAACTCAAACCTTTCGGTTGCATGTGGTTTTTAGATGGATTGCAAAAGATTAAACTCCATTTTAACAACGAGACATCTTGGCATCAGAATATAACAATATAATACATCGGACAGCCACAAGTCAAACAATAGGTTCAGTAATGTTTAAGTTATAGTCAAATTTGGTTTTCAAATCAATTGCTATGGGACATATGTGTTTTTATTTATCCATGTCACAAACCTTGAACAAGGAACATAAAGCAAAACCTCAAGGTTGAGTCTGAGCTGGGGAATGAACACATGGAGACAATATAATGTCTTCTATAGAGTGAAAAGGCTGTTATATTGCAGTTAGGCCGCCTCCCTGGAGCATTTGAGTCTCATGACTTCAACACCAGCATCAATCTCATTACACGCGTGTTTGTTTGTTGGGAGCAGTTTCGGTGTCAGGCTGCAGGTATGATAAACGGCACTCCACCAGAATATCAGCTCTCAAGATTTGCTAGGAAGGAAGAAAAGACATGTTTTTATTGACTGGTTGCCTGTTGACTCGGTAAAGAAATGAAGAGCAGCTAAATTCTTGGCAGCGGCCTCCTGTTGCTCCTCCAGAGCCCTCGATTTCCTGATACGCTTCTCATTCGGCAGAAATGCTGCCATTTTCCCATTTCACTTCCCCGCACAGTCATCAGCATTTCTCCCTCCATGACACAAAAACAAACTACTGAGTGCATCCGTGTGTGTGCGTGTGTGTGTGTGTGCGGTTTCAAACACCCTGTCAGCAGTCACTGGGTGGGAGACAGCCATAAACTGTGCTTTAAGCCTATAATGGGCTACTGCAGCGCTGGCAAAACTTAGATCATATTATGCCTCTTCTCTTCCAGACACAAATAGGATCATTATTTTTGATAACTATACAGCGAGTGCTGGATAATTTCATTACACTACTTGCCACTGCATAATGCTACTTCAGCTGAAACATCATAAATCTTCCCGTATCAATGTTATTACTGTATTTAATTAAAGCATAAACCAATCAATATCATAATGTCCAACAAATTATTGGAACATTAGGGTTGATCTATACATGCGTTTGCGCTTCATTCTGCCTTCCTCCAACATCAGCGTGCACGTGACAGCAGAAACAAAGTGATCTGAGAGGCTGCCCAGTGACTGGCGCTGAGTGGTCGGTATATTTCTCACAACTCTTATGGTTTGTCAAAAGGCAGAAGTGGCAATTTACAGCAGGACCAATAAAGTCCATCTCAATGCCCCCCGTGTCATCCCCCTTGTTAAATGATTGACGCTCAGAGATGTGAAAGCTGAGGCATTTTATTATAAAGAAAGCAGAAGACGATTCACAGGCCACCACTGGTCTCCCCTAATAAATAGAGGCTGTAAATACACTTCCATATACAATTTCACAACCTATTTTCAAATCGGATTGTAAGAACAATGTCTCAACAAGGATGTTAAATTAATTCTATGCTCAAGAAAAAAGCTGTAAATTGGTTTTGACTTCACAAGATGGGACTTTTTTTAAACTGGCTTAGAATCTATCAAACTATGAACACAACATAGTGAATGCTTAACCTACAACTACCACACTTTTCACTCCACCAACAATCTATATTCTGTGATCGTCCATTCTGTCTTCTCCTGTCCATGATAGTCTCTCGTCTGTCTTCACACAGTCTCCTCCACGATGAACTCGATGGTCTGCTGCGGCGACTGGCCCGTCCCCACCATGGTGATTTCGTTTCCATCCATGGTGATGGTGGGCAGGATGACAACCTGTGAAGTTCCTGCCATACCAAGCTGATCAGACGGGATCATGACTGTCTCGGTTCCTCCTTCGCCCCCCTGCAGGACGTAGATCGTTTGCACTGAACCAGAATCAAGCTCCCCTGTGGCGGCCAGAGAAGAAAGAACCTTGGCCCCCTCCAGCACCTTCTGGACCTGGGCGGCCTCAGCGGCTTGCGCTGCCTCCTCCACTGTTTCCAAAGGCACGTCTCCGTGTTGCCGCATGTGCTTGTCCAGGTTTGAGCGCGAGCGGAAGGCAGCTACGCAGTGGGGACAGGAATAGGGCTTCTCACCGCTGTGGGTGCGGGCGTGCTCAGTGAGACGCGCAGCCACGCTGAAAGTCTTGCCACAAAGCCAGCAGCAGAAAGGCCGCAGGCCACTGTGGATGCGCTCGTGGTCCCGCAGATGGGGCAGCTGGCGGAAACGCTTGCCACATGTGGTGCACTGGTGGAGAGAAATGGGATATGGGAAAGGGGAAAGAGCAAAAAATATGAGAACGATAAAAGGTTGCAGGAAAGTGCAGTTTTGTTCACAACAGTGCCAGGGCACAAACTCAACTGCAATTAATATTTTCTGAGACCTCTCTTTATGTTTTTTCTGCAGATGCAGCACTTCTGGCAGGGATAGAGGAAGAGCAGCAGAGAGAAGAGGATATGGGGAAAGACAGAGAGAGGGGAAAAGATACAGTGCAATAAACAACTATTTGTAAATTGTCAATAAATCTGCAGATGAATTTCAGAATTAAATCCATCGCCTGTCGAGAAAGCATCAGAACTCTGTTTAAGTAAAGTCCATTACAATGTCCTTGAGATCTGAGGCTAAAGACTTCAGATGTCATGGCAACTATCATTTACATTTAACAAGCTGCAATCAAATGTTGTGCTTGATAGATGACTTTCAACAAATGATATATTGAAGACCATTATGCTGATCAACTAATTAATCAACAGTGGAAAACAAATGGGCAATAAAACAAAGTGATGTCCAATCAATTTCCTGCAGCCCTGTTGGTTGTAGTTCATATCTGCCCTCGGATTAGAACAAACAAAGCAGACACTTGATTAAACCTGGCACACAACTAAACACTTTGACTCCCAACTGAGATGCTCAGATTGAAACTGTATTCCCTTTGGCAATTGCTGCTATTTCTCTGTGAAATAGAATTTAGTCATATTTACATTTCCTGTTGAGACTGAACTGACTGTTTATGATTTAAATTAAACTCATCCCTATCAGTGCCTCATAGTTCGAGGACCTTTGCTCCTTGAACCTCAGTCTTTAGCATGGCTGGCAGATATAGCTCAAAGCAAAGCCACAAACATTAAATCAATTTCTGCAGCCCTACGTGCCGTGATGGGCTTGGGTGGGTCTATAGTTGATGTCCTGCCTCGTCACCAGAGCAGCAGAGAGAGGGAGAGAGTCCGAGAATAGTAACAGGCACAGAGGGGAGCTGACAGGCCCTAACTCAGCCCTGCCATTAATCACAGGTACACAGGGAGGAAAGAAACACCCATAGGACACACACTGCACAAATGGCCATGGTCCTGTACCAGAGAAATGGTCACAGCTATGAACGGGTGTGATCATGGGGGTGTGGGAAAATACAGGTGTTAGCTTGGTGTAAAAAGAACAAAATCCAATTCTGAGGAATGAGAAAAACTCTTTTTATGAGAGCAGACACACCATCCTGTTTCTTACCTCAAACGGCCTTTCATCCGTGTGTGTCCTCATGTGAACAGTGAAGGTGGAATTGTAGGCAAATTCTTTTTGGCAAATCTGACAGCGGAAGCGGGGTCGGTTTTTGGACTTGCTGAGTGTTCCCTGGAAATGCGCCAGCACATGCTCCTCCAGGGCAAAGTTGGAGGTAAATCGGCGGCGGCAAGGCCTCACTGGGCATTTGAGCGGCGTCTGGCCCGTGTGGGACAAGCGATGGAGGTCAAGGCCCTCCTGGGTCATGCAACGGTGACCACAGAGGTCACACTCGAGCTGCGGGAGAAATAAAGACAGTCAGAAAAACAGGAAGAAGGAGAGTGGAGGGGAGGAGTTCATGAAAGGAGAAAAGGTTGGTGTGTTTATGGTCTAATTGTGACGTAACCAAAGGTCTCCAGTCCACCTGGACTGGAGACCTTTCTTCAAATGGCCATGATCAGTCCAACTACCAACAATTGCTGATATAACCACACTGGTGAGTAATTTTTTATATGACCTGTAATCAGTGAAAACTGGCGTTTGTTAAAGCCCACCTCTTTATGACGCAAACAAATTGGCAGCTATAACATTCTATTAAATAGTCAATGTTCATAACCACACATTAAAGTGAATTAAAGTTTGATGAATCACCAATTGATAGCCAACTAAACATTTTTCACTGCTCTGGTTTGAGAAAGATCTAAATCAGTCCAATCACTCTACTTGTTCTTTTCTCAACAAAACATGTAGTCACCTGATATTTATCCATCTTTCGCTCACTAAATTTAAAGTTGAAGGTAAAAACAGGAGTTGATAACAGAAAAGCGCCTGTGTGTGTTGCTGACCTGTCCAGTGCAGCGTCCACGGCCCTGACCCCGTCCGCGGCCAGCATTCCTCTCCTCCTCTGTGGTCGGGCAGCGCTGCAGGTGGATCTCCAGAACTGACTGGTTCACAAACTGGGACAAGCAGTGAGGACACGACGCTGGCTGCTTGTCTGTAAGGGAGCAGAGTCGGGATCGAGACAGATGGTTGTGTTATCTCCTCCATTTCAGAAGGATTAGAGTTGGAAAAATGAAATAGATCTCAAGTGTCTGTCTAATGAATACTATCCCCAGCATCACAACACTGAGTGACGTTAAGAAAGAAACCATCATTCATCACTTTGGCTAAATCACCTTGGAAGCAGTGGAGCTAATTGAAAAGTTCTCATGACTAAGCAAATAGGTAATTTCTGACAAAAAAAGAAACCTTTAACATTTGTGTTCATACAATTTGATCTTGTTCCATCACAACACAGATGCGTAGCCTTGGCAGAGGAATGAGCTCTACTGACTTTCATTCTATTCGTTTTTAGAACTAATTTAACCTTAAAAACATGACCACTCACAAAAGTCTGCTGACAAAGGTCTTTAATCATTCATCATGAAAGATTTAAAAAGCAAAAGTATGAATGAATTCCTGGTTGTTGCTTTTCAACAGACATGATTTGCTGTTTTTGTAAAATAATTTATTAAACTCTTTTTCACTGGTTAGAAAAATAGGACTTATGAAAATGTAACCTTGGGGCTCTTAGCAATTTTATGTTTTTTCACTGTCAATATAATCATTGACAGATACATGTATTGTGCATAGATCCACAAGTGTTATTTGCAGTTATAACATGATTTGGTTGGTCACATTGCCAAGTAACTAATTAGTTGTTTACTCTATTAGTAATTTTCTTCTCCAACCAACATTTCAAACCACACATTATTAACTTTACAGTGAAATTAAAAAAAAACTAACAACTGTGACCATAGACATGGCAAATGTTGGCCATTTTTGATTGAAGGTATTTAAATGATTAACTGATTGTTGAAATTGATACCCAATAATTTTCTGTCAAACTAATGAGTTCGTCCATTTATCTTCTCAGCTCGGATCAGCCGGTGGATTAGTTGTATTTTGGCAAAGCAAACCTGGTTCAATCTTGAAAACCTGGAAATCGCTGACACTGATGGTTCATCAGTGTGTCCATAGGTCGTCATGCCAACATCTTGCAATCTGCTAACCATCTGCCATCTGTGCCGTCTCTCCCAGGGGGCGATCCACTCTACTCCCCATTGGGACCCTCTAATTAAACCTTTAATAAAAACAATTTCAGCCTATGGCCCTGGACTGATCAATGGATCAATCCCCTCAATCATCTCTCTCAGAGGAGTCACGTACCTCTGACCCCTGATGCACGCTGACTCGTCAGGCTTAACGCCAACACCCCCCCCCCACCTGATTAAGATGAAGTGTCAACATGTTGACCTAATTCATTTACCTCCACCTTCCTCTTCCATTCCACATGGGAGACGGATCAATGGAAAGTCATTGACCTAATGCATCAGAGGAACAATGTACACATAACTTGGAAGTATGTTTGTAGATAAGCCGGGAAGGCCACCCAGGCGAAATGGTGACGGCATTTATCGCCAACTTCATCAATCAATAGGAGTTCACGGCAGGTTGTTCTGATATGAGCACCCTATATGATTAGTTTCCATTACAAATAGGCAAATGGGATTGCATCAGATTCCTTGAAATGTTCATCACAATCTGTAACCTTGAACGCAGTCACACGCTCCTCAGAGAGAAGCAGATAAAAGACACAAACCAAGAGAGAGTCACTCGGACAAAAAAATGTGACTTAAGAACAGAAGTAAAAACATTTAATGACCAGAAAAAACATCCCTCATCCCACACAATTAAAGTCTCTCATCTTTAAGTTATTCCTGCTGAACATAAAAGTACAGGGATGATAGATATACACCGGGCTGAGCCCTGAAATCTCACCTTGATGAGTGAGCGAGTGCAGATCCAGATCTTTCCTGCGTGTGAAGGCCTGTCCACATTCTGGACAAGGGAACGGGTGGCTGGTGTGGAACAGTCTATTTAAAACAAACAAGTAAGATATTTTAACCATACAACTCTACAAATGATTTAAGCCACTATACAATTAAATGTCAAAGCTGAAATTATAATGAAAAACAGGCCTAGATGGAAGAGAAGCAAAAAGCATGCCTCTGAAGGACTCTGGGATCACTGTGGGCGATGTACAATAACCATACATATTTAATCAAATGACAATTAAACATAAACCCCAATATACCAAGATATAAAATGTCCTTAATTTAAGACCTATAATAAACGGGTGGAAAAAAAGTAATGTTTTGGTTTTAAGCTGCTGCCCTGAATGTGACTTGTAGGCGGATTTCTAGAGAATATGTGCTTAGCTGTGCTTCAGGTTAAATAAGGGGTATTAGCTGAGTGTATAAGGGCTGGAGATAAAAGAGCAGCAGTAAACTGGGAGGAGTCAGAGTGGAGACTATATTTACCCATTGCATAATGTTAAGCTGAATACAGCCTTCGGGGAGGAGAAAAGTGTTATGGTGTATTCACCTAATGCTGCATTAGGGCTGCTTTCACAGCACGGTGAAAAAAAGAAAAACACTGGTTCTTTGGCAGTTTCTAATAATCGGAACAAACACGAATTATGTAGAATGCTTCACTAAATGTGGAATTGTATAGTGTATGTATTATATATCATTTCATACCACTACAGGCACTGCTGTAGCAAAATAACTCATCACACAAGTCACTTAAAGTAAAGCAGGAGGCTGGTGATGATGTGCAAGGACATCTCAAGGCCCATTGTGAGAGTCCAGGCTATTTCTATTCCCTGTTAAATAGACAATTGAAATCAATATTTCAGAGACAGCTGACCCTGAGACTGGGAGAATTAAAATGTCTGTCAGGGTTACCTCTACTTCCAGCCAGATGTTCTATAATGAGTAGGGCTGATGCTGTACGTACAGTATTAGTGGGTAGATAGTTGGGTAGAGATACACTGTCTGTACAGTATAAGTACTACACATAGGCTGACACTTACTGGAGCTTAAACAAGTTGTTCATTTTGAGCTTGCAGCTTCTCAAATTTCTAAATAAATTAAACGATCTCAACTCGAGCCCTTCTACAGGAAATGAGCAACATATGAGCAAACGCAATCTCCTCATGATGTTGCTGACATTAAAAACTAATTATCTTTGGAGGTTTAATAAAATAAATTCCACGGATGTCTTTTTGTGATGAACATATTCCTCTATTATCTGACATTTTATAGATAATAAAAAAATATAATGGAAGAACCATAACGTTTTAATGATTCCTGCTTTTTCTGAAATAGTCTAACTAGTTAAAGCTTGACCCTGATTATTAAAACACATTATCGCTTTCAACTGATCTTTTATTTCGCACCCATGTCTTAACCTTGGTGAACCAGGTAGGACACGACCAGGGTCTTACAACTTCATGTGTTGTGCTTGTATCTTAATTTCCTGGACCTCTGTCTGTCAATCATATGTAGCTGAGGCTCAAGGGCACCCAGACATCTCAGTTAGTTTGTGCTGTGCAGCTTAAAGCTCTTGCTCAGTAGTCTGACACGACTCAGCTCCCACAGCTCACAACAAAGGTGGGTTATCTAAATCCTGCCCGGAGATCTGTTAGGGTTCTGTTTTTCTTTTGTATTTACGCAACAAAAAGCGCTTGAAATTAAATAATGACAATTGTCTGACTAGTTTATGTCATTTCAACCCACACCAGCTTAAAACTTATGTTATTACTTGTGATCGTTGAGCTGCTCCTCCGTGTTGAACCGTGAGGGGCAGTTAGGACACGAGAAGAGACGAGGAGTTCCCTCGTTGTCCACAGTACACATCTGCATTGAAGGACACAGTCAAGGTCAATACAAAATTCACAGCATCAAGAAGACATCCTAACTATATGAACATGAAATTCAATTGTTAATTAGTTATCTTTATTTTAGAAGAGGAATACAGACCAACAAAATGACTGTTGACAAATTAATATCTTTCATTAAAATTTTTCGTATAAATATTATTTTCATTACAATTTTGCCAAGTACAAAATGGAAAGAAGTGTACCGGTTTGCGTCCACGCCTGCGGCGAAGGTGAGTTGACGTGTGGATGCGCTGGTGTCTCTTCAGGGTGGCTGCCTGGGAGAAGTTTTTGCCACAGCGGTCGCAGCTGTAGGGCTTGTGGCCCGTGTGGCTCATGCTGTGGCGCAGCAGGCTCTGGGAGTTAGTGAAGGCCTTCGAGCACAACTTCACAACAAGAATAATCAGAATTAGTGAAATGGATATACATACATTTTCAGATGATTACATTTGGTAGATTTGTAACTTTTCAAAGCAATTTCCACTAGGTGCAGAGACACTGGAGAACCTGTCAAATATAATGAGGTTGGAGGCTGAAACTGTGTCTGCCTCCTCTTCAAAGCATTACATCATCTTGTCAATGTCAACTGCACAACATAAATGAGATTTACCTCAAAGCAAATTATCTCTCAGTCTCAAGAAAGGACACACTATGATTAATTTCGATTGGCACCTTGCACGTGAAGAGCTTTTCTCCAGTGTGGCTGTACACATGTGTGCGGAGGAAGACACGCCGGGTGAAGGTCTTGCCACAGTAAGGGCAAACATGGGGTAATGGTGTCCGGGACCAATCCTGCAGCAGCTTTGCAGGTGGAGGTTGGTTGGTTTTGTCCGTGTCCTCTATAGGGTTGTCCGGGTTCTCCTCCTTAACGCCTGAAACCCTTGTTTTCTGACAACAACAAAAAGTGCATCAAGATTAAAGCACCCCACTAATAAATGCTGTATGTTTTCAAAATGGGAAAAATACATTCTGCTTACCTTTGACTGCATAACCACCCCTCAGGGTCCTGTAGATAGGCCTACGTCTCTTGGGACTAGGCGAAACAGAATCACCAACAGAGGCAGACGGGGAAAGCAGCCGCTTTGAGGTCTGTGGGGTATCCTGTGTGTTAGTTGCAGCTGTTTCATCGCCATTTTCCGCTCCATCCGCCACCTCCGTCCCTGATGTGAGGCCATGTTCTCTGCGGTGATACAGGTACTTGGTGGTGTTCATGAAGGTGATGCCACAATGGGTGCAACTGTGTAGCGGCCCCTTCAGGTCGTGCTTCTGCTTTCGATGGGCAGCCAGTCCTCCCTCCTCGCTGAAGCTCTGCCCGCACTCAGTGCACAGAAACAACTCAGGCTGAGGGAAAGCTGAGGAGACGCTGGTGGAGGGTAGAGTTGCATCTTGCCCCTGCTCATCCGTCCCATTCATCTGGCTACACATTTCTAATGTTGGTTTCGCTTCAGGAATCACCATCATCTCTTCCTCACCTTTCTGTTTGTGTTGCTTTCGGTGGTAAAGAAAGAGTGTAGTGTTGAGAAAGCTTTCCCCGCACACAGAGCAGCGGTGGAGAGCTTCCTCAAAGCCGTGTTGGGTCCTGCGGTGGGCCACTAGTTCAGACACCAGGCCAAAGCATGAGCCGCAGTCAACACACAGGAGAACGGGTTCAGGTTTAGGCTTTTTGTTTGCGCCCCTCCTCTTGGGGGACAATTCCTCTACAGCTTCAGTAGGAGGATGATCAGAGGTAAGACCAGTTATCGCTATAAAACCAGATGCACAGGTCTCTGTGACCTGCTCTTTCTCTTCCTGTGATTCTGGGTTTAGGTTTAGAGAAGAAGTATCGGGCTCTAAATTTGAAGCGGTGCTCTGATCTAGGCAGGTCTCGGCCTCAGGTGTAAAATCAGGTTTTAGCTCAGAGGCAGTCTGCTGACAAGTCCCTTCTTTACGGTGCTGTTGCCAAAATTCCAGGCTATTGAAAAGCTCATCACAGTCCCCACATTGGTAGAGGATCCTAGGCTGGTCTGCTGTCACTGTTGCATCAGCTGCAGTCTGCTGGAGTTCACTTTGATCAATTTGAACAGAGGAGGGTTCTTCTTGGACTTGAATCTGTTGAAGTGAAACTGTCCTTGATATATTTAATAGCTTTTGCTGCAAAGAGAAGGGAGGAAAGAGGAGAAACAGGGATTAGCTTCAATTTCTTTATGCAAAAATAAAACAAACTCTGTATTATTAATCAAATACCTGTTAAGTCACTTCCACCTGCTGTGTTTTTCTTTAATTTATCCTATCTGGCAGGTGGGGAATGAGAATCGAGTGCTGGGGTACTGAGGTCAATTAGAGCAGCGTGTGTTTAGAGCCCAGGTTCCTCTGAGAGCTCCCGACTGCCAAGATAAAGCCTCAGACTGGACGATAACTATCAGAGGTTGAATGGGGTTTTACATTTGCTACTTTTATCCATTGGTATGATAAAAACTGAACGTCATGGTACAAGAAAACTGAAACTGCATCAGATAAATGTTCAATGTGGCCAAATACTCAACTTGCTCTTGCGCTGTTGCTTTGCAAGCGGTGTTGGAAAGAAATCAAGAGTGGGGGTGGCAACCAGAACAGTTGAACCCAACAAACTTAAGGCATTTAAAGGTCAGTCACAGTAGAGGAATGTGGTTTGTTCTCAAACGTAGCTAGCACTAAGAAAGAGAGAGAGTTGGACCGTTTAGCAAATCAATCGTCTCTCACCACTGTCAGTAACGGAGAAACTGGGACCACAGACGCCCCACAGCAAAGATAGAAACAAACCAAAAGACATCAGCAAAGATTATTTGATCCATAAGCCTTGATCACAGTCTGTTGTCTTGTGTGGGAGACAAAAGATTAAAACACACTAGTCATACTTGGATCCATGCCACACTCTACCAAAGCATAAATAACCAGTGATGTAAGCCAGTCGCACTTGTATCAAAAAATTTAGACACATGTTGACACCCGTACATATAAATTCTGATATTAATGGAGCAACTGTAATGTGACCCAATTTCCCCTTGAGGCTCAATTGAGTATTTCTGCAAATAAAATCTGTGATCCGTATCGGCTGATGCTTCTCCTAGCCCCATAAATCCTGCTCCGAGCACCCTTACACAAGACAGTGAAAGTTAAAGAGTGTGGTACTGTCCCGTTTAAGAAAAGGGATTCTTGACACATGTGATGAGTGCAAGCGCTTTTTACTGACTTGACAGCTTTTGTGCCAAGCTCAGACCAAATCCGGCTTCCTGTCTACCCGACACCATCATAACCTCTCTCTGCATTGTTGAGGCTTAAGTGGTAGATAATACCCTACACAAAAAAATCACAACCACACACAATGAATGGTTTACACAAGTGAGGAAACAAGGCCCCAACTCTGTCCTGAAAGCTTTGTCTATTCTGCCCATTCCCCACTTTTGTGTACAAATTTAAATCATGAATACAAAATATGACTAGCTAATTTTTTTAAACTAAGACAACAAAAGGATTTAAGCTTTTAAGCAGGACCTATACTGAATCATTCATGGAGAGCTTGTAATGGTGCCATATGTGGAGTGCATTCTTTTAGTATGCTGATAAAGAACTAGAGATGTAGAAGCTGAGTCACACATTGGTCCAAAGAGGAAATGAAGGAGTGAATTTGTGAGCACTCTGCTGCTATTTGAGACATAACCAAACATTGTTTTCCATCAGTGCCACATAATGTATAGAAAAATCATAATACACTGGCTAATGAAATGGGGATGCTTGCAATAAACCAGCTTATGGGCCAGAAGCCATATGGCAGATAAGTGTAATGTTTACCAAGTTGATTCATACAGGAGAAGGCCAATGAGCGATACATCAGGAGAAAAGCTGTCACTGACTGATTTCTCATGTTTCTCTTCTGGCTTGCGACTCAAGATGCAATCAGTTTGTCATGAGAGTCACGGTGCTTTATGGATGGGTGTGGAAGACTGAGAGGGATGATGTCTAGGCACAAGCTCAGACAGCCGTGCCCTACTGCCAGACAGGGGGCAACGACTGCTTTTAACCCGGGGGGCTTTCAGAAGTGGTCATGAGAGAGGCAAAAGAAAATATGTCAAAGTTAAACCGAACAAGTCGCCACATTATTCAACTCTCAAACTCTGCAATTCAGATAGCGTCTTCAAAGAGCTCAGAACTAATAGAGCTCAGCATTTCGATGAAACGTATCCCAGAATAATAGATTCCAAAACAGGACACACATTGTAAGAACAACACTGAACACGATGCATTATGGAAACATCCACAGGCCTCTCGAATGCACTATGAGTCAAACAATAGAAATGCAAATAGATTAACATACTGAAGCATACGTTCAGTAGATGGAGGGAATATGCAGACAAATGACAAGTTGTAGACCTCACCCAAAAAGGGCAACAGGGTAACCCCATCACAAACACACAAAACATTGTTTCTATCCTGATGAAAACAAATTGTTCCCCCGTTGCTGAAGCATGAGGAACAACCCGGTGATTCAGCTGGATAACATGTAAATGCTGTGTCCTGGACGTCAGTTTGCCCTTGGACCTTTATCTGGGCTGTTTCCTGCCACTAAAAGACTAAGCCGTAGCATCTAAGCATTTGTGTGCAGCACACACTTTTTGTAAACCAACAAAAATTATTAACACTATGCTGAGGCTTCTCTACCACCCTGGAGAGAAAGAAACATACTGCAGTGTGTTCCCATTAATTCTCTAGACTGTGGCGGCCAGCCATATTCTAATTTGTTTCACCTCAGTTTCATAATGAACGGAGAAAATATGTAACACTTCTCATAATAACATAAAAGATCTCTAACTTGACGTGTTTTGTTCTGTTGCTGCATCACATAGCAGCAGTATTTGCATTATGATGGCTTGCACAATGGTCTTTAACGTTTTTACCATCATGTCAGACCACATAGTTTCAGCTGAAGTTAGACGCATGAACTCTCAGTCTTAAGCCTGTGTGCCTGTCATTCAGAGTTTGTTGCTCGCGAGAGAGACCTTCATGAGTGCACATACCGCCATAGGTTGAATTCATTCTGTGGGAAACGCTGGCACTGGCTTAAGCAAAGGAAATTTCTTTTCAGAGATGTTAGTAAAAAACTGGGCATCAATTTAAGAGGACTAAAGAATTACATGTTGAACCATCACATTCATTATTTATTTATTTTTGAATAGATCCAAGTGTTGTATTATGGATTGCTTGTAGCCTTATCATGTTGCTAGGCTACTGAGTTTTTTCAGGTCAGTTTAGTGTGTCTGTCAAAGCTAATCAGCCTTGTTTGGATAGTCCAGTTTAAAGCGCAGGAGTTTCTGAAGGCGGCTGCAACATGTTCTGCTGCCATAGATCAGATAAATTAATAACGAGTGAACACAAGTTCTAAGTGTCTTTTCTGCAAAAATCAACCAAGGAGAAAATCTGAGGGAACATCCAGGAATTACCCCTGTGATAGATGAATTCAACAAGACCTAATTGTGAGATATGTTCAATTTCAGAGAAAATAATAGCGTGAGAGAGGAATTGACTCTCTACACTAACTCAGTCAGCTGACCAGAGGTCACAGTGACAGTGAGCTGTCCAACTGAACAAAGATTTTGGAGAGTAGCCAAACACTGCTATGTTGTCAGATGGTCGTTGGAAGATTAGACAATTGCAGTTCAAAGCCAATCACTGAATTCTTTTTTTTTGCTAATGTTATTTTGTTTGGCGCACAGTGCATTCACTCACACAAATGTGCTTCAGGACACAGCACTCACTCAGACATGGGAATCTGTTTAGGACTTTTTTCCCTTAATTTGTAAATTGGAGATTGCCTTGTTTATTGCTGATGTCGGAGTGTAGAGTGAAAACAACTAACTCTGTTGTGTTTTTACAAGAATTGTAATGATAGTGTGTGATCGAAATGCATATCTTCACATTGCCGCCAGATCAAAAGGCAGGACTTACTTTTATCTTAGTACATTCATAACAGAGTTCAATCACGTACTATTTTCCTGTGACAGTTACACACACTGCGCTCTGCGCCAGAGGAGTTTTGTTAATCATTTTTTGATAATTAGAAAGTCTGGATACTATTTGCCATTTAATCAACGTTCTCAGCAGCCCCACAGGTGTGTGATGATGTGTGAATCCTCATGCTCTATTGTTTATTTTCACATGTAAAAATAAACCTCGTTATTAAAATTGTTTTGTTAGTGTTTTTTAATCTGTCACAGACACAGTTAATGGTCGGTAAACAAGCATCACCTATTAGTGAGAAAATACATTTAGATTCAACATCCAAACAGTGTATGTGATACATGCCAGTTGAGAGCTTATTCAAAATATAAAATACACATACTTTGAAACATAAAGCCCAATTAAAACAGCGTACTTTTAGCACTGCCACAGTTTTTCCCATTCCACCTGTTTGCCTCACTAGTGAGTCATTACTGATGGATAAAGTTCTAATGTGTTATTTTGTCATTACACTAGACAGAAAGTAAGCACAGGTAGCACTTAGAAAAACACTGATGACTGCACTTCCACTGTCTACTTGGTGTGATTAGAGTTCTGACAAATGTACAAGTAAGATGAGTTGGTGATCTATATGTGTCTGTATAGTTGGGAGTGAAAATAGGAAAACATTAAAGGTGACGTCAAAATCTCCACAGCTTAATTAGACAGTCTATTTGTTTCCGTTGTTTGTATTTTCTTTTTAACAAAGTATTAGTTTGGGTTCCCGCTTTGAAATGTATCAGTAAACTATTAAAAACAACTTAATGTTCTGGTGAGTACTGTGATGAAAATCCCAATGTCTATGATGAGCAGAAGAACATTGTCAATTTATGACTCATAAATTGTCGTCTCTATTTCATTTTCCATGTATAATTCAGAGGCTTTTATGCAATCAGGCCCGACCATCATAATATTGATTTTTTTTTCTTTCTTTGCCCAGTTCTATTTTTGGACTCAAAACAACCACGTGGTAAAAAATGAAAAATTGTTGACTGTGCCAGTATTTACCTGAGCCTGTAGCACTGGAATAGTGACGGATGTGCCTCCAGATGTGTTTGCCTGATCTTCTTCAGGGGTACATGTCAACTGGTGCTTGAGAACCTCTTCCAGAGTGTCAAACTCCTGGTAGCAGGGGAAGCACATGTACACTGACGAAGTCTCCATGGCTGCCGGGGGTGAGAAATCAAAAACATTTCATAAGAAACGCAGCAATGCAAATGTGTTTCAGATTTAAAAAAGGTGCAACAGTTCACAAAACTTAGCATGCTCTGAATATGAAAGTATGACCACAACGTGAGGCTTATACAGATGCCTTGCCCACCAGTGCATTACATTGAAGTTAGGCTGTGAACATTGCCCTCTCCTGATGAAAAGAAGTGCCTGCATATATTAAGATGACAACAGCTTGGACTCAAGTGCCAGGGGGCTAACTCTGGGGTTGCCAGGATGACTCTCCAAGCTCTGAGCCCCGGACTGATTGTAATTTTTCAGCTCATGCTTCTGCTAAAAGTTTTCAACGATCCATCCTACTCACTAGATAAGAATCACCAATCAGACGGTATCATTCACCGGCAAAGCTCTGTTATGAAAGAGGAACCGTACGAATCAAAGCAACGCATATTTGAGAAATATCCTAGTAATTAAAAAAAAATTTGGCAGCACCCAAATTTAACTTACAGACTAAGGATGGTGAAAGTCTATATTTGCTTATTGATGAGGTTTTCTAAAAATCTGTAGCACTCTGCAACAGATTCATTTATTCCTACTATTTATTCCTTCAAAATTGATTTTTAAAAAGGGCAACTAATATTATATATTAGCTCATACTGTGTCACCAACAGTGGAGTAAATTGTTTATTTAATGCTACTTTGCTGCAGATGCGATTCGGAGAGTATTTATAGCAGCAGGACAATGATTGTTGGATCGACCTGAAAAACTAAAGTAAGCCTATTTGTTGTAATGTATTAACATCTCACTCAGTGCAACAGTGTGGCCCCCTGATGTGTTTAATCTGTTTTTGTAGAACAATGAAGGTCTATGTGACACAAAGGAATACGCTTTATAAGGCTGATGCTTCAGAGACATTACTCCTCTGTCAAATCGATTCATTGTAGAGCAGCAACTACAAACGGCTCTCATTATTGATTGATGTGCAGATCACTTATCTGGGTTAATTGTTTCATCCAACATGTTGAAAATAGGGTCATAATTATCCACAGACCCAGGTGACATCAAAATGTCAATCAGGCCTACAAACATATTCAGTTTACTTTCACTAGCTCGTTATTTAGAATCTGGAAACAGCTATATTTAGTTTTGTATAAAAACAACTAACACAAGTATTCAGTTATAAAAATTGTTTATGGGTTTAGGGTTTTAGAGAGGTTGGGACTCAACTGATGATAATTTCGGAGGATGTAATTGGGCTGTTGAACAGTATTATCAGTATCATACAAAGAGACTTAGCCACCCCTGGTTCACATGAGTAAGGTTATTATAAATAGAGAGGCCAGTCCGTATAAACACTCAACAATTCAACAGCGGAATAAACTTAAATGTAAAATAGGCATCAAAGTCGAAAAACTTTTTCAAAAGGAAATCCTGAAAATGTAAAGAATTACACTCATAACAAATACCTGTGTTATCTGTTAAATCTCTATTGTCATCTTCTGCTGCCATCAGCACTTTGTCCCCAACCAGGTCACGGCTCTGTGGAATAAATGCATTTTGAGCACATCATTTAAAAAGGGTGGATTTCCAAAACGCATCATCTATTAATGAAATTCAAAAGAATGTGGTCCAGTGGACTACGCTGAATAAAAAACAAGTGTTAAATTCCTCTTATCACCGCTCTGAGGTCACACTAAGCCAGATACATTCAGAGACGCATCTCTTCTCTCCGCTCTGGCTCTGAATCCAGACTGTGGTTCTTTTTTTGTCCCTAAAATCAGAGCTTTTCCAAAAACAGCCGACAAAGTGCGAAATCTGAAAAACACCAGCTTGGCCTTTTAGTGTGTACAGGGAAAACGTTGCTTTGGAGAAACTCCATTATATTGATGGCCAAACAGATGGTGGCAGTAGTTACGCACTTCAATGCTTTATTGAAATGAATCTGGAAATAAAAATTTCCAGATTTAAAAATGTGCAGTACTACGCCATTCCCAGTGATGAGAATTACCCATTTTGGTATATTAAGTGAACATAGCCAATTGCTGAAACTCCTGGTGTGGACACATGTCGTTTAAGCACATGAGCAGCATTAGAGAGTTTAGCTGGATTAATGTGGATGTAGCCTCAGGCAACTTCACTGCTGCTGCTGCTGCGTTTTAAAAGATGAATGTTCCCTGTCACACATTAATCTTTCTGGCTCCACTGGATTAACATGGAGGCTCTGCTCTTTATTTAACCATCTCTATAATGAATTGCAGAATTGCATGTCCATTGGTAAAAGCTTTTATTAAATGAACTGTCAATCACACGACTCCGAACAGAGCTGATAGTCATATGCTCGTGTTCCATCTCAGGATCCCTCAACTCAAAGTGCGGTAGTGCGCTGACCCCTGGCTCTGTCAAATGTCTGTCAGCAGGTGAAAGCATGACTCTGCAAAGTGCGGACGGGTCAGATGAGGCCGAATCACAAACATTCAACCCCACGAGTCACGATCAGGCTTCTACCTGCGAGCACCAGCGGAAGACTCCCCTGAAAACAACGTGATTTATAGTGAATATGTCTGCGCCACGAATGTTAATCCATGACACGCAAAATGGAGGATGACCTAACGCTAGCCAGCACTGTGTGTTTACTGCAGCGGGTGGGGGGCGATCTGACTCATAAGTGGACCAGTGGTGTCACGTCAGTCAGCATCGTCTCGAGCCTCCTCGTCTTGAGCCCGACGTCTGACCCGCACTGGAATGAACGACAGCTGCTCCTTTAGCCGCTAGCCACCCAGCTAGCTGCTATCTTTGACCATTACAGCCTTGCTAACATAGCCACCTTTTTTTCCTAGCGACCAGGCTAACGTGTCCGCGGCGTGGTAGCTTAGCTCCATCGCTAGCTCGAAAAGCTAATATACAACGACGGTCGGAGCACGCCTCGGTAGAAGCCGCCTCCGCCGGGTTAGCTTGTGTCTACACCCGGTTTACCACTTGGGCCAGTCGTGCTTACTTTCTTCTACCAAGGAGAAGAAGAAGAAAAGACCCAAGAAGGCGGGCGGGATGCGCTTCTTCGGTGGTATAATGGCGGCGACAGACTTAAGTTCGTATTGTCTGTCTCCCCCCGTTGAAATACTCCATACATTGATCCCAGCGTCTCGTGTCTCAAGCAAAACGCAGCGTTCGTGTTAAATAAGTGAAATTTAATCAGAAAAACTCACCTCGCGCGGACGTTTGTGCGTTTGAGGAAACAGCAGAACAACTTCTGGGTTTCCTGCATGTTTGGAAGGCCCGCTCTGATTGGCTGTACGGGTCACTTCCTGGACCAATAGGAGTCAACTTCACATTCCACTGGAGGAGTTTGTACCGAAAAAACGCGCGAGAGCTGCAGCAGTGAGATCAGGCAGTAAAACTGTATTACTGCGTGTTTTTATACTTTACTGTCACAATAAACTGCAGCAGTGAGATCATAAAGTAAAACTGTAATACTGTGTGTTTTTATACTTTACTGTCACAATAAACTGCAGCAGTGAGATCATAAAGTAAAACTGTAATACTGTGTGTTTTCATACTTTACTGTCACAATGAACTGCAGCAGTGAGATCAGGCAGTAAAACTGTAATACTGCGTGTTTTTATACTTTACTGTCACAATAAACTGCAGCAGTGAGATCATAAAGTAAAACTGTAATACTGTGTGTTTTCATACTTTACTGTCACAATGAACTGCAGCAGTGAGATCAGGCAGTAAAACTGTAATACTGTGTGTTTTTATACTTTACTGTCACAATAAACTGCAGCAGTGAGATCATAAAGTAAAACTGTAATACTGTGTGTTTTCATACTTTACTGTCACAATAAACTGCAGCAGTGAGATCAGGCAGTAAAACTGTAATACTGTGTGTTTTTATAACAATAAACTGCAGCAGTGAGATCATGAAGTAAAACTGTATTACTGCATGTTTTTATACATTACTGTCACAATAAACTGCAGCAGTGAGATCATAAAGTAAAACTGTAATACTGTGTGTTTTATACTTTACTGTCTTATTAAACTGCAGCAGTGAGATCAGACAGTAAAACTGTAATACTGTGTGTTTTTATACTTTACTGTCATAATAAACTGCAGCAGTGAGATCAGACAGTAAAACTGTAATACGGTGTGTTTTTTTACTTTACTGTCATAATAAACTGCAGCAGTGAGATCGGAACATAAAACTGTAATACTGTGTGTTTTTATACTTTACTGTCACAATAAACTGCAGCAGTGAGATCAGAACGTAAAACTGTAATATTGTGTATTTTCATACTCTACTGTGATAATAAACTGCAGCAGTGAGATCAGAACGTAAAACTGTAATACTGTGTGTTTTTATAGGATGTTTATTTGGCCTATTTGTACTGTTTTAGAACGATTCTTCTGCCGAGCCACATTTTATGCCACAAAGAAATTTTCAGCAGGACTCTCAGCTTGACTTCACAATGGAGTTTCAGTTTTTGATAACCAACACATTTAGTGACTTTCTTTTACTCAAGCCTTTACAAACTGTGGCAGCTTCCAGTGTCCCATATGACTTCCCTTGAATACCCATCTTCAAAGTACAACTCCTGTCAGATGTCTGAGAACAGGCGGCTTAATGGTGCTTCTCCATTCTGCCACCACCAACTATTATATTCAGAGGTCAGTGCAAGTATAGACTGGCCCACCCCACTCATTTCTGAGAATTACAAAGTGCCCGGCTGTGCCCCACTGACTCATTGGAAAGATGAGCGTCTCCTCCAGACTGCTTAACGTGACTCCAAATGGTATTAAAGAGCCGGCCGGGCGCTCTGCCAGAGGGGCCGCAGCCACTCAAGCTCCACAGAAAGTGTACAATCTGAAAACACAGCGGAATAACATTACTCAACCTTGACACAACATATCACCATGATGAAGTCCTCGCAGACATGTTCTTCATTGAAGGTTGTGGTTCAGAGACTGCAGGTCCCCGGAGAGGACGCCTGTGTGGTCACGCGCCATTGATTACTCAGGATCTGTACATACACCTTCTTCTTCCTCTTCTTCTTTTCTCTTCCTCTCATCTACTTCCTCTGTTTCTGTGACATTTACTCGAGACCTGTCATTCTTCAAAATTGCAGTTGTTGTCCATCTAATATGGCTGCTTTGGTTGAAATGGTAATAACATTATTTAAAAATTCATAATAGGTTTGCAAAGTTTCCCTGTTGTGTGTCATGCAAAATATCATGTTAAATGTCTCCCTTAGGCCAATCACATGAAAAAAGGGACAAAAGTCCAGCAGAGAAGAATTAAAAATTCCAAAATTAAAAATAGTTCACGAATCACTGCAAATGTATGGGTGAAAACGTTGAATGGGCTAAAATACCTAAACAATATGTGTTTTGAAGAGATAATGGAAATTCATAAAATGTTTATGTCCTGCTACAATTTTTTAAATGAATGAAATACAACTTAAATGTATTTAATTAATTATATTTGAAGTAATTTCAATATTTGAAAAGTTTTGCTTTTTGTCTGTACAGGTTACGATGCGTTACAAGGGACTTTGGGAGCCTCAGGCACAAGGGACCTAAGGGCCCCTACATTGAGCCAAACTGACCCCTACACCACCCCCAACCCACCACTGAAATCACAAAGCCTTTGGCAGAGTGTGGAATGGGGCCTCGTCAGGTGGTTTCAAACCATGATGTTGTTGCAGTGTCGGACCGATCATAGAATTTAAGGGAGTTCTCACAAACTTGTCATCGCTACTGTGTAATTTAATCTCACCGAATTCTCTAGGGCCAGCCGCCCCCCCTCAGCTCGGGGGCCTCAGGCAATTGCTTGCTTTTCCTACCCTGTTGCAATACCCTTGTTTACTTACACTATATTTATCAATAAAACATGTAATTTGCCCCGGGCTGCTCAATGTGAAAAATTTAGGGGAAGCCGAGCCGGGATCTGTACTTGCTGTGTAGTTACACTTTGGGATAGTAATCAAGGAGCTGTGGGAGTCTTCAGGACATTTCCTTCATTCTCTACAGGCAGCACTATATCAATTGAAAGCGAGCTCTAGGCATAACTAAGGTTAGATATTGATCTTTAAAGGACGTGAACTGACATTTTGGTAACCATGATTATTTCAAGAAAATCAAACAAGTGGCTGAAGCTGTTCATGCAGGAGGAAAATAAAAGCTATTACTAAAGGTAGCTGGAAAGTTGAGAATTGATCATATTGGACCAGTTCATATGAGGATAGAGCTGAGCTGAACCTCCAGGTAACCAACAAGTTTTCTTTAAAGCGCCGGACAGCGAAGGTTCTGCCAGAGCCTATTAATATTTTCTACTGAACACACAGAAAGACGAAGGTTCATGGACACCCTGAGACTTCATTAAATCCTGCTCTTCTTCTGCAGCATGCGAACAGCAGCTTCTCCTCTGAATCAAAAATCACAGGCGCTCTGAGACAGTTCGTGTGGGAGAAACTTTCTTGGTCCTTGTTAAAGCAGCAGAGAAGAAGCTCGGCCATGTTTGAGATGTGTAAGCTGAAAGTCATGGAGCCAGATGAGACATGAATTCATTCTAATGCTCGGACACTTTGAGATAATGCGAGCGAGACTAGACGTTGAGCGGTAAAGAACGAAACAGCACGAATACCAGCGTGTAAAATGTTCATGAACCCACGTCAAACTATGGAAGATTTCATCAGTCAAGGTCAAAAACACTGACATTTGCGATGGCGCGGTTCCCATAACAACGCTTCTGATTTCATCATTCTCCAACCGGTGTTTCCCAGAGTTTACCTCTCCAGCCGACTCCACCACCGAGCACACAGAGCGCCTCGCTTCATCCACTCCATCATGAAAAGGTTTCACACAAGCCTGTAGCTGATCCCAGGACTCGGGCCTGATAAGCAAGTTTATAATGTTAACAATAACACTGGGGGGAAACTGGGTTACGGTAAAGTACAACACAAGGTAAGAAGAAACGGCTCCTCTGCTAGAAAAGATGAATGACTCTGCACCCAGCGGCTGAAAACAAACATTTGTTCTTAGCCTCATCACACCTCTGTTTATGGTGATATACGACTGAAAACAGATCGCACCCTGCCAGCAAGGGAGTCGCAAGCATGAGGAGAAAACTGCAGGAGGCATCAGTCATTTTCACTTCACCATCTGAGGGATGGCTCAGTTGTTTTCAGCCAGAACCCCTCAACAATATATCAAGGTGCCTTGGTCCCAACTCCCCACCATGAAGCAGTCAAATGCTTTACTTATGTCAAAGTACCAAAACCATCATGTGGGTCTCTACTGGATTTCTGCCTGGACTAAGAGATGCTGTGTGGTTATTTGACTGAAGCGTGAATGTGTCTTAAGATCAGTTAATAGTAAAACCTTGTAAAGTGTCTTAATATTCTACTAAGTATCCTAAAAGAAAAATCTATTAAGTTAAAACAACCCTGCACTTTTGGGAACATTTGCCCGTTTCCTCTGATTGTTATTCCCACCATATTTTAATCATTATGACCTGGAGCAGAATTTGGTTAATTTAACATCTTCTTCCTTTGTAAGCTCAGGATAAGTGAGATGTGATTAAACACACTGTTATACTGTCATTCTGACTTGTAAACCTTGATGTGATCATGTAAACACGGCTCAATTATTCCGGTATGATTCAATCATGAATGTAACACAGGGACAGTTTCATCACTTTATTAATGAGTTTAATTATTTATACCAACAAACAAAAACTGTCTCTCTCCCTTCATCCCTCACTGTTCATCATCTCCTTTATCCAACCATTCTGTTCCCAACAATGACATACCCCCTCCTCAGACAAGGATGATAAAAGAGCAGGGTCACAGCAAATTAAAAACTAAGTGTGACAATGGAGACAAAATAAAATAGCTCATTGAGTCAGCTCTTCATTTAGGAAAATATAGAGAACAATGTTCATGGTTTGCCGACACACACACACACACACACACACAAATACTCCAACACTCACCAAGTATCTGTGAAACATACATACCATTAACAGGACAAACCTGTTGCATTCGAGCGACACAGTGAGGGAAAACAAGACAGTCGGACACAGGAGATGATACATGTCAATGGACGATTCATTTTTCTCCTCCACACACACACTCTCACACACACACACGGTGATCGACGCTCCCTCCTAACACCACAACCCCCTCCGTTCAGAGGTTTGTAACATTCCCTTCACATTGAAGTTAAATGAAAACTTCCAAGTTCCATCTGTTGACTAACATGTGCAGCTATAGACGCATATTGAACACCTCACTCCAACATCTGGATCTGTGTACAGTATCTTGGATGTCAAATTGTTTTGCATGTGACATTTCTGGACTAAAAATTGGATAAAAACAAACAAAAAAGACTATCAAAAAACCAAATCCCTTAATTTTGACCACCTCAGAGGATAATAAAAGATTCCCCCACTCCCACCCCCTCAAAAAACACAATACAATAAATAAAACACTTATGACAACATTTATGGGGGTAAAAGGTGAAAATATGACGAGAGAAATGGAGGGAGAGAGAATAAAAATTAAACATTTTGTTCTGTTTTTCCCCTCGTGAACCAGGGACTGAAATGAAATCGTATTTACAGACTGCGACTGAGGATAAACAGTCCGGCTGCGGCTGCGCCGGTCTACTAGAGAAAAAAAAATTACAAGAACAATATAATAACAATAATAACAAAAATAATAAAATAAAAGGTACTTGATATTTACAGTTTAGCAGTGAAAAAAGGAGGAGGAAAGAGGGGAAGCAGAAGGCAAAGGGTGAGGGTGAGGAGGAATCAGGGGGAGGCTCCAAAAGCTGTTGGGTTTCTGGGTTTAAAGGACATTTCTGGTCAGATTATTACCGTGATTAGTGGAACTAGTATAACGTGATCAACATAGGTTGAACATGCACATTTGTGTGGCAGAAGAAAGAAAGCAGTCCCTGCCAACGTTGGACCATTCGGCTGCGTGGATGAGTCGAGATCAGCTCCTCTCATCAGTAAAGAACAAGAAGACAACGATCCGAGCGTCGCAGGCTGTTTGGGAAGGGACGAAGAGGGTTTCAACAAATCTCTCACACACAGCAAAACAACTAAATCCTCCTCCTGCTCACACACTCATTGTCTACACAAGCTGAAATAACGATGACAAACCAGGTGAGTAGTGAACGCAGAAAGTATTCTCCCTGTACCTTCTACACCTGATGCATTTCTTCTATGTAATCAAGCCGATATGAAACTTAACACCGTAAGAGTGACACAATAAATTAGGTGACTATTCACACTACAGTGCTAGGCGACTGTGTTTAGGACACATTGAGACTTGTGTTTTAGATGAAAGTGGAGCCCCACACCAACCCACACAACTGTGTGACATAATGTTCACTGCTGGACAGTCCACATTACTCCCCCCTTTGCTTCCCCTCTGCTCCCGGTGGAGATGTGCAATACTCACTTGAGAGTCGACATGAAACGCAGGGTTTCCAGCTTAACCAATGACAACATGAGCTTATACCAAAGAAACTGAAGATGTGCACTCTGCTCACATAAAGCTCCTACTCATTCACATAAAAAAAGGCAGTTGAGGAGCCAATATTCAAAAAGAAACAGTAAGACGGGCTGCGGTGCCCTGCTTTATAATAAAATTTAAAACCACCTCTCATCTAAAATGACATGGACAAAAATCAGCCAATATGTTCCGTCTGGTATCAAACTGGGAGATTAAAAATAAATTCGTCACATTTGTGAACTGATAATATTTGAGTAGAGTTCAGGGTGGAAAAGGACAGAACAGCTACTCGTCTACAAGTCTGACATTTTTCAACCCTGCTAAGATGATTGTCAATATCAGTCAGGCCTTACACACGGCCTCATTCTCTACCCCGAAGCCACTCACGACCCCACGGCTACACTTAAAATGAGCTAATACGAATAAAAATAAAGAGCAAAAAAGGGATAAAAGTCAACTGTCAATTATAATACAGATAATCCAGCCAACATGTACAACCTTCCTCCTCATTTCCCAACATCCCAACTATTTTAATGTGTGTTTATTCTAATAGGCCAGACAAGGACTGAGAACAGCGAAAATTAGCAGCTTATTAAGCGTGGCTACCTAACCTTCCTTAAAACGACGCATATCGTCCTAAAGCTCGCAGCAGCCATCGGAATCTGTTTCTATTGGAAATGGGTAACATTCAGGGTAAATAGCAACGCAGGTTGTTGATGTGGGTCGGTATCGTTTTCTTTTTTTGTATTTGAAGGGTTTGGAGCCAGGACGAAGGTTGAGAGGGAGGGGAGCAGAGATGAGAAAAGGAAAACGGGGCAAGAACAACAAAAAAAAAGGATGACAGAGACTCTCAGGTGCTGTTGTTGAGGGATCCAGGTGCTGAGCTGGGCTGGGCGGTACTGTCTGGGACACTGCCCTCTGCAGGGAGAGAGGGGAATAACAGTTGTCACATTTACAGTCACAGGAAGAGTTCAGTCAAGTATTTTGATAAATAATTAAGTTTTCACTGTTTGAAACTATCCTTAATGTGATAACAAGGTGTTTCTGAAGTCTTTTGTAACTGGGCTAAATGTAATACCTGTATAATACAGGACATATAGGTTGAATCATAAAAGTAGGTCAGGGTTAGACTGACAATAAGGTTTATTCAGTTCAGCAACAAAAAATATATTGCATTTAAAATCTAAATATCTAATACCAGAAACAATAGAGCCACTTCTCAGTATCAAAGAAAACTGTGGCATCAAAAACAATGCAGATTAATTTTTTACAGCCAAACATACCATGTGAGGCAGGCGATGTCTGTGCACGAGCGTGAGGAGGAATGAGTGTGGAGTTCAACTGGGGCTGAATAGACAGCTCTGCGAGAGCAGAAAAGTAAATACTTAATTACACATAAAACACTACAGGTGAAATGGCATGACGTGTGAAGGTAATCAAAAGTTAAAAAGGAGAAATTAAGCATGCAGTCAAATGAAATGGAGGCAAACTGACCAACAGGACTGAAGTTGAAGAGGAGCGGCAGTTCTCGTCCGCTGGGCAGACGGGTGTTGGGCTGGCGCAGCTCGTCAAAGAAGGCGTGTGCACACGCCTCCAGAGGAGAGAGTCTAGTCACTGGCGTGTATTCCAGCAGTCGAGAGCAGAGGGCAATGGCCTCTGGTGGAGTACGAGGCTTAAACACCTGAAGGGAGAGAAAGACACATAGTTAGGGTTCACTACTGATACCTGGAGAAAAGTTAGTCCTACCAGGATGAAAGATTTTAAAGAAATATTTATTTATGTGATAAGCTCTATTCTTACAAAAATTTGACTAGTTTATAGATCAAATTTAGGTTTTGTACAACTAAGGTTATTTAATTTTATCCTGTGGCATATTTCCCATTCATTGAAGAACAAAAAAGCTGTTTCAGAGACACGTAAATACTAGAATCTCACACAGAGAGCATGTGGTGAACTGCTGTCCGGCATTAACATATTCCAGAAGTAGAAACATACCTTTGTCCAAGGGTGTGCTTTGATTTGTGGGAATTTGAACTCTGTGTAGTTCGGGTTCATCTCCCGGATTTGCTCCCTTGTTGGTGTCCCCAGAACCTGACAAACGAGGGTAAAAATCAATATTCATTCATATTCATCACAAGTTGGCGAATGTCCTCTGTGCCTGTGCACAAAGAGGGAAGGAGGACGGATTGTCAGTGTAGTTGATAAACAAAATATCATGTTGTCACAATGTCTCCATTTAAAAACACTATAAAAACACATTTCAGAATATATGTTGAGTTGTCAGTTGGGATTTGCTAAGCCAAGCTTCAGGAAGGATTTCTTTTTCTTTAATTCTTAAAAACAATCTTTCTTAATTTAAAAAATCTATACTAACAGCAATACTGAATGGTCAAACTTTGCTTGAACTACTAAACTCAAAACTTAAGACCACCTCCTCTGCCATCATTTGGCTTTCCACCCGTTTGCGGCCTCCTCACTGTACCTTGATGATCTCTACTAGCTGGTCCACACCACTATCCCCGGGGAAGATGGGCTGGCCCAGCAGCAGCTCAGCCAGCACGCAGCCCGCCGACCAGATGTCAATGTTGGACGTGTAGTCGGTGGCACCAAAGATGAGCTCTGGGGCACGATAGTACCGTGAGCAGATATAGGACACATTGGGCTCCCCTCGAACTAGCTGCTTAGCACTAGAAGTTGGTGGGTGGGAGATGAAGCAGAAAAAAAAAGGAGTGTCAGTCAACATGAACGTTTCATTTCTCCATGCGTTTATTTCAAAAAACAGCAGCATATAAGCGAACAAGACAGGGAGGGAGGGATGGAGGTAAGACTGTTTGACAGATACAAGTCAAGACCGAGAAACAGATGGCTACGCAAACAGACAGCAAAATACACATGCATGCTGATATACAGACAGTTACCACAATGCAAAGCGTGATGGAGACAGACATGTCCAGAGGCAGTGTCAGCTACTGACCTGCCAAAGTCACAGAGTTTGAGGATGGCCGTCTCCGGGTCCACCAGGAGGTTCTGGGGCTTGATGTCTCTGTGACACACACCCTGGGAATGGATATAAGCCAGACTGCGGAACAGCTGGTACATGTACACCTGGGGGGGGACAGGGAGGGTTGGCATGATGCCCGTCAGTGTTTAACAACAGAATCATACACATATTCTTAGATGAAGCCTCACTATTGTCATTCCCCCTGATCTTCTGCTTACTCAGGTGCCCTACCTCCAATGCTGTATCAGGATTTGTGCAGGTTATTTTCAATTATGTAATTTCAACATAATGCAAGCCAAATTAAAAGGATGATGGAACATCAGCAGGGGCAAATATCCCAGAATTATTGAATGTTTTCCAGTACGGTCCAGCTGTATGATACATTACAGTGATTCCTAATTAAATGAATAGTTAAATGAATTCAGCCCGGGCAGAAATTGGATGGATGGTTTAACTAATTAATAGTGACACTGTTGACAATGTGACTGTCTGAAACTCCACAGAAGTGACTTAGCAACCTCCTGCATCGCAATCCAATGTCACAACACTTTCAGTTTAAAGATGTAAATCTCTTGACAGCCTGAAATCACACACAATAACTTAAAGGCAACAGAAAATGCTAAAGAAAATTGAAGTTTCATGATTATGTTTAGCATTTTTTAAGATTAATAGCTCCACCTTCTTTTTTGGGAATAAAATGTTTAACTTGCAGTTACCCTGTCAATTAGCAGCACAGTATAAATCCTGGTAGGTTTTTGTGACCTCAAATGACCTGAGCTAAGCTTGAGGCCAACAAAGCTGTTTTCAGACTTAAATTCCTGAAAATAACTTCACTATTTGGTTTGTACGTTCTCCAGACTGTTCCTTTCGCAAAGGTGAAAAAACGATCCCTGCAGACGAGTAAACATCCTCATCCAACCCCCGTTAGACATTTGTCTACACACTCTACTCTGCCGTCATTTGATGTGTCTGTGGCATTCAGATGGTAAGTGTCTTCATATGAAATCACTGACGTCATCACCATACATGCTGTGATGAAAGTGTGTCGCTGAAGGAAGGAGGGATGACAGAGGAGAAAGCAAATGGGAGAAATCAGTCTGCATCTCAAAGCCACAGGGGAGCAGCAGGCTGAGGAAGGGAAATGGGCCATGAGACAGCTATAATGTCCTCTGTGCTGCTACAGACACAGTAAACAAACAACCGCTCTCCCTAAGATGAGCACCCTTTTAGACAGGGAACCAAGTGTATTGCAAACACATTAATTCCCATAAGGCTATCTTTTCCTTTCTGCTTTTGTAATTCTTAAACAGTGAATTGACTGTGAAATACAAACAGGGAAATACTTGTTGTTCATTACATGGAGATGATTATTGAAAAAAGAGAAAACCTTCAAATTTCAGCAAAGATAGGCTCAAATAACTGATAAGATTAATCCAAAAGACTGAAATAAATTATTCAAAGCTAAACCATATTTATATCTGACACATGAGACAGAAAATGGCCAGTTAGTCATGAAAACCAGCAACTAAGTATGAATTTAAAAAGTACAAATTAGGCCCATATGTCAAAATACAAATATAAACTATACAACACGTCAGAGCTTATGACTTTAAAATATATTTGTTTATCTTCTGCATGTTGTTACCATCGCAGCCCATGATGCTGTTTGGCAGAGTGGATGTCAGGGCTTCACAAAAAAGTAACAGCATTTAAAGTTACAGCAAACGATGCATTAATCCCACTTCACTGCCAAAATGAACTCAGATAAAGTCAACCTAATTTGCATTTGCAGCTTTGAGATAAAAAGACAGGGATGAAACATGATCTCCACTGTAATTGTGATAATAACAAGTAGAATTTAGACTGACCAGACAGTAATTGCTTAAAGGATTACAAGTATAGTTTTAACCTGTTGCTACAGACAGAAGTGTGTGATGCCTGAATAACTGGACTTGACTTAACATTAATTTAGTAGTGTGATGAAGACAGTGAAGAGATAACATCCAGCTGTATGTGTTTTGGGTGTACTTACCTTAACATAGATGATGGGGATGGTTGTCTTGGCCTTGTTGAAGTGCCGAGCCACCCTGTACACTGTCTCTGGGACGTAGTCCAGCACCAGATTCAAATACACTTCATCTTTCTGGAGGGGATGACAAATGGATTGTATGGTTAGAAGTGGAAGGTGGCATCTTAATCCAATCCAGGTAATAAATACCAAAACCACTGATATGAGCGTGACCTGCTCAACAAACCAGTCTGAGAGCTATGCTGGATTGGATATGCGATAAGCGAGTAAACAAAAAAGTATTACTATAGCCATAAGCAGCAATTAACTATAATAAGAATAAGAAATCAAATATTTAGTTTAGGCTTTGCACAGATTATCTTAACTAAATATTTGCTACAAACAACGACTAATTATACTGTTGCATTAGGGCGCATTGATATTACACTTGAGCTTTATAAGCAATGAAACGCATCCATCATTAAGAATGTAAACATTATGGATAAGCCTCCTATTGCAAAGGGGAGAATATTCAGGCTCGCTGACACCAACGCAGTGTTTTACTCATAAACCATCAAATCTTTCATTATAAACTCTGATAAATGAATGTCTACCCTTGAAAGAGGTGAATTTTAAATGAATGTGTCATCCAGGGATTCTGTGGCAATGAAAACTCTGTGCTATGCCTGCTATGTCAGATAGAATTTAGTGCATGTCACGGTGCATAATTTGCATTTAAAGACCCATCTTGTTCGGAGGAACTCAAGGACACAAATATTTAGTTTCTAAAGCATACAGATCAGAATTTAGGGACCAAAAGGTAATATTGCTTGTCAGTGTTTCACAAATTCATCAGCTCTTCTATTTGTTTCTCGGGTTTTAAGTGAGGCAATAAATAAACCGCTTTTTTCACAAGATTAGATGATATTGCTTTGGTTTCTAGATAATAAAATAACACTTAGGGTAAAACCACAATAATAAATCAGAAACGTATAATAAAAGCTGTGAATTCATGTTACAATAAGGACCAAGTTCTACTAGTCCAGAACGTGTCTATTACTCATCCTTGATGCATACATAAATGGCAGGGTGTGGTGGCTGTGTTTCTGCCAGGAGCTTGATTCATACTTGATTCATAAAAGACAAACGTCAGAGCATACACACCTTCTCGCCACTGGAGTAGAAGAAGTAACGTAGCCTCACAATATTGCAGTGGTCCAATTTCCTCATTATTTGCAGCTCCCTATTCTACAATGGAGAAAGGTCAAATGGAAAAACAATACAGATTGTGAATTGTGCAAAACATATATATGACAAAGTTAATCCAGGACAGTTACTGGAGTTGTTCATATTCTAATTCAGGTAGGGAAAGAGTAGTATTTATAATAAATAGCTTATTTTCCACTGTAAATATCAACAGTATTTAAACAAACCTTAAACCTCTTGTCTTGGAGAACTTTCTTAATTGCCACCATCTCCTGGCTGTCAATGAGGCGAGCCTGGTAGACGACGCCGAAGGAGCCATTTCCTATAACCTTTATGTCTGTGTAGGACACTTCCTGAGGGCGATCGGGGCCCTGGCCCGGTGTAGCTACCACCGTCGTCACTTTGCCACTGTCTCCTAGGGGTAAAAGCACAAATACACCTTGTTAGAGAGATAAAGATTCATCCTCATCACCTGCTTCAGTTTCCCTTTAAACCAACATCACTTATAGAGAGAAGCTACATGTCAACAAGTTCTCCCGCCATCTTTTCTCTCTTCTTTGAATGGTTGTGCTCGACGTGGTGCCTCCCTAGACACATTACACAGGCTGGTAATGAGCTGCTGAAACCTTTCACAACACTTTCTTTTGCTCCCACGGGCAAAACTAGAAGGAAACCAGAGTTTTTTCCTGGCCGGGAAATTAGGTGGCGGTGTACCAGGCCTGGGGCAGACAAAGCTCCACTGCCCCCGGCAGAGTGCACAACGCCGTGGCACGGACCCGGGGACCCACACCACCGCAGACACCCAGGGAGCCTGCACAGTGTTCATTTTGGTTCTTTTCATATATGTTTGGACCGTAAAACAGTCATGTTTTCTCAGCAGATTCCCTCTCTGTAAACCGAATATAGATAGAGTGAGAGAGAAAGAAGAGAGGCAGGTGTGTCAGTGTGTGCACACTGTTACCTTTCCCTCACATTCTGGTACTCACAGTTCTCTATGCAGGTAAAACCTTGGAAACCTGCATGTGATCTTGACCCACACCGCCTTAAAGCTAATACATTTTTATCAGTCTACAACTGTATTCCAAACATAAGAGCTAAACTACAATATCACTGATATAATTACAGAATAAATGAACCAATACAAATTATTTTAGTTCCCCCTGAAGAAAATATCTCGGCTTCACTTACTTTAATCTCAATTAAGTCAATGTCCCAAATCCAATAAAAAACATCAACCCCCAGGACGAGTTGATACAGTCCCTGTTTGAGAATCAGCAAAGCAAATGATTTTGTTTGGTGCATTTATTTTGGTATGATTACATTATAGTTTAACAGTTTATTTTTATATTGTGAATAGGATATTGTAATAGGTTTTTATATTTGCTAGTATGCATTCTTATAGAGCTAACATATTCAGTTTTTTATCATTTATGACAGGTGCCCCTGTTTTTTAATGGCTTGGGAAAATATGTTTAAGAAAAGAGATGGTGCTGGAAAAATCTACAAACACTAGAATCAACACAAGCAGATGAAATTGTGTTTGTGTGAGATGAAACGTTTGGGTAAGAATCATGTGCTGCAAACTTAAACTTGTCCAGCAGTGTCACTGTCAGGCCGATGTTTGACCTTGGAAATCAAGCAGGGAGATGCTCGAGATCCAGCACTCAATGACAGCTCGAGTTAGGGTCAAGTAGCTGCTCAGTGTTTTCCCTGCGTGCACGACTGATTTGACAAATCAGCACCAGAAGCAATGACACTGGGATGGGAAGAACATCCCAAAAGAGGCCTGTTGCCAAAAGGGCTTGTCAGAGCCTGTGATAAAACATTGCGTGGACACTAGCACACCCAGAAGTGCTACCATTTCCTGAGCTTGCTCACTTCGCCTGTCTCAACAGGACCCCTCCTGATCTCTAGCTGGTCTCGGGTCTCAAAATGGAGTCAGACAATTACTAAAAAACTAAGGCAGAAATTTGGCTTCTTTACCCACTATTTGTCTGTATAATTATCTGCAGTAATTTGGTTATTCAATAATTTCGAAATAAGATGAGTATCTGCAATTTATTCTCAATGTCATATGAAAACTATTATTTTATGTTTTGGCTTTTTACCACTAACAACTTTGTCAAGGTTAAAAGTAAACAGCAGCCGACAGCGTATCCACGTGATTGGCCTAGATCTGATCTCTACCCTGAGGTCAGCAGGAAATATTCAGCCATTGAGATCAGTCACTGTGTGGTTCCTTTACATTCATGTATTGTAGCCCCACAACACAGGGCTCCTCTGTTTCCTTTTAGCGTCACTTTCACACACTTTTTAAACAACTTAGGACAGAGGGGAGCAAATTAAATGTGAAGCAGCTGTGGCATGATAGTCCCCTGAATAATGAATGCACAGATGAGCACTCTGCCCAGCTGTCAGTGAATGGCTTTGGTTTCCGATACTTCAGTGCATGATGACTAAGAGGAAAAGGATGAGCAAAGTGACTTTCGTCGCACCCACGCTCACAAGTAATTAGCTTGAAGCTTGTTTGCAAGTGTAAAGACTAAGGGCACTTTTAACTTGATACAACAATCACCAGTTGCTGGATGAATTACAACTACTGGTTCACACCTTCAATGGCCAGTGGGAAATTTAACCGCACCATGACTGATTTACACAGGGTTTAGCTGTTAACCCAGTCACCACACATTTGCCCGAGGTCTGATCAATGTCAAACAATTATATCAATATAAAAGCGTTTATATCAGTCAATATTAATTACTATAACAATAATGTCATGTTGATATTTATTTTCAGTTTTAAGACTGAGTTTTAGCTACAGAGCCAAGGTTGTGGTATTTCAATTGACCTAATCACAGTAAATCAGTGGGGGGCCTCTGAAACACTTGATTGAGGATTGTACACGTCTGAAATGAGTGAAGCTGGATTAGTATTGGTGCATCCCTCTCTTGATCATTTAGTATGCTGCTAGTAATACAGGTGTGTGTCTGTGGGCTCAAGGACTGTAGCCCGGTTGAAGGTGACTAATACAACAGGATGTAATGACGGGTTATAAACCCAGTGTTAAGTAAAATAAATTATATTTGAAAAGGGGAGATATAAGGTTAAACCAGTGACTTGAACTTGTTTTCTCGTGAACAGGAACAAAACTAAAAAGGCAAAAGCACCAAGTACTGAAAACCAAAGCAATTAATGATACTTGCGTAGAGCTACTGTTTGATCAGACCGTTTCAGATTTTTTTGACGTCATTTTGGTTAAGAGTTGTTTTCGACTACATTTAAAATTTGAGAGGTAGGGAAGAATGTGCGTCTGCCAAATGTAATTACTTTACGTCTGTCATGACGCCATCCCTAAGCCTTTGATCGGCCATATTGGATAGATACCCCCCCCCTTACTGTCACTCTCAGCTCGTCCGTCAACTCCTCTTCTCAGTGATTACATACCGTCATTTAGTATCGCTGAAGATGCTATTTAGTTTGCATTGACATGTTTAATTTAAGGTGTCAAACAACTGAATGAGTATCGAGTACTAGTGATTTAATCCAGGCTTTTAATGCAACCTGTTAAGGAGGAACAGTTATTCCTTCACTGCTCGTTTAAAGCATTAAACAAGATGTTTAACAACGGTGAATGGAGGTTAATGGCCACATTTGTATTTGGTGACTGGTAGTATTGGCAGAATCACAGTGTAGATTTAGCAGATAGTAGCCTTCAACGCAACAATTGAGGTTTACCTGAAGGGTGAGACAAAGTTTTTGGAGAGCTTATTTTTGGGTGTGAAACGGTTTGGTTTATTTAGAAAAAAGGTACAAATAGAGATAACATTTCTATTTTTACCAGGCTGGGGCTGTTATGGCTGTTGTTCACTGTAAATGGGACATAGCTTTGCAGCCTTGTTAGCTCGACAGACACAAAGCAGCCGGCTACACAACAAGGGAAAGTGGCGAAAGCTTGACTTTTCATTATTGCAAATTTGTCAATTATTTATGATGCACCTTTAAGGAATATCAAACATAAGAAGTAAAAGGCAAGTCGAAAGAACAGCTAACCTTGTTGATGCTTCTTGCAGCAGCAGATGCATAAAAGATCTATTATTCAGTTACAGTAGAGTATGTATATATAGTATTTGCTCAAAACAACACAGCCCCAGATCTACAGATTCATGGAAGGCCAGATTTCATCTACTGACACCTACTTTGAATCCATGTATACAAACTAGGTCATGCAGTGTCTATTTTGTGTAAAGGAGCAGGTTTGTTTTGGCGCCTGTAGGGTCCCGGGACCTATTTCACAAAAACCATGCTCTCAGTGAGTACAGCAGAAAGTGTAGACTCAGGGCACGGTCGCACCTATGCAAATGTGGCAGTGACGGTTCTGACGAGCCTTCCCTCATGATTCAAAGTGGAGAAATGAGAGTGAGGAGGCGGATAAAATATTTGCTTCCTGTGGCGAGGCAAATCTCAGTGCAGCTTGGCATCGCACTCAACTTCGGTGAACTTTGAGACCTGCGATATTCACTTCGCATGTGTGTGACGGTGCCCTTGGAGGAAAAGTCATCATGCATGTAAAAGCAGCAAATGTGAAAGAACCAAACGACTTGGTGAAGATCTGCAGCCGTCCAACTTCTGTGAAGAATCTAAACACAACAGCTTGGTTCAGCTTTAATCTTCGTGTGCGTTCATTTTCTCTGAGTCATCAAACTCAGTATGGACTTCTTATCAATTCTTGAACAACTCGGGTTATGGTTTCTTGTTATGAGGTTGTTCTGTGACACAGGAGCCATTTCCTGCAGTCTCTTGCAGACTGTCGTTCTGCACACGTCTGTCAGACCCCTACAGATCTTCAGCCGACTGCTGCTGCAAAGCGACACGACCCCTGAGCATTCTGCATGTTCTTGTCAACACACCACCAAAACCAACTAGAGGGACTTTACAATTGTTCAACAACACTCAGCTAAAAGCTTCCCACTTCCCACTGATGTGTAAAGATTCCCCATGATTAACTTATGGAAGAGATCAGCTGCCTGTGGTGACCTTATGTATGCATAGGTGTATGGGTCCAGGAAAGCAGTTAGATAACATACATATAGGGTCAACATCTGCTG
Source organism: Pseudopleuronectes americanus (assembly GCA_038501795.1). NCBI lineage: Eukaryota > Metazoa > Chordata > Actinopteri > Pleuronectiformes > Pleuronectidae > Pseudopleuronectes > Pseudopleuronectes americanus. Next base: position 7,649,313 of record CM076722.1, read on the forward strand.
GTTAATAAGCAGCTTGAACTTGGACATTTGGGAAATTGTCATTTTTAGTGTGTTTCCACGTATTCGGGCCAGATCTTTACCAAACTCTGGTACAAATGATAAGTGCAGGGTCGGACTGGACAGAGGACGACTCCTAAAAACCTATACCTGATCATTTTCAGCCTACTCTTTACAAGCGTTAGCAAGCTAGTTAGCTCCCACATTTGATATTAATGACGGGTACATCAGAGCGCCTGCTAACACTAGCCCTCTTCTTGGGTTACAGTCCAGTAATAGTGGTTTGGTGATGACGGGAAAAAAATTGCACATCGTTATTTAATAACCGTCAACACATCAACGGTTAGGTGGTTGGTTTGCCACCGGCAGCTAACGATAGCGTTAGCTGTGCGATAAAAGCCCTTGATCCCGATGGTTGCTAAATGAAAAAACACAGCTAGCGTTAGCCGGGCAGCTAGCTTAAGTTAGCTAACCAGCTAAGGTTAGCACCGCGACACAGATCGACATTAAAACAAACCCGGGCACATTTCTTCCAGAATAGCGTTCGACCCGAACCCGGGTAACAACACGGACCACCGGGCGTATCGTAGAAATGCCAAATGAATACTCACTGGGCAGTTTCAAATTGCCAAAGCTCGTCGAGCTGCTCCCAGTGGCTTGTGGAGCCCCAGTTTTTCCTGTCGAGCTTCCCCCGGCTACTGCTGATCCGGCGCCGGCTGCAGCGGATCCGGGAGCTCCGGGAGGCTCAGCGAATGAGCTGGCCCTGGCCCGCCCGCTGCCGCTCATATTTGTGACAACTAAAGCCGGGGCAAGGTTGAGCGTTAGTAGCGACCAGGCCCGCGCAGACTGGAGCTCTATCTAGATGTCTTCTAGGGCTTCATACAAATTAAAAACTACACTAACAGCGTTCTGTACGGGCTGCCCGTCTCCCCCTTTCTTCCTCTGTACAGCGATGATGGTGGGGGGGAGGGGGGGGGACAGGGGAGTTGACGCACGACGACGTAGCTCGCGCAAGGGTTGATGGGAAACTGAGTTGTTGAGAATCCTCCCTACTGGACCGAAATAACTCTCAGTGTAGCGTGCAGATGGTTTTAAAGGGATAGTTCACCCCAAAATTAAAATTGAGTCCACAAAACACATCAGGACTTTCCCCAGGGTTGCAGTCAAATCCAAAACAATTCAAGTAACTGGTTTATGTTTGTCTTTCAGTTTGGCTATTGGCAAATAACCAACATAATATTGACAGGGTCATATATTATATATATTAAATGTAGATGTACTATTTATAAGCATAAATAATTCAGGTATCCACATAAGCACACAACTTACAATACAAATGTTGTTATCACACTATATTTATATGTATATTTGTATACCAACAGACAGACAGACAGACAGATAGATAGATAGATAGATAGATAGATAGATAGATTCAAGATTCAAGAGTTTATTATCAAATGCAGAACAATAACATGAAGCAGTCGTTGGCAATGAAATGCCTGAGTCACAGGCTCTCTTCTAGCAATGCTCAATGTAATTAAAACCCCCACATTTTTTTGAATAAAATAATATAAAATCGAATATCAAAATGTTTTAATTAGAAAATATTTAAAATAGAAAAAAATATATATATAAATATACACCTGAAGAAAAAAAAGCAATAGTGCAAAATGTGCAATAGTGAAAATTTGCCACGGTGCTGGATAGATAGATATGCCTTGGAAAAGTACCTGTGTACAATGACAATAAATAACATGAGTAATAATAATACAAAACTACAATTCCCATCAGTAAAGCACAGTCTAGGACTGACAGCGAGCCTGACCAATCACAGCATCGGGAATGTTGAAACTACCGCATTGGGCGGGGCTTCGCAGCACAAGAATGGAGGCAATCGGCGGGCAAACGTTTCCCTACACGTTTTGAAATGTGATCGTCCGAGGACTCTGCTCGCTTTTTTAATTTCCCCCGTGACGGAGGGTGACGAGGGACCGAGAGAAGAGCCGGGGCCGAGGGAGGCGACCGCACGCGGGATCGGAACAACGACAGCGGCCGAGAGGTAAGCGGGAAATGAGGGCCCGCCGTCGTAGCCGGAAAGCTACGGGTAAAAGTGTGTAGCGCCGCCTGACGGACCGCCCGACGAACCGGGCAGCCGCTGTCAGGAAACCGCGGTGTCGAGGAAAAAGGTCTGCAGTATCTGAGGGAGCGCCGCCAACAGCTCTCCATACGCCATCACACTGTGGACCGAGAAGTGGATCCCATCCGAGGGGGGAAGCCACACCAGGGCAGTCAGTGGGGAGCAGTGGTCGGGTCGGGGGCAGGGGAGGGCCTCCATCCAGCTAACGCCTGGAAATGACGTTTGTCCCGGGGCTTGTTCCCTCGTTTCTCTGTGTAAACACTGACATATTTGAAATCCTTTTTTTTTACTGTAAACACACGACGTGTTGCCGCTGCTCTGTGTCACGTGCTGTCATTTTCATGTTGTCTCCCCCACACAGGTGAGATCTCACCCTGGAGCCCTGGAGGGAAACAAGCAGATCAGACTTTGGACACAACAGTAGAGTTTCACTTCAGCACTCACCGACCTCATCACCTGTCACAGATCCTCCTCCATGATCCCGCAGTTCCCATAGGCCCCCCCCACACACACACTCAGCATGGAGGAGCAGCAGCAGCAGGAGGAGTCGGAGGGCGTCTACGTGGAGCACCAGTACATGTGCAGCGAGTGCCACCAGCTCTTCAACACCCTGGACGAGGTGCTGATCCACCAGCAGATCCACACGGGCCCCGAGGGAGAGGTGGATGTGGAGTTGAGTGAGGCCATGATGGGGCAGACCCAGCACTACCAGTGTCTGGAGTGTGGGAGCCTCCTGGTGAACCCGGAGGAGCTGCTGCGGCACCAGGAGATGCACATGAGGGAGGCTGGGCTGGACATGGAGAGCCAAGGTGACATTGGTTTCCGTGAGTTTTGAATGAGTTTAATAAAAACTGGAAGTGGGAGAGGTGTTGATCACGTACATGTACTCCTCTGTGGAAGTGAATGGATGTGATCTGTTAGTGCAAAATACTATAAAGAACCCATGCTCATCACCACAGATTGTTATTTTCAAGATCCATAAATTAAATTCTGAGAAATCCACTGAAATGTTTATAAACACCAAATCTGACAATATTGAAGAAGGTTTTCTGCTGCATCATTCCATCAAGTTTCGTGTGAACCCCTCCCAATAGCTTTTGTGCCATTGTGCTTATAACCAACCAACCAATCAACAAATGTACAAAACACAACCTCCTGGGTGAAGGTTATAATACAGTCGTATCAGAGGAAGCAAACAGTTCTTAGTGAAGCTAACTACAGACTCCTCTGACTGTTTTACTCAATAGCCAGATTGTTGGTTCAGAATAAATCTTATTTTTAAAGTGGACATTTGGCCCGTGGTCATAAAGATCTAACTCACTTTGTGTTTGTGTGTTTGTCCGTCAGAGCTGTGCGAGGTCATGGAGACGGAGGACGGCGGGTCCGAGGCTCAGGTGTCGGGCCCGGTTCAGTACCAGTGTCTGGACTGTCTGGCTCTGTTCGAGGCTCCTGACGCCTGGTTGGAGCACCGGAGGACGCACAGCAGGAGCTCCACCCACAGCAACACAGAGCCCACGGTGAGCAGGCTGACACAGTGTCAAAGGACTAATCTGTTTATTATTGTTTCAATTATCAAGTAATAAATCAAGATAATATGTAATTTAATAAATAAATAGTTCTCATTATGGTGGAGGAGGCTGATCATAATAGTAGGTGTGTGGTCTGAAATGACGTTGCCCCCTGAAATTGATGTTCCTGCTCTTGCACCATGTAATTATGCACAGAGATGGATGAAGCAGGAACCTTGAGCAGCAGATCACATCCTCTCACGATGTTTGGTTGTTTATCATCAGCTGAATTTTCATTTGATTTTTGATTCAAATCTCACATTGTAGAGTAGCTGTGTACTGAAAGCTGTTTAATGATACAGTGGCTCCCTGTTTGTTTTATTGGTGATCTTAAGATATTAGTGAAAACCTTCAAAGCGTCCTGATTATAGTTAAAAACTAAGTTCCTTCCTGAATTTGTCCGAGTTGTTTTTAAACTTGAAATTGTTTTATTTATCAACAGCTTAATTTATACTGGTATAGAAGAAGCTCAGAAAGAGCTTTTGGATTTAATCTGACATATTATCTTATTTGAATTAGTTATTATCTATTGATCGCAGCAGTTATTTACCAGGACATAGTTTACACTGTGCTGAGTCACTCATGTGTGTGTTAACAGTTTCTCTTCATATTTTTCTATAAATTCAAAACGAGCACTTTGGGAAATCTCTCCTTGATGGTTTCAATGTTAGAAGAATATTCCTAAAATTGGATCTTATGCTTGTAAAACTGTTTCTGATGTTGAATTCATGACTCTTTGGTGATGACCACGTTTGCAGCACTATCAACATTTATTTCAGTGACTCTGATTGGGGTTGTGGGGCTGTGATTATACCTGTATGTGTTTGTCATGATCAAACCACAGAAATCCATTATTCAAAGCACCAAATAATCTACTAGAATAAATAAGTTTTAACTGTTTTGGCAACCTTGCTGCTCTATAACAGCTATTATCAGACATCCCTTATTTATTTAGTAACCTTGCATCAACACCTTGTTGTCCCTGTAAACAGGAGTATGTGCTGCAGCCTGATGGCACCGTTACTCCACTGACCAGTATGCAGAATTATGTGCCGAGTGAGCAGCAGAATGGGGAGATCTTGGCCCAGGTACTTTGGTTTTTTAAACCTTTCACAACAGATGGTGGATAGTTTCACAGTCTTGACTTACTCTCTGTACATTGTTCTGTGTGTTTACCAGTTACTCGCTCAGCAGCAGCAGCAACAACAACAACAACAACAGAGGAAACGTCGCTCCTTGGCTAAATCTGCAGCAACCTCCCGCTTTGCCCTGCTCCCCCCCGTGACGGCGACCCCCGGCTCGGCCACCATGCATCTGCAGATCCTCACAGCTCAAGTCCTGGCTGACAACTCCACTGCTACTGGCCAGCGGCGCTCCAAGCTGCCCGCTCTGCTGCCCTCTGTGGGCCGAGGCACCACCGCAAAGCTGGGAGTCCTGGAGAACGGCGTCCAGAGACTGGAGCTGAGGTTGGCCCCGGCCGTGCAGGAGCAAGCGGAGGTGTTGGTCATCCACCCTTACGAGTGCTCCGAGTGCTCCCTGCTATTCCAAACTCCAGAGGACTTCCTCCAGCACCAGGGGGAGCACTTCCTGGGCCAGGACAAGGAGAGCGGAGAGTCCGGGGTCATGAGTGGCTTCGAGGAGGGGCGAGGGAGGGATGAGGCAGCGGAGAAGGTGGAGGACACGAGGATCAGAGTGGCAGAGAAGAGGGACGCCTGCTGGACCAAACCTCAACAGTGTGAGCTCTGCCACCGCACCTTCACCTCCATCAACCGGCTGGCCGCTCACAGGCGTGTGCACGAGCAGGGCACGCACGAGTGCCCGGAGTGCGGGAAAGTGTTCAAGAAGGTGACATCGCTGCAGACGCACATGCGAACCCACTCCGGTGTGGCCAGGTACTTATGTGTGGACTGTGGCAACGGCTACACCACTGAGATGACTCTAATCATGCACAGGTAAGAGGCCCGGCCAGCGACACATCCCAGATAATAACCAACGGCCGACTAACTCGACCTTTTGACCTTTTTCTGTTGCACCTTTTCTTGCAGGAAGTCCCACACGGCGGACCCACTGCACAAGTGTCAGTTCTGCAACAAAACCTTCACCAACATGACCAAGTACCTCTACCACCGTCGAACCCACCTCAGCCGGGACACGTCTGGCTCACCCGCCACTGCCTCCATGGTAGGAGAGTAGCACCTGGGCCACACTGGGTGCAGCGTGTGATCGCCGCGTCGCTGATCTGCTGCATCTCGTGCGCGTCTGTTGTTCACACGGGGAGTGAGTCTGCTGCTGCTCCGCGATGTGAGGGTTCTGGTATGCCTACTGAATTTCCTCGAATGAAAGAAGTCCTATGAACTCAACTAAATGCCAGGACTCTACAGTATGAAGCCACGCATCTTCTGGCTTTTACTTTTAAATGTGTACAGGAAGTGTTTCAAATATTTGTTAAATATTCAACGGATAAACTTTAAAAATGTGGTGGAAGCTCGTTTTCACTACACTTAGAAATAATTTGAGACCCCGACTCACTAGAGGAGCAGTGCGGCTCCACGCAGGCAATCAGTCCACTATGACCTGATAGTAAGGTCGCCAAAATGAAAAGCAAACCGTTCCGCGACACACGCACGTCACTCACGCATCCAGTGTGGCCCCGGTAAGAGTATCCAAAACCTCACGTTATATTAATGTAACATATGATTGTTGTCATATTTAGCTCTCAGCTCCACGAAGAGCATCTCGTTCTGCCCTTGCCATCCTAGAGCGAGCAAGAGAAAAGAGAAATTCTCACACTACAAAAACCGGCATGATGGCCCCTCTCACACAAGAAGAGATGGAAAATCTGGATGAAAACCCAGAACAAAGTTCTCAGACAGAAGTGGAAGGAGATGAAGTTGAGAAAAAGGCAGAGGACAACATCATGGAGGTGTCCCCCCCACTTGAAGGTAACAGTGATGTGCCTGAGCAGGTGGAGGAGGCCACCAGGTCGGATTTAGCTACAGACACGGTTCCTCTGGATGACACAGAGGCCGGCGTCCCGTCGAGCTCCACTGGCTCAACAGAAGCTGCCTCGGCTGAGTCTTCAGAGAAAGGATCTTTTTCCTGTCGCTCCTGCACAAAGACCTTTCCCTCCCAGCTGCAGTTAGTTCAGCACAGACACAAGTCCCATGTCACCGAGCGCAGCTTTGTCTGTGGAATCTGTGGCAAGTCCTTTAAGAAGCAGATCCACGTACGCAACCACATCCGGACACACACGGGCGAGAAGCCCTTTCAGTGCTCCGACTGCGGCAAGACCTTCTCGTCTTTAGCCAACCTGATGAGGCACAACCTCATCCACTCCGGAGTGCGCCCGTACCGCTGTGATGTGTGCCACCGCTCCTTCTCCCAGTCGTCCAACCTCCGTCAGCACAGCCTGCTGCACTCCAACGCTGCAACTCTGTGCTGCCCGGACTGCCCCGCCACCTTTCGCTGGCCCTCCAAGTTAGCAGCACATTGCTACACCCAGCACCCCGGGTCTCCAGCCCCCTTCTCCTGTTCTCACTGCGGGGCTGGCTTCCTGAGCAGGAGGCAACGAGACAACCACTGTCTGGAGCAGCACCCCACCCTGGTGCAGGCGGGGAGAGAGGAGGACAAAGGGACACACAACCAATCACAGCTGGCCAGAGACCTGAGCTCAGAGCCCTCCACCTCCGCAGAATCAGGGGATTCAACCGGTCATGTGCGGGGGGGGCTAGATTGCAACATTTGTGGGAAGAAACTCAACTCTCCTGCCAATCTGCGTCTTCACAGACTGAGCCACCTCGCCTCAGGCACCGGGCGGACCCGGTCCACACCAGGGAAGAGGCCTAAAGCTCACCAGTGTCCCATCTGTGGGAAACAGTTTGTGTCTTCCTCCGGAGTCGCACTTCACCAGCGAATCCACACCGGCGAGCGCCCGTTTCCCTGCCAGGTGTGCGGCAAGCGCTTCCGTCAGAACACGCACCTGCGAGAGCACCTGCGCACACACTCGGGCGAACGTCCCTTCCGCTGCGAGGTGTGCGGGAAGGGTTTCATCCAGAGCATGCACCTGGCCGAGCACCGGAGAACGCACACGGGCGAGCGGCCGCATGTTTGTCCGCTGTGTGGCAAAGCCTTCAAGACCTTCTCCAACCTGAGGAACCACAAGAAGACCCACGCCCGGCAGCAGAGGCTGGACGAGGAGGCTGCTGCTCAGGCTGCCAGGGAGACCGGCTCCACTGTGACGGTGGTGGACACTTCAGCAGGCGAGCTCGGCAACAGGCAGCCTCAGCTCATCCGGATCCAAGCCTCAGATCTTCAGCAGGTCTGAACTGATTTTTACTCATTGATAGAAAATACACAAAACTGTTTTCAACCCTGCATTAAAGGACAAACTGTTAAGTTAATCATAGTGTAACATTTCCAAGATGAAATTTAATCATCACGTGTAAATTTGATTGTGTACCAGTTCTGTGCATTTAGTTGAAACTTATTGTGAGTTCTGTTTCCCCCTCTCAGACACAAGGAACTCCCACCATCATGTGTAACGAGTTTGGGGAAACCATCGCCATCATTGAGACGAGCGAGGGCGCGGTGCTGCCTCTGGAGCAGGCCCTGGAGATCTATCACACGGCTCTGCAGAACGGCCTCGCCATGGACCCGGCTGCTGTGGACGGACTCCAGCTCACCTGAGGACCAGGACCAGTCAGACAGACTCAGCTCTATCCCTGTGAGCTTCTGCTGAACTGATGAATCAAATGCTGGTCTTAGTACCAACTGAAGCAAAGGCTGACTGGTTTACTGTGAGATGAGAGCTCAGTTCAAAATGCATGTTACGTTCAGCAAATACACCAAAGTTTGTCAACTCCCCTCAAGCAGTGAGAGGGACCAGCTCTGAAGTTATGTAAATTAAAGAACATGGAATTCATCATGAATAAGGACCACAGGTGTGTGGCTCGTGAAATTGGTTTGATTTTATCATTAAATAAGATGTGACTTTTGTTTAAGGTTTTGGTCGAAGTGCTCTGTTGTAAATAATTGAAATCAATAAATGTTTTTTCAAGATCAACATTTCCAGTCTGTTTACATTCATTTTACTACAGGCACAGTCAACACTGTAGAAAAGATGTGAAGCCGGTTTCATGAGGTAGATAAATAACTTCAGGAACAGGACAAAAATAACATACTTCAACCACCCCCCCCTTTTTATGTCTTCTTTAGGAAAACCCATTTTTCACATTTCCAGCAATAAAATCACTTTAATCGAACACCTGTTTTTATTTGCATACTGAAAGATACAGATACAAACCTTAAATTATTCATATAAATTCCTCTCTTGCATACTGGAACAGCAAAACAAGGAGTATAACACAAAAACATTAAGTCATATTTATTATTGTTTTTTTCCATGTCATGTTTTTACCATCTGTAATAGGTGTCTTAAAAGTCAACGTATGTTCCTTATCAATAATATAACGAGTCTACTGACTCTACAGTAATTATTTACAGCACAACCAAGTCTTGCAGACACAACCAGTATAAGGTCCGACCAGTTCTCTTTTTTGATTTGTTATCCTCCTCTCACTTACTGCAGGTTCATTCTCTCCACCTGTCTATGAAGGAGGTCTGGAGAGAGAAATAAAGTGACAAAGGGAAGGAAAGAGGTGGAGGAAGGGTGTGTACAAATGTTGAGGCTATAGAGCGCTGGACAGAGAGGCATACAAGGCTGTCTAAAACATACGGCTTATTACTGTTGAACGAATTTAAAGGTCCGCGTCGAGGTTGTCTTCCTCTTCGAAATGAACCATAACAAATAACTGCACCACAGGTCCTTGGTGAGGCCAGAGGCTGGTCAAGGGAAGACTACAACGGAGGATAAGCATCCTTCACCTGTTTCCAGAAGTATTAAAAGAAAACTAGTACAAGAAATCAACAACCGGCAGAAATGAAGGCACTGTCTGCCAGCGATGAGAATAGAACCAAGGAGCAGGATCCACTATAATGATAGGAGGAGGAATAACAATAACCATAATAATAGTACGACAACAAACTGAATATGACCATGTTAAATACAAATCATTAAAAAAATTCATAAAACTGCTTGGCAATAGAGGGTTAAGGCTGCAGCAGCCGGACCTCTACAACAAAGAGCCAAGATGTGCCCGTTGAGTCTAACCCACCTCCTTCCTTCATGGTTCACAAATGAGAGGCACAGGAATGCTCGCTTCCTTCCCCCTGGCGTGTGCTCGGGGGGGGTCAGTCGAGAGAAGGGAGGACTTGGCCATACAGGTACTTGCAGGAATGATGGCACTGCCAGAAGTCCACTTAACGTTTGAGTCCATGTATCAGTCTGTCCTGTGTAGACCTCCCCTGAAGGTCCACATGTGAACAGGAAAACAAGGGGGGGGGGAAAGATCTTTCCAGGTCCGTAGCAACGAGTGCTCTTTGTCAAATCAAATGGTTTCAAGCTGTTTGGAGGCCCAGCCCCCGGAAGTCAGCAGAAACAAGACACAGGCTTACAACTGTCAAGTCTACATACAGGTTGAACAGATACGTTACTGCTTCTACTCCTCTGACTCTATTAAAACAAATAACAAAACATAAAATGACCTATTTTTATTTTTTTTTAACGGCTGACTTTCCACCACCTCTGAAAGGGCTAAGCAGATCTCCGTCCAAAACAAGAACCCTTTCTTCCGTCGAGGCAGATGAGCGCAGCTGTACACAATGGTCCTTCGGTCACTGGCATCAATGGGAGCTTCCTCCAAGGTGGTTAATACAGAGTGCTAATTCAAGTGTGGGATGTAAGAGTTTGCCGAGTGTGTGTATAAGTTTTTGTGCCACTAGGTTTTTCACGAGTCCTTTTTTTGGTACAATGGTCACACATAAAAAAAAACAACTCCCAAATGTTGCATAAAACATCTCTCACACAAAAAGTCATCTGAAGAGAATACAAAGGGAAAAAATGATCTCATCAGCGCAGAGCAAAAAGTGGATTTGAAAAAAAAAGGTGTAAAAGCGCGTAGTTGGTGGAAATGTGTGACAGCAGCAGTCACTGATTGGTCAATCTCGATGAGTCAATTTTCCTCATCTACAAGAGTCCTGCGAGTCACGAGGATCCTCTGGGATCGCCTCGGTCCCCTGCTCCCCTTCTTCATCCTGCAGGTCGCCTCCTCCTCCTCCTCCTCTCGCAGCTGCTTCTCCTGACTGAGAGCCGGAGGGTCCAGGGAGGGAGCAGGCGGAGTCAGGGAAGCCTAAGACAGAGGCATCGGAGGGGGTGGCCGTCTGCATGATCTTCTGCCGGACCTCCCTGATCTTCAGCTGTAGACAAACCTTGGTGGGAAAGATGTCCGAGTATCTTGTCTGGAAGGCTGCAGTGGCCTGAGCTGGAAGCAAAACAACAAAATAAATTAAAAAAAACTTGTGTCTGCAAGTGGAAGCCCACTCTGATCAATTGTGTTAACAGAACAGAATGTGTGTTTTTGTTTTACCTGAGGGGAAGAAGCCCTGCTCCTGGAACAGCTGCATGACCAGCGCTCTCCTCTGGTCCAGCGTTCGACGCAGAGACGAGTACGGCACTTTGTCAAACTCCAGTTCTGTCAGGATGTCTTCTCCATCTGTGGCTGGGAGTGGGGACAAATAGGTGGAGTGGTTGAGACTCCGGGTATCTGGTTACAATGATGAACATGTTTGTTTATGTCTCTTCACAACAAATATCAGGCATATTTGATACAATCCAACAGGAAAAAAATTCAGTTGAGAGCAAAATACTTTGCTACACGTGGGACTACAACTCACATTTTTTGGGGAAAAAAGGATATTAATATAATTATTATATCATTATTTTTCCTCATTGAAATAATCACTTTTGAAATCGCATGTACGTCAAACTAATTAAGAGAATCAATAAATCATCTTTAAGACACAAATTAATTAAAAAAATTCAAACAACGCAGATCCCTTATTCTACATAAATGCTGAGAACCAACAGACAATAAAAAATACATTTTAGAGAAACCAGAGACTGAGTCTTAAACGCTTGTTTTCCTTTGGTGTGTTACCTGCTCTGTCAAAGGTGAAGATGTCTCCCTCACACTTGGCCGCACTCTTGGGAGTGTTGGGCTCGGAGCTGCAGCTGGAGCGCCGCCGGCTCTTTCTTTTAGGAGAGACTTGATCGTCAGTGGCTGAGTCCAAATCTAGGAGAACGAGTAGGAAGAAATCTTTAAAAAAATGACACTGGTACGTAAAAACCACTGCTCACAATGTGCAGCTTTCATCAAAGAGTAAACTAGAAATTCAACATTGAGAAAGTAGTTTTACTGATGACACTAATATCACACATACAGAGAAACAACAGTAATTATCAGCAGAATTTAAATCTTCCCGTTTTTCAGGATCCATATCACATTATTATACTTAGCAAGGACCGGAGAGACATTTCTACCTCTGGATTTATATTCTAAATTTAAAGCAGTCATTCACACTATCATAAAATGCTCTTAAAACCTGTGGAGTTCTTTCTCTTGCGGCGGTAGCTGCCCAGAATGGCACGGGGTGACGTGGCCAGGCTCTGCAGGGTGGGTGAAGGCAGAACCTCCTCGGGTCGAAACTCTGGCAGCTCGGCAAAGCGCTCCTCAAAATACACCTCTGACAGCACCCTGCCACACCAACAAAGACACACACACAAAACAAACAGTATATATACACACTCTCCAACAATCATTTCTGCGACAATACGTATAAGATCCTCGAAGGTGTTAACTCACTTGTCCACGGAGTCAAAGGTCTTCTTCAGAGGAGGTGGACGGGCTTTGACCTTTTTGGGTGCGGGGGTTTCTTTGTCAGTCTGTGGGGGCGGTCGGACAGGTTCAGTGGCGGTTGGAGGAGGGAGAGGAGAGGAGGGGTGGGTCTCCTTCCATCCAGTCTGCAGAGAAAGACATATTTCATGGAAAAGTCACATAGATGTAACGTGATTGTGTTTGAGCTGAAAGTCAGTGTGTGATGCTCCTCTCACCTCTTTGGCGTTGTGCTCTCCCTGGTCCGTGTGTCAGACGGGTCGGCTGCACTGGAGCTGTCCAGGCCTCTGTCAGAGGACGGTGGCTCTTCGGCAGGATGTGTTGATTGAGGACCCGTCTGCCCCACCGGCTCCAGATCAAATGAGAAGTGACAGTTGGCTGCATCTTCCCGCTCCCTCTCTTTCTCCCGCTCTCGCTCCCTGTCCTTCTCCCGTTCTCTCTCTTTTCCTCTCCCTCCTCCTTCATAGCTGCCCACAGGAATGTTTGCCACGGTTGCCTTCACTTTCTGAGGGGCCCTGGCTGGAAGCTGGGTTAGTTTGGATGTACCTGGAATGCTGCCTGCAAAGCAGAAAGAAAAAATAAATAAATAAAACAAATTCACTACAAATTACAACGATGGCAGAATTACTATTAGATACAAAATATATATGCATCTGTACCAGGTATTTGGATTTGAAGTGAAGGACTGCAGGGCCTCATGGACACAGCTGAGCCACTGGGAGGTGCCACTGAGCTGCTATGGCTGGAGGTCTGCATCTGCCTCTCCAGCTGTCTCTCTGCATGTGTCAGCAGCTCCGCCTGTCTCTCAGCCTGTCTCTCAGCCTGCCGGTCAGCTTGTCGCTCTGCGGGTCTGTCTGGAGGCAGGTGTCGGTCTGCCTGTCTGTCTGGATGCGGGTGTGTTATTGTGGCGGGTGAGGCTATGTGCTTTGGCAGGATGTGAGGGGAAGCGCTGGAAGTGCTGGAGACAGAGTAGACCACACTGGGGGGCAGTGCTGTCATGGAGACCACCCCCGTTGCCATGGTGACACTAGGTGACGGAGGGTAGATAGCGGTCACTATCTGCCCCCCGGAGCCGGAAGCAGGGGCTGACAAGGGGGGCTGTTGACACTGAGCTGTGGCGATGAGGGGTGGCTGACCTGGATGAAAGAGACAGGAGGCCAAATATTATTTTCTTTTCTTTAACACTTACATGGATAAGACATAAACAAATGTCTTCTCCATTAGTAGTTAACAAAACAAATCTGTTCCTGTGATGGAGGTTTTAACAAGGTGTCAGGTGTGTGACTAGTTTTACTGTCACAGTGTTGATCTACTGAAAGAGATACACGTTAATAACTACTGATGAACTAAGATAATGTGAAAAAAGGTTAAAGATTCACTTAACTATTACTAATATATCTCACAAATGTAGTTACATCATGTATTTGTTGTATTATCTTGAAGCACATCAAGTCTATAGTTGTCCATATAAATAAACTTGACTTTAAACACTATATAACTAGTACTCACTATGTAAGTAAAAATCTTGATGTTGGTGAAGTATAATATATTATAAGATCAAATCTACTGGGATTTAATGAGCCTTGTATTTACATTGGTATCAAAATAACTATCTTCAACATATGACAGGAGGCTAAATATATCTTTGTTGGAGAGATAGATTTTTCCCAAGGCCTTTCATTAAGCACATTTTTACAATACCTTCAAAGCAAACACTTCACATATAAAGAACAGAAGCTGTGAAGTCATCATTCAGAGGCACTGACCTGCAATCAGTGGCTGAACCAATGTCTGTCCAGGTGGTGCAATGGCTGTAAACCCAAGTGTTGCTAAGGACGAGGGAACATATGCTGATCCAGGCACTGGCATAGCTTGCTGGGTGGAAGAGGAGCCTGTTGTTGTGGAGACCAGGGGAAGAGTGGATGGGACCCCTGGAGTGGACTGGACATAGGTGATCCTGAACAGGAGCAGGAGAGAGAGATTAGAGGAGAGACAAAACTGGAGGCAGCCAAGAGAGATGGAGGAGGGAGAGTGAAAAATGTCGAGAGGTGCAGCAGCAGTGACAGAAGGAGTTTGAGTACAATAACGAGGCAGAATAGAGAGGACGGGAACAGAGACATGATTAGAAAGAAAGAGGAGGACAAAAAGAAAAGTGCTGCAGTGGGGTCAGTGGGTGAGTGTACATCTCAGCGAGCAGCTCCCAATGACTAGTGATATAAGTTCTGTGTTCTGTGTGTGTGTGTGTGTGTGTGTGTGTGTGTGTGTGTGTGTGTGTGTGTGTGTGTGTGTGCTTTAGAAGCTGAGAGGTAGTGTGGGGGTGGCAGTCAGAGACAAACTTGGGCCACCAGCGCCATGACTAACACATTCAGAATAGAGCTGCACCGCTACAGCTGCACCCCTGCTGGAGTTTTTGTTTCTCACATTGTCGGCTCGCTATGCTTTAAGAAGTCCGGACCACCGCCGTGACAACTTCCTGCTGTTTGGTCTCATTAACCCTAACCCTAAGTACCAGAATGTGACTGAACTTAATCCATGAACCAAAAGGAACAAACAACTGAGACGGACTCCTGCTGAACAGCAATTAGCAGAAAGTTTCTATTATCTGATTAAATTGACCTTTTTATTTCATTAGAACCTCAGTAAAATGCAGTGACCCAGTTTTAAAGATTTGAAATGACTGATTTAACCTTTTATCGAGCATTAAACTTCATTAAAGACGGTTTCAAGAGACTTTTCAATATTTAAGTGATATTTACTAGTTCTTTGATTAATCAAAACCATTCTGTACTCTTATCTTATGACTGCACATTACACCTCACAAGTCAAGTTGCAGTTTAACATCCATGTCTGTCCAGATTCAAATGTAGCAAAGGCTTGAAGGAATTTAACAACAAAGGTAGTTTGAGTATTTAGTCATAACAAAAGGATAAATTCTTCACTTATGGTCACTTAGACTCAAAGTTGACAGATTCCTCACAACACATTTACAAGTGAATCTTTTGGCCAAATTTGAAAACTTTCACTCAGAGCCATCTTGATATATAACATTTAATGGCCCCCAAAAATACTTTGTCAAATTACAAGCAACCTTGACCTGAGGCCCCAAGAATGACATGCATGGACAACGTGAAAACACGATAAAAATAGGAGAGACATGAACTAACTGTTTGGCTAAGTGCTGATCAAACTTTATAAATGTTTACCCATGACTTGAAATACTTTGTCTTAATGCAGAAGGCTTTATGGAACATGTAAACAGGATAAGAGAAACACTATAGCATAACCGTTATATTCTGAAGTGTAATGTACTTGTGTGTCTGTTAGTCATGGCTGAGTCAACCTTTACTGGCACGCAGTCATTTGTTAATAGCCCCATTCAGACAATGAAGCTGTAAGAGTGTTTTGGGTTCATCTGTATTTTCATCGGTCTGCCTAAAGGAGATAGCTTTTAGGCTTTTAAACATCGGACTCCATAATATGATGTAACATGTGGACTTAAACATAAGTGTAATAAAGAGAGCACTTCTGAGCTGTCCAGACGTTAATGGAACTTGAAAACCCTTTTTCCTGCTCTTCGTCAGAACATAGCAAAACTGGAAAACAGAGGTCAGTAGGTAAATTTAACTATTGAGGAAGATGAGCCAAAATACGAACTGACTCATTAAACTCATTTTACCATTGACAGTTTATCCTCACTGCTCCTCACACAAGAGTAACTTTTAATCCATTTCATTAGTCAGGATTACACACATGTATAAGACAAACTTGAGGCATCAAAGCTGTCACAGGGAGGTTTGCAAAAAGGAAAAAAGATCTAGCTTAAATTCTGGCTTTCAACTATTTCATCATACACAGACAATTTTGACTAATTTCCATGATTGAAAACGTACCCGTACAGTTTTGTTTATTATGGAGTATCAAAGTAGTGTCTTTGTCTGTTTTATTTAGCACCAGATATGATAAGTGCAAAATGACAATCTCGTAGTGGTGAGCTAAAGGATCCATATTAATCTCTCAGTGGAGTTTTTCTGATGTGTTTTTTCTACCTGGTGGGTGGTGGTGGCAGGAGTACAGTCTGGGAGGGGGCTGATCCTGGAGCCATCACAGCAGCTGGGCCCATTGCTCCAGGGAAGGGGCTGACAGAGTGCACTGCCCCCCCCTGTTGGAGCTGGGACTGGACTACTGGCATTGGCGCAATCTGAATGATCTGCAGAGGCATCAAGAAAGAAAGCCATGAAGGAAGCACAAATACAAAAGTGTGAATAGGCAGTGTCAGTGATGTCAATAATTTGAACAAAATGGACACAGTTCTAAAGTACTCATGCCAGTGTTTCCAGTAAAGTGCTCACTGACCTTGCTTCCGGTCTGAGCGCCGTTCTGGACAGGAAGAGGCGGAGCCACAATGGGAAACTGCTGGGCAGGGGCTGGTGCAGTCCGTACTGTTGCCATGGGAACAAGCATTTTACCCTGGAGCACCGGAGACTGTGTTTGCACTGAGGCAAGAACAGAGAGAGAGAGAGACAGAGAGAGAGAGAGAAGGGATGAGCCTTTTATCAGGAGTCAGCACAATAACCTATGTAATTGATTACCATTGTGCGACTGAGGCATCGTCATGATTGATGATCTAAAGCGCTCACCTCGGGGGCCAGGGCTGACCACTCCCACTGCGGGGCTGGACGTATATCCTGTCAGTGAACCTGCACCCTGCTGCTTTCCATTGGCCAGGGACATGTGTGTGGGTGGAGCTGTGGGCAGGTTGAAGAAGCTGGTTGGCTGACTGAGCTGCTGAGGTGGACTCTTTGGGTTGGTGTTGGCAGGTAGAGTGGGCAGGATGTACTGGACTTGTGTGATAGCTTTACCCCCAGGGGGTGCCAGGGATGAAGCAGGAAGGAACTGGGGCTGAAGCATGGGCACAGACAGGGGCCCATTGGTTTGGCTATGAAGAGCTGAAATAGCAGTGGAGGTATGGGACTGATGATGCAGGGGATGCGGGTGGGGGGAGGGGGTGAAGAGCTGGACAGCGGGTTGAGCAGACAAAGCGCCTCCTAACACCAAATTAGTCACTACACCACCTGGGCCTATGCCTCCACCTATAGGACTAGGTGATGAAGAAGAGTAGTACCCACCCCCTGTGACCCCACCTCCTGGTCCTGAACCAATCAGAAGGTGCGGCTGCTGATGGGGGGTCAGGGACCTCCTATCCACCAGATGAGGGCTGGATGAAGAGTGTCCATCTCTGGGTTTACTGGCGATGGGGAGAGGTGTGCTGATAACAGGACGCATTACATTGGTCACCACTGTAGACGCCACCCTCACAGCGCCAATGCCCAGTAGGTGGTTCCCGCCCAGTGAATGAGCTGACGAGGACAGATGCCCTCCAGCCGGAGAAGTGGAAATGACTGACTGGCCAGAAGAGAGGGACAGAGAGGAGGCTTGTATTCCTCTTCCTCCTCCCTCTCCCCCAAATGTGTCTTTACCCTCTCCTTCTCCCCTTTCCTTCCTCCTGTGATCTGAAAACCCACCCCCAACTGATCTCCCCTCATCATAACGCCTGCTGGTGGGGTAAGAGGACAGTGAGACACTCCTGACATGAGGTGTGTGGTTTGAGGAGGAGGATGACGCAGTGGAGCAGATGACTGGGGCAAAAACTCTCTGAGAAGAAAGGCAGAGGGACAGAAAAACATTTAGAGCAAAGAAAGATACCATAGAAGGCAACAATTTTTAAATGACAAATTAATACTGTTACCTTTCGATCGCTTTCGTCTGCAGAACCATTCTCACTATCGCTGTCAGTCACCCGCTCCTTACACTTGAGGTCTATGGAGGTGCTAGGATAGGGGTCCTCTGTGAAAAAAATAAAACATACCCTAATGCTGCATTCATGCAATTTCAACATAATGAGAAGAACAGGACAAAATATATCTCTAATAAACAAATTATGAGTGGAGTAGGTCTGATTTCTCACCGATGACATCATCATCTCCCTCCTCCTCACAGATGACCATGCGCTCCTCGTCACTAGTCATGTCCTCACTTACCCCCCGCTGGGACTGCGGACGGGGTGGGGCATGACTGGAAAACTGGCTGCCACCATCCCCACACATCTGAAATCATTAAATAAAAGACTTGATCAGATTCTTGGTAATAGATTTAAGAGACCAGGCTTTACTGCTTGTGTGTATTTTTTTATTAATATGTAGCAAATTTGTTTGTGTTTTCAATGTTTTGATATAAAATGTACAAATTTAATATTACTGTCACGATTGCTACACTGTTAAAAATATCAAAATCTTTGTAATGAGCAGATCTATCTAAAAAAAATTCTTATGCTAAACCTGTAAGCTTAAAGGCTGTTTATCACGGGCAGTGAAGACTGAAACTACTTTGTTGTTTGCAAAATGGCAGATAGCATGTTACACAATCAACTTTCTAGGTCCACATGCTGATCTAATGTCTTCTTACCTGTGCCAGTTCTGCTAGAGCCTGTGTATTACCCCTGTCACTCCGCTCCAGGCTGTGCATGGCACTTTGAGAGAAGGCTCGGGGTCGAGTTAGTTGGCCCACATGACCTTCTCCTGTACTCCTCTCAGCAACCAGACTTGGACCAACTCCCTTCAGCTCCACAGAATGGGGCTCTATTAGGAGGTGAGAGGAGGACTGTTAAAGGGCTGGAGGAAATAATGTTATTGTAGAAGTATACTGTGTGTGTGTTGGTCTAATCATGAAAGCTGATTGAAACTACCAACCTGTGGATTCAGACATGCTCCTCTCTCTGATATCTTTGCCCCCTGGGACTCCCCTGCCTTCGGAGCTGGACTTCTTCCTGTCTTTGTTGCACCACTTCCAGTCTGGATGCGCCTTAAAGTGGGCCTCTTTTACCTGGGGGAAGTAGAGGGCACAAGAAGGATGCCGTAAGTGGAAGTAGAGGGCAAAATATAGGACGTGAAAAATTGCTTAATTCAGAAGCATTTGTACCTGGAAAGCCAAATCATGGTACTTCTGTTTCTCCTTGGGTCCTAGGGCATACCACCATTCCCCAAGAATCTTGCTGACTGTCCTGTTGTCCTGGTTTGGGTGCCGCTGGTGCACCAATGCTCGATGGCGCTTACTGAAAATCATGAATGCATTCATCGGTCGCCGGATGTGGTCCTTCTCCCTCTGAGAAAGACAAAAATAAAGACAGGCAGGAATAACATTACATATTTTACTCAAAGGAACATTGAGAAATGCAATGTTCTGATGAAAGCAGTGGAAGAGCTACCTTTCCAGGGCTGCTCTTGTCTCCATCTTTGGGCAACGCACTGAGGGACTGAGTTCGCCTCTTTACCGGCGATATAGCGAGAGGCGGTTCTGGTACAACTCCTGGAAGGAAGCTGAACGGAGACAAGAAAACCATCTGAGTTTATAACCTTCACTGGATATCAATAAAAAACATGTAGCCTTCCACATAAAAAAAGCATTCTCTCCTTTACTCTTTCATAATAATAACTGAGCAGTTTTCTACTTCAAATCGGGTTTTACATACTGTCTATTGGATGTAGACATGAAGCACAAATAGTTAATCTCCCATGAGATACATCAGCAGATTCAGCAGATAGCTCATCCATTTCAATGGCTGACAGCCTGGCCACTTCCTTTCATATAGTGATTGAGCACAGAGATGGAATGCTTTTGTTCCCATCTGCTTTGTTCTGGCACTGAGCTCTTCTGCCCAAATTAGTGCGAGGATAGAGAAAATATCACACTCCCCAACTGTATGTGTGGGTACATAATGCCACACAGAGAATGATTATGATGGCTGCTTTGGACAAATACATAACTGCTCTTATATACTGCAAACGCATGAGGGTGCATGTGCACTGTCTTTAAATGTTCATGTAACCTCATAGCTTTTAAAACAATAACACTGTATTACAAAAAAACTGCACTAACATATCATCAACATCACTCTCGGTCTCGCTGTCAGGCCTCTCCCTCTCTGCCTCTCCTTTCTCCTTCTCTGGAGGCGGCTCATCAGAGGAGGGGGGAGGTCGGGGCGGGGGACCTCTTTCGACAGGGGGAGGAGCCTCTGCAGGCTCCTGTGACAGCGCTGCCACCCCCTGACATTCTGAGGAAGAACAACAAAGAGAGGCACACTTGTTTATGGGGGAAGTAAGCAATACGTTTGATCCAAAACAGTATTAAATCTCCTAAACTATTACATTAAACATGTTCTACCGTCAGTGGGGCAGCAAAGATATTCTGTACCTGACTTCAAACTGGCTGCTTGAGGGTGGTTAACTGGATGCTGGCCCTCCCCTGGCAGAGAAGGAGCATCTGATTGGGTTGGTGCCAGGAAAGGGACCAATGAATGCCAGGGGAAGACTGGAACTGACCTGGGCTCTACATTGGTCCACACTGCAGAGAAAAACAGTATTATTTGTTATTAACAACCAGCACCATCTGAGGTCTATAACTTCATGATCCCTGCTCAGATATTGCATTCAAGAGGGTCTATCTCCTTATTTAGGGAATCAGGACCCTCAATGCATCACTCCCACATAAACTATTAATTACTCAAATCACAAGCTCTCATTATTTTTAAAACAAGTTTTTTATCCAGCATTCTTTTCCTATCTTAAATTGATGGAAGCACAAATAAACAAATGAAAATGAAGACATAGACTAGAGCCAGGCAGTGTGGAGTATACACAACTCACCAGGGACTATTTAGCGTTGTACATACAAAGTAAATATTATTAATCACCAGGCAGAAAAGATCCATATCTGTTTTTTAGAACTATTAATCATTTCAGTACTACCACGGTAGGACACCTCCACCGACTTCAGTGGTTAAATAATCCAACAGCAGCAAATGCACCAAAGGACTCTTTGTTCTCAAAGCACACTGGACAGAGAGCAGAAGATGTTACATTTTGAAACCTCTTAAATGAATGAGAGGTCTGTTTAAGTGATATTATCTTTATTTTCATTATTGAAAGCTTTCCAGCAATGGTATTGGTAACCTTTAGGTACTCAAAAGCATTAAGTTGCTTCAATACTGAGGGATTATTTTGTGAAACGATTAAACAATAATAACACATGTATACATTTTTGACAAAAAGGACAGTGTAGGTAAGTGACATGGACTAACCAAACATGCTTAGTCCTTGGCGGAGATACTGAGGATTCTCTGATGAGAACATGGTGCAATGAAATCCTTGATGCTTCTCCAAAAAAAAATGCAGTGATATGTCCTTTAAAAAATATCTTTCCTCTACAACACACAGGGATCCAGGTAAGGCAACATGATTAATCCAAAAACCTCGGGCTGATATAAACTGACAGATGACCTCAAGTGCTCAGTGGTGTCTGGATCCGTCTCATCCCTACAGGTTGCAGTCATCATTCACCATTATTACTGCGTCACCCCGATGCACCATGAGGGTTTTAAAATGTGGCATAAAGAGGCGTCCTTTCTTTATTCCAACGCGAATAAAAAATCTCAAATGTGTGTCAGGCAGACTCCGTATCGCAGAATGCCGCAATCTTTACATCGCACTCGTTACAACAACAAAAAAGACACCGGACAAAATGTACAACAAACGATCCAAATAACACAGGAATCTCAAGCTCAACTTGTAATAACGAAACAGTGTTTAGACGACGCACTGAAAAGATGATTATAGGCGAAGGCAACGACCCTCTTCCCTTTGGTCTAATTACCCCCGATGCCCTCTCTCCCTGTTTGTTTACATTAGTACAGCAGCTTGGCAAGGAGGGGGTTAACAAGGCCTCGAGCCCATCCACGGCCTGGATTAACACACGCGACCGGTAACTGCGCAGTGCTCCTGGGTCATGTCAAACCTCGGCCTGTGGTGAAACGAGAGCCACAGGCAGGTGGGCTGTGCAGGTAGCGAGAAGCTCGAGAAGCACCGGAGCCGAACCGCTGAAGGGCAGCGGCGGGAGGGCACCGTATCGATCAGGCTGGACCGCACTGCAACAAGCACAATTTGGGCGATCACAGCCAAAGTGCTGCATCTAACTTGGTGGCGTGGCGGGGTGGAGGGGGGGGGTCTGGTTATTATTACATTAGAGTGCACACTGTGTGGTTATGAAACACAAGCTGGATCGTGTAATAAAGCACATTGGGTCTGATTTAACCGTCTCTTGCAACAACCGGAGCCTCAAGTGCACCGCTCCAAATTGGACCAACCTCTCGGGAACGCCCCTGGTCGTGCAGCACTCGCAAATACACACACAGGCAAAATACACGCAATTGTTCTCATGTCACAACTACAGAAGCGTATTCACACGCAGTGGCGGCCAAAATAGTCACACCACCACGACTGTTTGACAAGTGCATTTCATCAAATGCTAACTTGTTATTCCCCCTTTTTCTTAACGCGGGATATGAACCATGCACCTGCCAAGACGCAGAATCACCAATTAGAGGAGATCGATCAACTTAGGTTTGTCCCTGTTCACTACGCATAAGCAGATGTGGGTGACTGTAAATCTGGTGCATTCATCCATCACCCAGTGCTTATACACCAGGCTCATTACCGAGGCAGCAAACACACACACACACGCGCTGTCGTTCCTCCTACTAGCTTAAAAGGGCTTTAGCTCATCCCAGTACAAAATAACATAAAACCACCAGCTTCCTCTTCCTACCTGGCCGATCTGACCACCAACCTGACGCCTAGCTAGCGACTGAGACGAGACTACAGCGCGGCGGCGATGAACGCGAGCACGGTGCGGAGGACTCCTAGCTCCGGTCGGCGATACAGGAGAAAATGGGGATAGATCGCAGTTCTCTGTTCTCCTCCTCGGTCGAGCTCGTTAAGGAAGCGGACCGGGTGAAGAAGGTGCCCGAACACAGCACCCGACGCGGGGGTAGTGGGGTCAGAGAAGCAGTCGGTGAGGTCCGTCCGTCCGCAGCAGCGGGTTAGCTAGCCGCCACTCGGTGCGGACTACATCGGCGCGCTCACAGCGTCAAGCCGCGGTGTCGCACCCGGAGTTATGCGCGTTGTTCGGCTCCACAGAACTCCCCGCACCGCATCTCCACAACTCCCGCTACCGAGTGTCCTCCGGTGTTCTGGCCCGCTGGTCCCTCGCTGAACCTCGGCCCTTTTCTTTCTCTTTCCCTCCCTCTTCCTCTTGTTGTAAACTGGGCTGCTGCTGCCGCCCCCCACCCCCCTTCCCCTTCTACTCTTCGCCCCTCTCGTCCTCCTCCTCCTCCTCGTCCTGTCAACCTCGCCCAGCCTCGTCCCGCCCTCCCTCCGCGCTTGCCGCTCAACAATTGGCTATAGCGACCTCCCGTCACGAGCCCGCCGCGGACGCTTATTGGTCGGCGTGTGCGCTGGAATGCCAGTCATATGCAAATGTTTATGGGGGGGGGGCAGCTCCTCCTGTCAACGCAAACACTGAACTTATCTCAAACACGAACAGCTGATCGATACAAACCACACGTGACTTCATTGCGAATACACGAAAACCACAAGTTGGCCCTAAAGTACTACCTCTATATTTTTGTGTTTCTTCAACTTAATCCCACCCCGCGTTTACGCCATAGGTGCGGAGCTCGTAGTAAACTGCGAACGACACATTAAGAGGACCAATGGAAAGCGGACACTCAGATGTAGGCCAACCAATGGCTGAGCAGAAGTCAGATACAAATCCCTCCCCCTTACAAATGTCAATATTCAATACCCGCAGAGACCATCCGATGCGGAGTGGCGCTAGTGAGCTACCTGCAGTATCCCTGCCACGCTGCTTTTGGTCCCTGTGCAGTCTGGATGTTGATGAGGCCCTGAGGTCAAGATGACAGATCCACACCCATTAAACCCTTAAGAGTCCGCAGTGTCATCCTGTCTGCTACGTGAGTGTTTTTACAAAGTTGTGCCAAGCAAGAGCAAACACTAGCTGGATTATATATCGGCAGTTTTTCCACTCCTGAGAAGGATTATAAGCCTTTTCTCTGGTAATGAAATATATATTTGCATTTAGGGAGCGCTGCTATCAGTAGGTAGGCAAAGTGATTTAATTTTCCCTCCACAAGAACCCCATTCAAATCCACAACTTTTTTTTTCCATCTCTCTATCATGCAAAGGCCTCCTTCAGACAGAAGTTAAAATGTTCTGATGCAACACTGGTGTGGGGAGCAGAGCAAGAGAGAGAGAGAGAGACGCAGAACAGAAGAGAAGTTAACAACAGGAGAGTCGGGGTAATCAGAAAAGAGAGGGAAAATGGGTGGAACAGGCAAAGAGTGGAGAGAAGGGTAAAAATAGACTGAGAGTCATTTTCGGCAGGCGAGCAGGGAGGGAGGGATGTATGGAGGAGGGTAGGTGGGTGGGTGGGTGGGTGAGTGGGTGGAGAGAAAACAACTTATGAAAACAGAACTTCTCTTAAAAGGGAGGAAGGGTGTGGGGGGCCAGAGATGGGGCACAGGGAGAGACAAAGGGAAAGCATGTAAAGTTACTTATGTTGGGTAAGTATAACACAACTAAGGCTCAAAGAGGGAGGACTTGAACATGTGATGTGGTTTCTCGTCATGCTGTAAGAGTCAAGAAGACATTCTCAGCCAAAGTCATGAGACAAACTCAAAACTGTCAGAGTTACTTACTACTACAAGTCCGTAGTAAAAAAATTTAACCCCTTCAGTCGGAGATTACAAACCTTAAAAGAACCCAGACACATTTGAATTGGGATCAGTGCAATGATACACCCACATTAAAAGTGAGTTAACAAAGAAATGATCTGACATCTCAAACAAAAAGATTTCTTTGCTATGTGCCTGAGCTCCACCTCACCAGCCACTTAACTCTCACGTGCCTTTTTTCTCTATCTCAGTGAAGCAACTTGCGTCATGTGAAAATATGGTGAGACTGTTTGTTCCTGTTTTAAAACCAGAGGTTTTTTTAGGAAGGGGTTAAACTCTTAGACATAAGTGACAAGGAGAAAGAGAGAGAGAGTAGGAGATTAAGGCAACTGCACCGAGCTCTCAACAAGTCAAACCAGCAAACCCAGCGTGTTGAGGGGAGGGAGTTGGACAACTTTGCAGAGAGGAAAAGAGGTTGAAAGAGGGCAGGGGTGGAGATGAGGGATGACTGCGGCTGCTCAGTGGTTTCAACCACAGATAAACATTACAAGCCCTCAGTAATGAACTACTTCTGACCTATTATTCAGAGCAGCGTAATAAGCTTTCCCTTTAGCTGTTTGAATACGCCTAAATTCTTGATTGACTTGCAAGCAATATAGAGAAGTGCAAATCACAAAACACAACAACAATGCACCGGAAAAGGTAAGTTCGCACTATTGTCAAAGCTCGTAACTGATTGGTTAGACGCACTGTCCACATGTTTTAGGATCAGTTGTTGTGCTGGCTTTTATGCCAAAATTCGGTTGTGTCTTTCATTTGAAC
Source organism: Pseudopleuronectes americanus (assembly GCA_038501795.1). NCBI lineage: Eukaryota > Metazoa > Chordata > Actinopteri > Pleuronectiformes > Pleuronectidae > Pseudopleuronectes > Pseudopleuronectes americanus. The sequence continues at coordinate 7,675,209 of CM076722.1, forward strand.
TTCAGGGCCACCGTGCTACAGCGACAATGTGATTTACCACACATCAGCTGTTTTAGTGTAAAAGATTGTACAGTTAAGATCAGAACATCTGTTGACTTCATGTAACGTTGCAGAGGAGGCGAGGTAGACACAAGACGATGGTGGGAAACCACAGATATTTTGCGCTTAGTCAGATAAAATAGAGATACGTGGTGAAAACTGGCAAGAGTAAGAGAAAAGGTTAGGAAAAAAAAACAGCAGAAGAGAAATCCCTCCCCTAGCTGAGCTTAACTATCTCTCCCTGCTGCCTTGCTGGCAGTGCAGTATCTGTGTAGGTGTTCAGCAGCTTTCATTGGCTGTCTCCTCTTACAGGTTTCATGCTTTTAATGTGCGTATGAATGCACGTCTCTACCTCCCAATTAAATCTGAAAAAAACACCACGTGACCTCACTCATGAAACTTTTTCTTCTCCTCCCCCTCTGTTACCGATGCCTGCACAATGCAGAGCGGAGCACCGCCTTCACTCACTCTCACATCTGATCTCTCTCATCCCCCAATTCATCTTCCACCCCTGTGCTCCGTGTCTCTCCCTCCCACAACCCACCATTTGCTCCGTCCAATTATAACTCGATCCACAGTTCCTTTGCAGTTACCATAGCAACAGCTGTGTCGGGCACAGGTCCCCGTGTCGCTCGTGGTCACCAGGCTACCACTGACCATCACTATCTATGAGCCTAACCAATCATTTTTACACAGCTTGACACGCAGAGGAAGCTCTTTGAGGGAACCAAAGAGGAGATTTATAAGACTCTGGACCTGCCTTTGTCCTTCTTATGCTTTCATTTTAAGTTAAATGAAACTGGTACTTTTTAGTTCGTTCAATGTTGCAAAAAGACATTGTGATTACTGAGTACTAAGAGGAATTAAACAGTAATTAATGGCTATCAGTCATCTCCATGATGCAATACACACTTTGCAATCTGCGAATTCATGAGCAGATTTAACTCTCTCTTCCCAACAGTGAATAATTACCATCCAGCAGAATACATCAAACACAAACTTGATAGATTAGTGTTTGAAGATCCAGATCCCTCCACCCACTGTGGAGGAACCTGTAATGTATATGTTTGGCCATCTGGGGGCACTACTACTCTGCAGATAAATGGCGGAGAAACAGGCAGCTCCAGTAAACCAGTGCAAAGACTAAGGGACTAGAGATGAAGAGAAAGTAAAAGAGGAGAGTGGGATGAAGGAGAGAAAAATAAATTCCTAGGCAAGATTCACTCCAAACTTTGGGATGTGAGGAACATGTGACAACTGTGATCTTCAGAACAATGTCTGTTCGACGGAGTCTCAGAAGAAGCTGAATCTTGTTCTAACTTCACATGCATGCAGTCAAAGTCTTGGAGCCTCCTAAGGACTAAGGAGTCCCTCTGCACCAGTGCATTTTGAGAATCTCCCTTACGTACGCTCTGCCCAATAGGAAACAGGATTATTGTTGCACATGACTTTTGTGGTAAGTCTTGAGGGCTTCACGTGTGCCTCGGTGCCAGTCTAGATGGCTGCGTGATCCAGATGTGGTTGTTGCCATGGCCAGGGAGGATATGCAGCGCTTTAAGCATTACGTAAAGCAGGGGCGGGAGGGAGTGGGGATGTTATTCCCGGGTATCCGTATCCGGGTAGACCAGGATGAAGAGAGGAGGGGAAGCAAAGCTACTGCAATGCGATGGAGCGAAGGGTTAAAACAAATCTGTCATAATGTTTTTGAAAGAGAATTTCAAAAAAGGAGATGGAGGCAGACGAGAAAGCGGGGGAGCAAAAAATGTATTCAAGTGCGAAATAACATTGCGGAAAAGTGTATTCACGTGTACTTAAGAGAGTGTGACATGTTTCCTCAGTGTTGCAAAAACTGCATGTTTGTGTGGGTGAGCGACATGAACTAAATTTGCTAAATGTGCAGCATCAACATACGAGATGTATTGAAACATATTCGGTCTCTTTAATTGTCGACTGTAGGTAAAACGATAGCATATTATTTCCAGACGATATAGGTGTAGGACTAGATGCTCTGTTCACGGATTATTCTCGCTAATATCAATGGGCTCACAGGCATGATCCTGCAGAACAAAACAAGAGATGCTGAGCAAGAATCACTATGTATTCAAACAGAGAATGCATGAGTTTCTACTGGAACCAGTCAAACAAATACACAGGAATCATTTAGGACTTTCACAACGACAAAGTCATCAAAGTCCTCTCCATGAAAAGGACACAGTATGCACTTTCCTCACTAACTTCCGAGTGATGACATTGAAGAGTGCTACACTCATATCTCCCTGTGAAACGGAAAATATGTTCTAAAAAATTGCTTGTGATGGGAGTTGTATTTTTTAAAATGGTCGTCAAAATGAGTTTGATATTTGACCTGGAGGAAATCCTCAGATTATAAAGTAACGATGAGTGAAACATCCAGGATGGAGTAAGAAAGAGCTGCCAGTGGTGTGTCGGGGTGAAAACACATATGAACATGCTGAAGTTTCTACACACTCACATACTCCTACACGCACACAAGCATGCAAGCACAGACGCATAAACACAAACGAACACAAGGGGGTTGCCATTTCTATTTGTGAATATTCTATGATACATACAGGCTACACCAGTGTGATGTTTGCTTTGTTGCCATGGCAACAGACGTTTTGGCGCTCACACATCATATCCGGTAGTCAATGATTGACGCTTGGTTACTCTCTCTCACACACACACACAAACACACCATACACGTGACACCATGAAAACAGTCTCATCCTTCACCTTTGTCGCTGCCTGATCTGTTCAACTGTTTTATTTTACAAGAAGTTGCAGCGAGAGCTTAAAAAGATGTTTCATTTTCTATCGCATCAGCACGTCTCAGGTGGGGAAGCACATGCACACAGAGCACATCTACACAGGTTTGTCTGTAAAGTGTGCAGCCGTCATCTGCGGCACTAAACTGAGCCAGGGGAATGTTGTCTAATTTCTCAGTGAATAAATAAATGAAAAAAGTTAACCGCATATCAGTGTGTATGTGTTGGATTATACTGTGTGTAACTCACCAGCTACATATTCCTGGACTATATGACATTTTATTTAACCTGTTCCATATTAGATGGTTTCTATTTTCTTTACATTTTAAATCAACACTTTACTATATGATCTATAAGGTGTTAGAACTATATTACTCTATAACCCTACCTTATAAAAATATTTCCAATATTATTTACTGATCTAATTTTTCAGTTTAAAAATTATAATACAATTTTAAAGCCTGATATTCCACAGATTTCCCTGTCCTTGAATAAGTGCAACGTGTCATCACATGAGTTGATATATCACTTTTTTTATGATATTTTTTTTCACCGTCAATGTATGTGTGAACCTTTTGGCATAAACATTATCAAATTCATACCGATAATGAACGTGTACACAAAATAATATTACCTCAATTTATTACAAAGATGAACATATTTATCAAGAAGCGTCATTGCTATTTAAACTTTATTCCCACAGACCAGGGAGAATAAAAATTAGCCAACACTTCTTGAACTATAATTTTAGAATGAAATATCCTGATGCAAACTTTATTTAAAGTAATTTAACAACAGTAATTCAGCTCGAAATCTTTACAGTTTACTGTCTGTTCATTTCTCAGAAGCTGATGAGGAAACACCAACACCTACACAAACGTACAAATCACAAACACTGCAAATGTGTAAATGCACAAACACACACGCACACGCACACACTGTGATTCTTACGTCCCCTTGTTTTTCACACTCTCCTACGTCCATATGCAAGAACTGACACACACACACACACATGCTTTTTCTATCACCACAGAAAACACCCACATGTGCTCCTTACTCAAAGATCTTCAGATAAATGTGCACAGGCAAGTGTGCATGCTCTCACACAAAAAGCTGCTATTCATTCATTCATTCATTCAGCGTCTTTCAGCTGCTAAAAAGAGGGGGGGGGGTGGTCTGAGGAGGGACCGTACACTCAAAACGACAGCACTCTCTTTCTTGTCCACTTCTCTGTCACACTCAGAAAGTCCAAAGTATAAACACACTGAGAGCTGGTGAAGTGAATTACACCAACTGATATTATATGTCCATACTATATATAAAAAAGTGAAAAGTTGATTATGAATTCTGTCTCTCACACATGAACACACACTCTAGTACAATATATTCCCACACAGGAGCTTGAGAAACAAATACTTCACACACCCACATGATACACTGACACAACATATAGCTAAGACACACGTTTCAAATCAACCCACCTATACTGGCTAAGAGTGCAGCTCACAGCTTGTCTCGATGTATCTTCTTTTCAACCAACACCTGTAGTGTGCATTACAATAATAATTGCCCAGGTCAGGAAGTCACACAGACACACACACACACACACACATTTAGAATAAAAACGTCACTCAGAATTTCTCAAGAAATTAATTTAAGATTTAGATAAAACCTGCATTTGAATTGTCCTTCTTCCTGTCTTTTTTTTTACCATCCTGTCTAAAGATATTCCTATTCCTCTTTCTGATCCAATCCCCATTTTTTCTATCCCTCTATCACACAGAAATAAACACATCTTAGTGGAAACAGTCCATACCTGGCCTACATATTGAAAATCTAGCCCACATGTTACATTTCCACTTTTGCCTGTTTCGTCTTAAAGTGTTCATTTCTCTTGTAGCACCAGAGACAATATCAGGGCGTCTATAAGAACTTCTTTGGTAAAACTGATTTGAAGCATCTCCATCATGCCTCCATGGCTTTTCTTCAGAGTGTTTATTTTCTCTCATTGAACTTTCCTTTCTACGATAAGTCCCTGTGTTGTGTCTATGTGGTGTTGGACTGATTGCCCCCACTCAGCCACAAAGTTTCTGTCTATAAGGACCGGGAATATAAGAGGTAGTCATGGACAAAGCTAATCCTGCGTAACATACAGTCTAATCCCTATAGAAAATACAAAACACCAAAGCATGCATGCTCATGCATATATTTACTCCTATTGCACTTTCTCTCTCTCTCTAACACACTCTTAGAGGCATTCACACACATACACCATCATATTTTTGCATTCATCTCATGTGTCCCTTTCCCTTTACAAATGAAATCCAAACCAACAAAGAATTAATTAATGCTTTTGTAATTCTGTCTTTCTAATAATAGCATTTGGCTCTTAAATATTGTATGATCCACGACAGAAAATATTCCTCTTCGACAAATCATCAGATGAACCAAACTCCCATTTGCTCAGAGTTACCGACAGGAGCGGCACGGCTTATTCCCACTTTAATGTGAGCTGACGTGTGAATTTACTGATTGTTTAGTCATCAGCAGTGATTTCAATAAGACCGGACCTGACGTGGTCAATCACAGGAGCCCGGTCCACAGCTTACGTGGGTCACATGACGAGCAGTTCAGTTGACAAGCGGACATGAGGACGCTGGACAGACGATTAGAGGAGGCCATATGGGACCACAGCATGTTGGCCAACAGGCGCTTCTTTCACAGGGCATCGACACACACACACACACGTGCACACACACAAGTTGCGGCACATTCACGTGAATCTATCCCTCTTTCACTTTGAGTGTTATTTGTTCTTGGACAAGTTATACAGAACAATTAAAAACATTATACAGCAGTTTTATATATTTTTTGTTCAAAACAACCTTGATGAATGATTAATTGTTTGGTTTGATTAGATCTATTTATTTGATGAACAAAATACATTCGATTTTATTAATGTTTTAGTTGGTTGATTTGATAATACAAAAAAATTATAAGGGAAACAAATCACTTTGTATTTACTATTATCAGGAAAAGGTTGATTTAATATTAAAACTTCTATAAAGGTCGGTTTTTTTCTCTATCTTTCTCAATCTTTTCATGTTTGTGCATATGTGTGTGTGTATGTGTGTGTGTGTGTGTGTGTGTGTGTTTGTGTGAGTGTATGTATAAAATAAAAAAATATTAAAACTTGTGAAGCTACATTTCGAGCCTTCTCATTTTTTATTATTAATGCCTTTTGCAGTAGCTTCAACTAAAGTCACGTTAATGAATAAAAAATGTTCACTCTCTCCAATGATATTTACTGTCAATACGTAGCTGCACTATCTTTGCTTTTCTCTGTGGATTCTCAGTGAAAAAATGCAAATTAAGCAACTAGATCAAGGCCTGATGATAAATGACAATGTGTGTGTCACTACAGGTCAAAGAGATAACGACCATTTAGCAGTTATAAAGTTAAACTAATAAAAATGAAATTATTGAGTATATACTCTATGGATGACATATAATTAAACTGCAAAAATAACCTGAAATATATTTAATACACAGTAAAGGAGAATTGCCACACCAACTGAGCTATTTAGTGTGGCACTATTTTTTTCATTTGTAAATATCGAGCTGGATTATATTAAAAGTGCAAAGAATGCTATACAGAGAGAGTCTAACTTCAAATTTTGTTTTGCAGTTCTTCATTTTTATATACATTTTCAGCATATTGGCTCTGAACAATAACCTATTAAAATCTATATTCGTTTCAATTGAAAAAGTGAATTTCATTTGTTGGATTTTGCTTTATTGAATTATTTTTGTTTGGTTAAGTGATTGGAGAATATACCACTTTTACATTGAAAATAATACAATTGGACTGCACATAGGTCCTGTTTTGTGATTTTCTTGAAATAACCGCAGTCCAATTCATAAATTTCCACTAAGGTTTCCCCTCATTCCTTCAAAGTCACTGGCATCATGTACATAAATAGACCCAAATGGACCAATCCTCACCTGTGCCAGGACGTCCCATGATGATTTCCTTTCGTGGGATGGGGTGAACGCTTTGTGCTGGGAGGATCAAGGGCAGCAGTGCAGTGGGAGAAGGGTGACAGGGAACTGGCTGCTGGACCTCACCCCCAAACACAGCCCCCCTGTTCTCCCCCAGCTCCCCGGAGCTGTCTGTGCTACTCGGAGCGGGAGCTGTGGCTGTTGTGCTGACAGTAACTGAAAGGGCCTGCAGGGGGGTGGCAGGGGTGTCAGCGGTGGGCAGCGAGGAAGGTGTTGGGGACACAAGCACCAGAGTTTGGGCTGGGCTTCTCAAAAGGACGGTGCCATTGGGTACTGTGGCTGTAGCAGCATTAATGGGGACGGGAATCTGGAGTCCAGAAACTGGCTGCGGAGTAAGGGGTGTTGGGTTAATGTCTTTGGATGAAGTGTGATCTGTCCCTCCCTCGCTTCCACTTCCTCCTCCTCCTCTTCCTATGGGACATTCTGTAAATTTTGCCAGTGGGACTTCAGGATTCCTCACTATGACAGGGGAATCCCGCAAGGCCTGTTGGGATACAGGAACCAAGCGACGAGGCCCCCCGTCATGAGTGAGAGGAGAAGGAGGAGTTGGAGACACCAGCTGAGGAGGAGGGGAGACAGTAGTAGAGGGCTTACTGGAGGAGGGGGTGCTTACTCCCCTGGGTCGGGAGAAGGTGGGTGTGTGCGTGTGGGAATGTGAAGCTGGTGTCTGGGGGGACAACACCCTGAAAGAGTTTAGTTCCCCTTGGTCCAACTCGGTCTTGGGTGTGTAATCGTGGTGGTGTGAGGGAACGGGTGGAGGAGGAGGTGCATCTGGCTTTCGTTTGCTGGGGCTCATGGGGACCGTAAACGTCAGGTTACTGTGGAAGGAAGGCTGGATGCCTGAAGTGTGTCTCTCCCGTTCTGCCCCTCCAGCTGAGGTTGCTGCTTTGCTGCCCCCTCCCCCTCCTCCCCCCGTACCGCTGGGTTGCCTGTGCCTCCGGTGTTGCAGAACTGGGGAGGCGGTAATCGGGGAGAAGTTGGCCGGCCTGAAGCCAAAAAGTGGGGAGGGTGAGGGAGAGAGGGCAGGGGAGAAGGGCGACTGGTTGGAGATGGGAGAAAAGGAAGGGGTGCAGGAGCGGGAGCTCCCTAACGATACAAGCATGGTGGCGGCCTCACACTCATCAAAATCAAAGCGTGAGGACAGTTCATGGGGGAGGAGTGAAGGGAGGACCAGGCGGGGTCGGGAGTCTCCTCTGCTACTGGTCTCACTACTCTCTCTTGATGTGTCATCCCACTCAAACTCACTACTGGCTCTGCCACGCAGGTCAGAGGGGGTGACGGTTCCTGAGCTGCTTCCTCCCCCCCCTCTCTCCCCCTGCCGCCTCCATCTCTTTGGTCCTCATGGATAAGTGTCTGGAGCAGTATCCCCGACGCTGAGACTCCTTCATACAGCCCTCCCTGGAGCACAGCCTTCTCCACTGCTTACCATTGAACTTTTTACGGATACCATTTGGGGTACACACCACATCACCCTTCTTGTATTTTTGCTGTGCCAATGAGAGGGGAGTCCTGGAGCGAGAGGAGGTAGAGGAGGACCCCACACCAGAAGTGGGAGTAGGGGTCTGGGTGGGAGTGGTCTTGGTCGGAGGTAGGTTTGGAGTGCTGTTGTTCATTTCTGACCCCAGTAGGGCAGGGGAAGGGGGCGGCTGAGGACCAGCGAGGGGGGAGAGGTGTGGGGTTCCCAGACCCCGTACAACAGAGAGGTTGGGGGAGGAGGGAGGGTACCCACTGGACTTGGAGAGGATGTTTCTCTGCTGAGACGTCCCAGCATGTGGCTTGGGACCAGCTGCGAGGCCCAAGTTAAAATGAGAAACCTCAACATCTTCTTCTGGAGTGTTGGGCTCTTTTTGTCTCTCTCTGTCGGAGAAGTTACCTTCACACTCATGAGGTGTGCTGGCTCCTGCACCAGAGGCCACAGTGGAAGAGCGGGGGGATGGATGTACGTTTACATAGGGATGCCCTCCTGCAACCCCTTCATGGGCAAGACCATGGCCTAATCTCGCTCCCCCTCCCAGCACCCCCATTCCAATACTCAACTGGCACACTTCCCTCTCTACCTCCATCTCCTCCATCCGCTCCCTCTCTTCCCTTTCCCTCTCCCGTTCTCTCTCTATCGCCTTCCCACCCTCCAAATGTGGGACCTCGCAGGGAGCGGTGAGGAGTCTCAGGCTCTGTCGGGACACCCACACAGCTTTCTTTTTCTCTTTCTCCTCTGCCACCCCATCATTAACCAGAGTTTCTCTGTCCTCACTCAGGAGCACCTGGTAAGGAAATGAGACTCCGGGATGGGGGTCCACCTGAGTGACAATCCCCTGTCTGTACAGGAGAGGACCCCCATCCTCTCCAGCAAAGGGCACACACACTCGGGTCCCAACAGCCACGGGTGCCATGCCAGGTGGCGGGGCATCTAAAATGAAGTCCACAGTGGTGTTGGCCCCCGACACTGATGATGATGTCATCATGGATCCACCATGGAAAGGGAATTTAACAAAGGTGTCCTCTCCTTGGAGCTGGACTTCGACAGTACCTCCACTCACCCGACGCACCACCCCTGGCCTGAACAAAGGTGACGGGGAGCACGAGTCTCTCTCCTTAAGCCCTCTGTTCATTGCAGCCCCCACCCCACTCTCCATGGCCTTCTTTATCTGACGAGCCAGGACTCTCTGGTTCTTCATGCCTTTGGCCAGAGCCTCAGCCAGCCCCTCGGTGAGGCCAGCCTCTTCAGGGTGTGAGTTATGGGGGGGAGCTGGGATGTGGGAGGCTTTTTGATGAGGGCCGGGTCCTGTTGCTTCCATCGCATCCACGTCAGCTGAGTGCTCGCTGGCTGTGTCAGTGGACGAGGAGCGCACTGAGTTAGGGGCCCCCCTCTGACTCATTTTCACCAGCTTGAGGCTCTTTATCCTGGGAGTCTGCTGTCCTCGGGGCCCGATCCTCCATGGGGACAAAATGGTTTTCTTCTGTAGCTTTACTATCCACAGTTAGCACTGATGGCTGATTACCTGAGCAATTATTACTTCTACTATTACTGCTATTAATAAAAGTATTATGGCTCCCAGCACTACTATTACTGCTAGTCATGTTGTTAATACTACCTGTAGAGTTACTGTTAGTACTATGGATACTAACATAAATGCTCCTATTAATGCTATTATTACTAATAGTGTTACAACTCTTGGAGTTATTGTTGGGCGTATTCACATTATCATTAATTTTGCTGTTGATATTGCAGTAACTGTTGTGTATGAGTGCAGGGCTGGAGGTAGGAATGGTAGTCAGGGCATTTGCATTGTTAGCAAAGTGCTCATATGTGTATTTCTTCTTCGGGACACGAGCCTTAAACGTAGCCGTTTTCCTGCTAGAGACCGAGCCTATACTAGGGCTGTGGTTAGTGATTGGAGGGGGAGTAGCTGTGGACAGTGGCGCTAGGGCAGAGGTAGGAACCACTAATGTATCAGTGGACATGGTGCTCTTCGTGCCCACTGTCTTGTCTTGTTCTGTCTTTTCTACTGTTTTCTTTCCATCGGCGGATTCCACACGTTTCCTCGGCTCGGTCGACTCCTCCCTCTTGCTGTTTGTGACTGGTGCTTCGTTTGACTTGATGGCTGTGGGCGGACTCTGTTTGCGTGCGGAGGGAGTGTTGGGTGTGTGCTGTGCGGTTTTGACGAGTGTCTCCCTCTTTACTCTTTTGGGGTCTTTCTCTTGGAGGGGCTGAGAGCCTCCCCTCCTTTTCCCCCCTCTGCCCCGAGTTAACGGCGGGGATCGTCCTCTGTGCTTCTTCATTGGTCTCATCTCTTCTTCACCGTTCACAAAGTGCTGTAGATTGTGCGTCGTTCCTCCTTTTCCCCACTTCTAAGGCACTCCTTTTAGTTTGTTTTGGCTCTCTCTCTCGTTTTCCGTCCTCTGTGCTGCAGTCTGAAAAGGAAGAGGGAGACACAGAAGACAGGTGGTCATCTATTATCTTCATAATCAAAAATTGCTGAGAACAAGAAAGACGTCATACCTGGAAGTGTGTATTTCTGCACTGGCTATCACACTGGCTCAATAAATTACATATGGTGTCATTCATGCTTCCATGTCTACAGTGCATGCACGCATCTGTGTGTGTGCATGTCGATAAAGAAATAGAAAATCTTAATTCAAAAATAGTTGTCCACCATTTAAAATCCTCACAGCAACATAAAAAGACAACTACAGCTTCAAGAAAAAGAAAGACAATTAATAAAAAGAAAAAAAAATATCCGTATTCTTATCAATATTAAAATTTCCCAAAAGCATGAATAAACAGCAGCTTGATGTTGTGGTTATCATGAAATATTGATAATCTGAGACCGAGGTTTAAAAAGGAAAGAAAGACAGCCAGAAAGAAAAAGACAGATAGAAAGAAAAAAAGGAAAAAAGAAAAACAGATAGAAAGAAAGAGAGAAAGATTCAAGGTCACTCACTACAATTTGTCTCAATCTGCCTTTGATGAGCCCTCCATCTCTTTAAATGCATGAGGAGACAAACATGCTTTCGCCTTATCTGTCTATGTAACACAAACACACGCACACACACGCACAAATACACACAAACACACTTGAGTCACATACTAAGGTCGCCTGATCCCTCCACTGTACTCCCTCCAGCTACTCCAACATGCTATGCATAATAGACTTGATACTCCGTGTTCAACGTGGGATTGCAACAACACAGCATTTATTTTGACTTCCATTGGGAGGAGAAGGGCTGGCAGTGGCTCGGGTGAGGTCAGCCTCCAACATAAGTGTAACAGAGAGTGAGACAGAGAGGGAGAGGTTGAGAGAGGTAGGGGTATGCGGCTGTTTGGCTGTTTGTTCAAATAGGCTGTTCTTGTGTAGTCACTGGGAATTTCCACAGTCATTCTAGCACTCGCTGGCCCTCTCTCACTCTGTCTTTCCCAGCCGTCTTTTGTTTTTGTTTCTCACACACACACACACACACACACACACACACACACACACACACACACACACACACACACACACACACACACACACACACACACACACACACACACACACACACACACACACACACACACACACACACACACACACACACACACACACACACACATTTTTTTAAACAAAGTAAAAAAGTCAATATAATTGGAATAATCTGCCTCGGTAAGATATGCCCAAAATGAAAGAAATTAAAGGCGGGCACAGGATCAGGCACACTCACTGATGCAAGATTACAGGCTAAATACAATCACACACACACGGACACACACGTATGTGCACAAGTGTGCGGTTAGGCTCAGCAACTCACCAGCACATGCAAATGCCATCATTCCTACAACTCAAATACACTCAAACTAATACGACACACACACACACACTAATAAAACACACACAAACACACACATACACACACATCACTGTCTTTCAATTTTGACCTCTGCCCTCAAACAAACAGGCTTTTGTTTTCATTACTAATCATCATTCTCTTAACTCTTGATTTTGTGTATTTTATTATTACTCTTCCTGATGATTAAAGCACAATATTAATTTAATTAATTCTACTGATCTCTTCCATTGTAAATTCTACCCACACCCATACCTACTGTGATAATGATGTTTGGAATTTCATTGCATTGACACCATGTGTGTAGATTCACATCTGGAGTTTCCCCACTGTGCTGTTACTGCGATGCTTCTTACAAATGCTGGAATTTGACAAACTGGAATGGCACTCATGGCTCCACCAAGGCCCAACAGTCGCATTTAGGTCAATCAAGCTGCACCATATTTCCCACACTCATAGAAATCAGTCCTCTAACTATGCCAGATTTTTTTCATCAAGATCCATGAAATATTCAATGAATTGTTCCCTGGTGAAAATATGGGAAAAAAGACCAATCTCACAATGTTAAAGAAAGTGAAAGAAAATTCTTGTATTCTCCCCTTTTTCCAGATCCACTCCAAAATTGGATTCTTGTACCATGTCCCATGCTTCCAGCCAAACTTCCTGGAAATCTCTCCGATAGTTTTTGCGTAACCATGCTTACAAACCAACCAAACAACAAACAAATGGACAGTGACTCTCTCTGTAACTGTGCTGTGCTTATTAACTATTAACAGTCCGCTGTTGAATTTACTTCATCCTAAATTTATGCGGATAAAAAGATACAAATACACGATGCAAATGTTTTCTGATCTTTTCAAAGCAGTTTGACCTTTGAAAGCTTCCCTGTGCAATGAGTCACAAAATCAATCGAAAGTATCAGCAAGACTTTCCATATTATTGCTAATAAGAAACTATATTTCAAAACCAATACTGCTCTGCAACCAATGAGCAGACAAACATAAATTGAACCTCCACATATACAATATATACACATACAGTACTCACTCTCTGATTCCAGTATACGTGTAAATTATTTTTTCCAGCCAAAGCGAAAAAAGAAAGAAAACTGACTCCAGGAATGTTCACCCAGTACCAGGCCGAGTACCCCTTCATTAGAGAAGACACGGAGGCCTCGGCTTGGATCGTCGGTCCTGTGGAGCCGCTGGGAAAGACAGGAAGGAGTCAGGGCCACTTGGCCGACTGACTGGTTGGCTGAATGACTCGCGAGGATCTGATCTTAGCAAAGAAAAATGCATTGGTCATGCTCACAGCCTCCCCAAATGCTCCGGGCTTCGGCTGATAGGCCAGCGGCAGCAGGCATGTGTGTGTGTATTCATGTTCTGTAACTTTGAATGAACTGGACAGGGCAACACACTGTGAACAACATGAGGATAAAGGAGGAGGCTCGGGATCAGACACTGACCTGCGTGTCTTTATTCTCAGCACTGAGTTCAGGGTTATAACTAAACTAAACAGATCTATTCATCAAAAACATTTTAACTAGTCAACCACATGTGCTCATTTCTGAGTCCTTAGAAACACATGTTACTTAGAAAAAGAAATAATCATACCCCCAGGATTTTATTAGAAATTCCGGACAAAATACCAAGATGTTCAATTCAATTACAGGGATAAGTTTATGAATTCATGCATGAGGAATCTATAATTGTGCTGTCAGTGTTGTCATATAATAAATGGCATAGGATTTTATCATTGCACATATAGTCCTAATGTGAGTCCATAATTCTTCCATTAAAAAAAAATCACTAGCATAACAATGTGTGCTCAATAAAATATCCCTAATATGAACTTAACTTCAGACCTATGACTCTAAGTATATTGTTAGCTGCAATCCAGGATGAAAAAGAAAAAAAAAGAGGAAACAAATTGTTGAAAAATTCTGATTTTGCTATGGAGTGAATCCAAAGCAGAGAGGAACACAGTCATAATTTTGGTAATTCAAGACATCCACACATTCAAGCATTAGGGTCGGTTAAGAGCCAGACATTTGCTTTTCTGCTCGAAAGCTACAGTAAATCCTGAAGACAGATAATCGACGGCTAACGTCTCCATGGTGTTTGGACTGTACTCCTCCTTTAAAAAGCAAAAAGATGCCGTTTCACCCAATAAACACGCAGCAGCACCCGATGTGTCCCCTCACCACAGCATAGCAACATCAACTTTTTCACACCTACAAAATGCTCGAGTTGGAATTTACAGTGTATTCATGCATACACTGTTAAAATCTCCCTTGGACTCATATTGTCTCTCACACATACACACACACACACAGTCATTGTGCCACAAACACTTCACTACATATACGCACAAGCTCTCACTGTGACCAGTATCAGTTTTGCAACACTGCAAAAAGAAGCATACAAATTACATTTGTCATTCTCGAATTTTGGATTTATAAATATCATTTTCATGCTAAAAGCATCTAAGGTGGATTTCTTAGCGAGGGTGCATGTATGTGCCAAAAACCCACCCACACATACATGAGCACAACACGGTCATTCATAAGGAAATCTCATCTCAATGTCAACATTACAACAAGTTGTACAGTTTTTTATTACTGGGCTGTACAACCCCCTCTAATCCTCCACCTTGATGCCAGTTTATTTAGTCAGTCGTAGAAAATGTAGCCTTTGCCCCACCGCAACATGGCACAGGATGGGTGTGTGAGTGTGAGTGTGTGTGTGGGGGGGCACTTGAGCTGCCAATAGTGCACAAGGTATATGACTGTATACGGCTGTCTTTAGGATGTACCTTGCTCAACGCTCCATTCGCACAAATGTCAATGTGAATGTGTACGTAGTTGCCAGGCACGCTGCAGCTCATCCCTCTCCTAGAAGCATTTTATGGGTGTCTGTATGGGCGCAGGGCTGCAGTGATGAAGGGACAGGGATGGAAGGTGAAGAACGTGCGATGGCACAAGACGGGCAGACAGGCAGTAGTACGGCAGCGATAGTGAAGTCTGCTGTGGCCCTCGTTCACTCCAGCATGGCAGGGCGGCTTTGCCCTTAACTGGGTCACCAGGGAGCATGCTCATACATGAAACAGCTAAAAAATAAAAAAGCATGCTGTCTATTACACTCTTTGATTTGTGCTGTAGTGAGTGGGATGTTACAATCTCACAGGCAACGTAACACAAGTGAAGGAAAATATTTTGTAGGGGTATTTTAGGTGCAGCAAGAGGGCGAGCTGAAGTGTGTATGTCTGAGCAATGAAGAGTGTGCGCAGTTTTATGAAGAGCGGCCATTGTGAGTTACTATGAATACCGGCAGCTGCTTAGTGGATGGCATATTATTATATCAATAAAAAGAAAAATATTGAGGCCAGGAATTTGTGCATTGGCATATTGATCAGGAGGCTGGGGCATAGATCAGAGGTGGCTGCTCCTGTTTGGGACCAAATGGCAGAACTGCCAATGCCACATCAATGGCCAACAAGCTATGCAAAGATGCCTCCAACGTCAGGGGTTTGTCCTCTGCAAACAAGTGGAGCAAACGATAACATCTGCATGACAGGGGAGAGACAATTTCCAGATGTCACAAAAAAAAGAAGCCTATCACTTCAAAAATGCACACAGGGAGAGGTATGACAGGAGTGTTTTTAAACTGCCCAGTCAGAGATGTCCCTGATTGCAGTGCAGAAAAGTGTGTGTGTGTGTGTGTGATGGTGTGTGTGTGTGTGTTGGTGATGGGAACAGCCGAGAAAACACCGAATGCATCCGCGGCTCCTCTGCGCCGATCTGTGCGAGTACTACGAGAAGCGCTGCACAATGTCAGAGGAGTGTTATGACTGGAGGCAGAGAGCCGGGCTGCTCCTCTGCACGGTGCTCGGTAACAAACAAAAACAACTGGTTTCAAGTGACGTTCCATAATCATCCACTTACACTACACGGGGCCTATTTTCCATTCTCCCCCGTGCAACGCTGTTTTGCATTCAAACATCCACCGGAGTCCGGGGAAGCTTCTCTAAACCGAGGCTGCCCGGTGACACTCCGCCTGTAGGATTTTTACAAACTTGTGGAGGAAAGCAGGGATATTCAGGGATTCGCTCTAGTAAGCAGCTCAGTAACGTTAGTAGTAGTAGTGGTGGTTGTAGTAGTCGTAGTACGCAACGGTAGCGGAGCACTAGTCCCCACATAATGACACCGTCCGCTTCACCACAAGGAAACAAGCTCTCCTGATGTTTTTCCTCCATTTTCCTTTTTATAAAAACACATACTAACCTGGCGTAACTGGTTCGTAAACATGTCGGAGCTGCGATGCTGCAAATGGGTCGATTGTTTTTTCTGCTTTATTTTTTTACTACGCTAGCGTAAAAAATAAATAAAAAAAAACTCCACGGCGAAAGGAAAAAGTGGTGAAGAGTAACTGCGTGTTTGTGATTTCGCGTGCGGAGACTGCGGGGAAACATTTGGGAAAGTTTTGCGGCTGTTACACCCGCACCCCTCCCCTCTTTCTCCCTGCCTCGGCTCCTCGGCCGCGTCGCTCCGCTTCTTCGGACGAGGTCGGAACCAGTGGAACCAGCGGAACCAGCGCTGGCAGCTCGTCCTGGATTCGTGCTAAAGGTGGAAATAGCTCCTCTGCTAAACTTTAAGTTTCAACTCACCCGAAACAAGAGCTTTTCGCTTGGCCACGGGAGGATTCACAGTCTCATTCTGCCGCCGTGGAGGCTCGCACAACTCTCCGTAGCGTCCCCGGGCTGTCGGCGTTGACGTCCGTGCGCTGCGCCCTCACTCTTCACTTTTCCTCCGCAAAACATGTCTCTCCCCCCCCCGCAGCAGAAAGTCAAACACGGCTGTAGAAAACTATCGCTCTTCTTTTTCCCACTACAGTCACAAAATGGTGAATGAACCACTTACAGCTGGGCGAGCGGACCAATCAGATGTTGCTGACAGATACAGTAGCCAATGGGCGGCGGCACCATGGACCGAGGGGCGTGGCGGGCTGTCAAAGTGCGGCTGACGGACGTGCGCGCGCCGCCAATGGCGGCTCGTATGCGGTGTCCTGTCCCAAAGTTTACAGTAGCCAATGAGAGCGCTGGGAACCATAGGAACAGCACGGGGGAGGGCCGGGAGGAGGGATCTAACCGCCCGGAGCCAATAGAAAGGCACACATGCTGAGGAGGCGGGTGTTTTGCCGTGATTGACAGGTGCAATGTCGCTGAGCGTGATAAAGCATCAGCTGCAGCTCGGTGTTTAAAACACAACATTATGAGGACTGTGTAGACTCAGCCGGCTAACAGCTGTTAGCATGTAGCTACACTCAGTCACACAGGAGAGACACAGCCGCGGCGAGTCACACGTTTGATTCCCGGAGCCGGAGCACGACTCCCCCGCGCCACAGCCGGACACGCGCAGCCCCTCCACTCTTTCTCTCTCTCCCTTTTCTCTCAGCAACAGACGCTCGCTTTCACCGCCCTCAGCCAATCGCGGCGCAGCGCTCCCTGTTCGCTCTGACGTCGCCAGCGTCTCCGCCCCGCCCACACCGCTGCGAGTGAACGGGACCGGTCTCCGATGACGTCACCACAGCGGTAGGCGATTGGGCAAGCGAGCGACGTTCCAAGACCAATGGTCGCGCGCGGCGGTGATGTCATCACGAGTGTTGCCACCAGCTGGACCGAGGGGGCGTGGTCTGGCGAACTCGGCTAACCCCGCGTTTGTTAGCGGCAGCGGTGATGGAGGAGGTGATGGAGGAGGTGATGGAGGCTGAGGCCTGAAAGATGGAGGAGATGTGCGTGTACAGGTGCGTGTTTGGCGCGTGACAGGGCCTCATGCACACGTGATTACACACCGCACACACACATATGCACCGTGACCTTTAACCCCTGCACAGAAGAAGTGGAGCTACAGCACCGTGCGCTCCATGAAGAGCCATAATAGTAAACATTACATAATCTCGTGTGTTCACCACAATCACGCTGAGACAGACGGCCACGCGGGGATCCGGGGGCAGCAGCGACCCCTGTCGGTGTGATCTGATCCTGATGCACTCACGCTGAGCTTGTGCGCAGTGATGGGAGAGAGGAGAGGCGTGGATCTAAAAACAGAGGGAAGCACTGATTGGTTGAAATGAGCAGTAGACGTGAGAATGTGTGTGTTTGTGGGTCTGTGTTTGTGCATGCTTGTACAGGGCAAGAGGGAGACAGACAGCTACAACGTTGGAAGATCAGATGTTGATGTAGGGTGACATCTAGTGGTCATACTTTAGTACTGCAGCTGCAGAATTCTCCAACAGTGTGTGAACTGGGATTTTAATTCTCTGAGCTGGTGTGTTGAATTATTTTTTAGGTCGACATCAATGCATTTCTAAACAGGCTTAAAAAAAGGGTAAAACAAACTGGGAGCTATTCATGTTTAAAAAGCCAACAGGATTATTATTGAATTTGAAATGTGAATGTTAGAAATGGATTCATCCATTTACAGGAAGTCAGTGGGCGGCAGTTCCAATGACTGATTAACTATTAAAGTGCTAACAATTCACTTGAAAGATTGAAAAAAAGGGATTTGTGTAATAATAAACTAAACATTGTTTTTGTCTTTGACTGAGGGTCAGCCAAATTTTGGGCTTCAGGGAATAAAGACCATGTTCTATTTTCTGATATTTTATCCATCCATCCATTGTTGATACCACTTATCCTTTAAAAAAGTTGGATCGAATCCCAGCTGACATTGGACAAGAGGCAGAGGATATCCTGGATCTAACCCCAATCTGTCAAACTGTCTTCTGACTGTGGGAGGAATCTGAAGTACTTAGAGAAAACCCACTGGGACACAGATAGATCATGCAAACTCCACACAGAAACCAGGGTATTAAACAAAGAACCTTCTTGCTGTGGGGCGAGACTGCTGACCGCTGGTCCACTATGCCGCTCCTGACAAGTTATATCCTGACGTGTGTGTTTTTTCTGTGTCTCTTCAGTTGCTCCATAGTAGTGATATAAGGAACTGAAATAAAATGAGTCTTAGGCTCTAATTTACATAATTTTCTTTCAGTTTCCTCATTAGTAAAACATTACTAAGTTTCTATGTTCTAAATATTTTTCACATTTTAGTTTTGCTTTGGTTATGACACGTGAATTTTTACACTATGACCAAACAGGATGAAATTTGCCTCACCAGTCTTTTTTCCAGATGTTTTCACCACCTTCCTCTCGCCCTCAACACATCGAGTTTGACTGGTGGTAAAGTTCTAATGTCCTCACCTGACTCATTGTAAAAGTTTAGGTCATAGTTGGAAAAGGTTTGTCCAAATCTTTAATAACTTTATTATAAATATAATCCTGCTTCCTCCGTTGTTCCCCCTTTTCCCCACTAGAGGATCATTAATCAATAAAGCCTCAACGCATCATCTTCAGTATGTCAGGTCTTCCTCTCTTGTCCTGTCATGCGTCCGCACCGACCACTCCTCCTTGTTAGCAGAGCCGTCTGTTTCCCCAGCCCTGCTCTCCCCCACTCCATGGGATTCCGACCTCTGACCTCCACCCCTCACCCCCTCTGTGTGCGCTCATCACTGGCCTGTCAGTCAAACACCCGAGACCCTCCCCTCCTGCTGGGCTCTGCCGTCGGCCGTCGGCCTCAGGTACAGACAGCAGCCGAGGGAAACTGAGCAGAGGGAGAAAGGTGGAAGAAGAAATGCTGTGACGGGGGAGATTGTTCATGTTTACACTTTGGCAACAGCAGTAGATGAGTTTGGATTAACGAGTCCGACGCTCAGCAGCAGCCTCGTCCCTGTTGGTCCCCGTCCCACTTGACTGTAAACTAACCATAACTCCACACAAAGGCAGCAGCAGAGATGTCTCACACTTTCAGCGTCTTAAAGCTCACAGTAGCATGACCCCTGACCTCTGACCCTCACCTCAGCCTCTCACCCAGCCCAGGCCGACCTCATCGCACCCCATCAGAGGGGAATAATAGCTTCTCGAAACGAGCGCTGTGCCGTCATGGAAATGCTGCGTTCCAATAAAAACAATGAGAAGTGACAATCGAACAGAGATAGTGAGGATTCAGAGAGGATTTAACATGTCGCCTCGTGATGTCACACGGACACTTTGAATCCCTGTGTCTTCTGTGATCCCCCAACTGCTCCTCTTGTGCCCCCGCGGTATTGAAATTTGTTTTTGGGGGTAAAATGGAAGATTGGATTGAAATTTGCTATAGATCCTGTCCTTTCTACTTGAGTAAAACTAATTTGGTACTTGCTTTGAAATATTTATATACATATATATATTTTTAAAAGTGGGCTTTGATGTTACCTGTCCACTCTGATTGGATCAATTCCCCTCTTGCTATTACTGACTTCAAAAATAAAAAAAAAGAGTAGAAAGTACAGGTATCTGCTGATATATGTTGTGGATTTAAAGTGAAAAGTACCAGAACATGATTATACACTTGTAAAGTATAGATACATGAAACCTGTACTGTACATACTTAGTACCATCCTTTGACAGTTACCACATTCTATCTGCTGAACATCCCTGAATCATGGCGCCTGGTTTCTGCCTCTTCTGAGTCTTTACAACTTCATCTAATCACATTTTGGTTTCATCTTCTGCCGGTGGCTGAGACAAACTCAACCTTACATAAGAGTCTTTGAATAGCTTTGTTCTTTCTTTCCACTGAACCTGTGCTCTCTTTACCTTGGGCTGTGAGGGATGGAGTGTGCGTCTGAAGGAGCGGATGGGTTTGTGTAACTCAGGCCCTGCAAGGTCGAGGATTAAGGGGAGATCATCGTCTCAGAATGTTTCTCTCCTTCATGGACTGAAGCACGGACAGCTGCTGTATTCTCATGAAGTTTGGTTCATGTCCCTGATAAACGGCTGAATAGAACTGTAGCATCTTTCCAGCCCCACAGAGGTGGTGCAGGACGCTGGCCTCCTCGCAAGCTGCTCTACAGAGAACAGTGGGCCCTTGTGCTCGCTGCATTCTTCTTCACAGTAACTTTACACCACTCAGCTGTTCCTCAAGGTCCACGTCGTGTCCCTGAGCTGAAGACACGGAACTCAGGGACTCATGTCCTCGGACACAGATTCCTGTCCGTGATAGAGACGAGATGAAGAGCAGAGAGCATCTTCAAATCAGGGATTCATCTTCATTTGTTTCCATCCTCTTATCAGTATTTAATATTTCATTGTATAATGAAATATTATACAGGCTATAGATTCATAACTGTTTATAAACAGTATATAACTGTACTATTATACACCTCAACACAAAATTATGTGAGCATGTCTAAACACTGTAAACTAAATCTGTCAGAAACAGATATAAACTGTGAGAGTTCAAATGTATTAAAAAAGGAATAATAATAATGATTAAAAAAAAATCATCATAAACATAATTTATATTTCAACTTTTCACAGTAAAAAGCTGATTTATATTAAAAAGCAGACTCTAAGTTAAGGTATGCTGATTTTCAAATTGGTGATATTTAAAAAAAAATATATATATAGCAATGTTAAAAATATAAAATAAACATTCCAATTTAAACTTCCTATATAGTTTCTATGTTGTAAATAAAACATTTATAACATGTGTAAATGTACTTTTGGATATTATAATACACCAAATTATATGAGTACCTCTATTAAAAACGCAAACTATTTGACAAAGAATGAAATTACATACGTTCCTTTGAGGTTTTATGTTAAAGCCAGTAGACGTGGTTAGGAACCAATTAAATTAACGGAAAGAATCTTCCCCAGCAATAGCACACAGTCGTTAAAACCAGCTCCCGATATGCAGTGAGCTGTTCCAACAACAGGGGGAGACAGCCAATGGGAAATGACAGAACAGAGGCAGCAGCAGAGGAGACCAGTACTTTCAGTGGTGTATTAAAAAAGTCAAGTTGGGCCCATTTCACTGGAATGTTTTGTACCAGTTTCCCATCAGGTCAGCGACTGATGTCTCTGTGATGGAAATCAATACGACATTTCTCTTGGGGCTCGTGTTGGTGGCACAGAGAGAGAGAGAGAGAGAGAGAGAGAGAGAGAGAGATGAGAGAGAGAGTGAGAGAGAGAGGAGAGAGAGAGGAGAGAGAGAGAGAGAGAGAGAGAGAGAGAGGGAGAGAGAGTGACGGGAAGGAAGCAGAAAAATGGAAATACGAGTGCAGGAGTTTCAAACAAACCACATCAATGCGTGCACACACTTGTCTGTGCTTGTGTTGTGACACAGTGCAGTCGCTATGAAAGTGGCTCAGTCCTGTGTGGTGCAGCTCTTCTCCGTACGATGGAGGATGTGGTGAACGTACTCGCAGCGAGGCCTCCTGTATTTCACCAGAGCAGAAGTCTAACAGAGGATGCAACAGGCCTGTGTGTGTCTGTGTGTGTGTTTGTACGTGTTTGAAATTCACAAAGGTTTCTTGCCGTGCAGTGTGTGCACAATGCACAGGTTGAGGTTATATATGGGGAAGAGTCGGCTGTGAGCAGGTTTCTGCGAAAGCAGGCGCTCAGAGGAAGCGAGGGGGGGGGGATGTGGGCTCAGGTGAGAGAGCGCAGTGGTTCCTGTGGTCTCTTTCTCTTTCACTCTCCTCTGTCTGAATGGAGCATCTGGATGACTGATGTGTCACTAGTAGGGTCCATTAAGGTCAAACACACACACACACACACACATGGTGTATGGTGACCCCTCGCCAAGGTCAGAGCGGTGGTGTCACTCAGTGGAGCTAACTCCTCCGCCCAGCAGCCCCCTTCAGGTCTGCATCAAATCCATCATGTGTGTTTGAAAACTATTGAAGTAACACACAACATGTTGATTACCTTCTGAATCCACATTATCTCAGCAACACACTGGTGGTAGTTACTGGTTTGTATCCCCATTTGTTTCTAGAGTGGCTGAAGAAAGCCGCCCCCCCCTCCTCAGCAAAACCATATTTAGAGCTGCCAAATCCGGATTTTGAATCGAATTGGCAACAAGTGTCACACACTGAAGATATCAGTCCTCTAAATGCAAGATTTCTTTTGTGAAGATCCATTTATTATTCTTCAGGAAACTCCCATTAAAGAAAGTGATACATGGAATTCAGTAGAGCACAAACCTCGTCCGAGGCCTAATAGTCTCCTAATTCAATAGTTACAGCCATAGACTGTTTATAAAGATTGAAAATGCTGCACACTGATGTTTGCTAAAATATTAATTTGGTGTTTATTAGTTGTTTGATGCTATACAAGGGGACGTCATGATTGACAGCTGATTCTGACATGTGATTGGTCCAGTGTGCAGCATAACTCCATCCCCCCCCCGATTGCTCCCCCTGATCAGAATGTTCAAGATGGCTTGTAGAGTGTTTGTATTTGGGTTGTTTCATTTCTGGATGGTGGGAGGAAGTGGAGATAGGTTGTCCATCTTTATACACAGCCTATGGTTACTCAACATTTGCTCATTTCCCAGTTTTCTATAACTAAAACCTCAAAACACCTTCGACAGTTGGTGACTCTGCTCAACGGCTCCTGGCTGTGGCTTGTTCACCAAACTCAGCCACTAAGAGGATTTCCCTAAAATGTTGAACTTCTCCTTTTAAGATGATTTAGCTCAGACCTGGAGACAATGTTTCCCAAAAGCTCAAAGCAAAGCACAGCTCTCGTTTAATGTTGTTTTCTTTTCATTGTAATTAATCATAATCGTTGAAATATCACGACGAGTCATATAACTGTCGACTCGATGTTGACAAGACAAAGGGTCAGAGGTTAATCTCCTTGTTTACTCATAACCTGGGTTATAAAACTCTGCCGTCTGATTACACGTCATCTATAAATATGGATGTGTGAGTGAGAGAGAGACGGGCATAAACAAACACAGCGATGCTCATATTGGGTTTTAACTGGTTTTAATTAACCCTGATTACAGCTTAATTACAAGTTTGGAAAAAAAAACAAAAACACGAAAGAAGTGGAGAAATTCAATGTTACATCATGGTATTAACTCTCATCTCTCCATCTGAGTGTTATGTAACTGCTCGGGGGGGGAGGGGGAGAGACGAGGTGAAAGAAGAGACTGAAAGAGGGAGAAGATTTGACGTTTACACAGTAAAACAATACACATCTTTTTTCTTCTTTTAAAAATGATAAACCCCCCCCCCTCCCCCAAAAATTCAAAAATATACAACAGATAGAGAGATAGAGAGAAAACAGAGAGAGAGAGAGAGAGGTAACATCATAAAATAAAAATTACAATACATGACAAAATAAAGATCAAATCCCCCTCTGCCCCTGAATAAAATCCTCCGCGCTGCTCGTTACTCTTATTCCCCCCCGCCCCCCCCAATGTTATTTCTCTGTCAGCATCAAAATTCAAATTACACATTTTAGTTATATTACATTTGTAAAAATTAAAGACAGGAAAAAAAAACTATTTCTGCTTCAGGGGAGTGACGGTTTGAAACAGGGAATGGAGTCTGGGAGGCGGGGGAGTGGGTTTCCACGTCACCTGACATGATGTTCACAACATAAAAAAACAACAGCTAACAGAACCATGGAATAATTATAATAATAATAATAATAATAATGCAAGGTGGAGAGGTCAATAACCAGATGACGACAAAAAGAACAACGACAATAATCAAGAGCAATATTGACATCAGAAAACAATTTAACGGAGCGACCATTATAATTCTTGATGGAGAGTTGTCACCACCAGTTTGTCTGTGGAGGTCGATCAGATCCAGACTCAAGTCGCTCCCTTCACCACGCTGCATCACGACGGAGTCACACCACGCCACAGTTAGCAGGAAGTCAGACAACGGCGGAAACGGGCCGAGGAGAAAACAAAAAACCGAAAAGAAAGAGAGAAAGAGTGCAGAGCAGATAGACTGACGCCTCATCTGCTGCTGAGATATGAAACGTAGTAATAAGGCAGCTGTCAGTTCCAATGCAGACACGGGACTTAGTGAGTGTGGAGTGTGTGTGTGTGT
This sequence comes from Pseudopleuronectes americanus, assembly GCA_038501795.1. NCBI lineage: Eukaryota > Metazoa > Chordata > Actinopteri > Pleuronectiformes > Pleuronectidae > Pseudopleuronectes > Pseudopleuronectes americanus. The sequence continues at coordinate 7,700,383 of CM076722.1, forward strand.
GTGTGTGTGTGTGTTGTGACACGCTCCAGTCCAGACCACAGGGGTCTGATGAGGAAATTTGATCAGCTCAGCTACACAGACCGCCTGGAGGCCATCTATCTCACAGCTCACTGCTATAGATCCGTCTTGTCGCTGGCCAGACAGGGACAGGCCTCTCTCTGGTCAACACAGCTCAGATAACCAATCAGACGCCTGGATGACCTGGCCGCAGAGACGAAAAGCTCCAGGATTTTACAACGATCCCAAACACGATCGTGTTTGTGTGTGTGTGTGCATAGAATCGGGTGGAGGGTGTTTCAGGACAGGGGCTCACGTGTCAGACCTTTTTCCGGCTATCTTACAGTAATAATTAACACCCCCCCGCCCCAATGCACAGCTGCTGTGAACTTGCGGTAACTGGCCTTGACGAAAAGACAGGATTACTGCTTCAATAATAACCCATGAGCTATATCTATCTCTGTCTTCGTCACACACTCACACACACACACACAGGGAGGCCTGGAGAGGCGGCCTGGGGCCAGGGCAGCTCAGGATGCTGAACTCCACTGTACAGACAGGAAAGAGCAGGGTGATGTGCGCCAGTTTGAATTTTTTTAATCTCTGCCATATATGAAACAAATGTACAAGAAAACCCAGGAACCCCGACCCCCAACCCAACCCAACCCAACTTGATTCTGCCCACCCACCCTCCGTACTCTATAACTGAATTAGTGGGATGACACTGACCACTCGGAAATTATCCACTTAAAAAATGTCATTAAAACGCTTTGGGTCTTTTAAAATCTCACTTTTCTTCAATAGTCTCATTTATAATATATAAAGATATAGTCTGTGTGTTTGTTATTACAGCTCAGTTTGCACTTCTGTACACGCTATCAAAACAAGGCATAGAGAGGCAGTGTGTGTGTGTGTGTGTGTGTGTGTGTGTGTGTGTGTGTGTGTGTGTGTGTGTGTGTGTGTGTGTGTGTGTGTGTGTGTGTGTGTGTGTCTGTGTGTGTGTGTGGACCTGAGGATGGCGCCACTACAAGGAGGTGCTGGAGGTCCAGACATAGAGAGAGGGAGCATGTTTAAGAGCTAAAGGCAGTGCAGGCCATGTGTGTTTGTGTGTGTGTGTATGTGTGTTGCTGGTTTCATTTAACACTATGATTGTTAGAGGAGCTTTAGCTGGTGACTGAGGGGAAACCGTTTTTCAGTGTACACGCCATGTTAGGTGAGGTGAAGAAGGTTAGTTCAAAGTTATTGGGACCCCCTCCCTCCTCCCCACTGCTGCCTTTTTCCCCCCTTGTGGTCAGCATCTCGCCTCCTTTTCCATCGTCTGTCATTTTCTGTGAGTGGAGTCATGATGTTTCCGCAGGTTATCCGCAAGAGAAAGAGGGGCAGGACGAGACAGAGACAGGAAGAAGGTTGTACAAAAGTCATAATCTCCGAGAGAGCAGTGTGCCAGAGATTCAAAGTGTGTGTGTGTGTGTGTCTCTGTGAGTTCTTATGGTCTTGCGTTGATGGGAACACTGTTGAGTGTCCATAGTCCCCAAGTTCCATTCACCGTTGGCTGTTTTTTTTGCTTTTTGTTATATTTTTTCGAGTGTGTGCATGAATCAAATAAACATACATCAAGAGGCTTCCCTGAGTGGAGTGGGTCAGGTTTAAGAGTCAGTCAGACAACACCAACAGCCCCGCTCTTCAGTCGTACATGTGCACACACACACTTTTCCTTTTTGTCGTTGTGATCGGGTAGACTCAAAGACTCCTCCGCCACACTCTCCCATCTCTGCTCTCTTCCACGTCATTCCAGGGCGGTGGGTTTTAGATACAGGCACTTGTCAGAGTCCTGTTGTCTTGAAGGAAAAGTTTCATGGGAGGAGTGTGTGTTGGGTTTGTGTTGCTGGGCTGTAAGGGAGAGTGTGTGTGTGTGTGTGGCCCCTGAGTGAAGTCTTGACTGGCTGCTGATCCTACTGGTCGGGGTCTGAAGGCAGGAGCCGTGCTACTGGGACAGGGCATCTGGAGCTTCACTGGCCAGGTGGGAGGTGAACTGGAGGCCAGGTATCACGAGGCAGCAGCCGTCTGATTTCAGCCCGGTCACGGTCACCGTGCCCGGGATGGAGAATGAGCTCCTCCCTCCTCCCAAAGGAATCGGTCCCAGAGGAGTCGTGATGCAGACGGTACATTGCTGCGGGTCTTTGAGGAGTTGGTTTTGAATGTGTGTGTCGGTCAAACTCTGCTCAGGAATCTAGTTTGTCAGTATGGGAGAGGGATTACAGAGGAACCATTTACATACTCCTGTGCTACTGGGACAGTAGTGTTAACGCTGGGATTCTCATCAGCAGTCCTTGTTCTCCAGTGACAGCTGTGCAGTGGCACGATGCAGCTCTGCGCTCACTCTCCTGTGTGAGGCCAACGGTGTGGCTAAAGAGCCCTCGTACGCCAGTGGGGGAGGACTGTCCCCTTCTCCGCTCCCTGTCCTGTCCTCCTCCATCGCCATCCGTCCATTAGTCTGCCTCTCTCTTTCCCTCTCCTCCTCTGGTCGTACTTTCTTATCGTCCGACTCCTCCTGTGAGGCCTCCATCCGCTGGTCTTCGCTCCAGCGCCTTTTGAAGCGCAGCTTCAGGGGGATGCACTTGGTCTGGGGAGATGGGCTCCTCTGAGGTGGAGGCGTGCTGCTCTCCACTGGCTCGATGGGCTCAGTCTTGAGGGTGGGCACCACACGGTGTGCGGAGTGTGTGTGCTGCGAGGTGAAGAAGGGCATCAGGCCAGGTGGAGGTGGAGCAGGGGCTTTGAAGACATCCTCGTCCAGGTCCTCATCATGGTGGTGCTGATGTTGGTGTGCGGCTGAGCCGTTAGCAAGGTGGTGGTGGATGTTGCGGTGGTCAGGGGCTCTTGAGTGGCGAGAGGAGAAGAACTCTTCATCTCTTTCATCTGGGTCCTCATCACTAATGTCGGTCACCTCCACCTCTTCCTCTGACTCTATATCAGAGATTGGCTCCACCTGGAGAGTCAGGAAAGAAGTGATTAGGATTACAATGAGCACAAGAGGAAAACAGAAAATGGAAGAACGGAGTGATAGTGAATCAGTGAATCACCAGCAATGTTTCAAGATATAGTGAATATGAGTGAAGCTGTGTTAATTATGTTTTTAATAAACTTTTTCAAGGTCTCATGTTTTCCTTGCCTGTATTTACACAGATAAAGAAAGTGTCTCACCTTAATCTTGGGAAGTCCGGCACTGTTTAGAGACTGCGTTGAAGAGGAGGCAGAGATGAGGCCTGAGCCGCTGGCCGAGCTCATGTCACTGCCAAACGACAGCGAGGACCCCAGACCCGAAGAGGTCATGGACCCGGATCCTGAGGACAGTGAGCTCTGCCTGTGTTTGCTGTGGATTTGAGTGTCCTTCTGCTTCCTGCCCAGTGGAGGTGGCTGCAGCTTGAACTTGAAGGGAGACATGTGTTGAGGCTCCTCACCCAGATGGAGCGGGTGATGCATGGGATGGGAATGGGGGTGAGGGTGTGGGTGAGCAGAGTGAGGGTGCTGGTGGTGGTGGGTGGAGTGACCCAGAGACGGATGGTGGTGCCGCTCTCCTCCCCTCTCTCCTCCTCCTGCTGTCGCTGCTCTCTCCGCTCTCTCTGCCGCTCCCCTTTCTCCACTCAGACCGGACTTGTCGGCGGTGGGTCGGTGGGGATGTGGGATAATGATGTTGGGGTACTGGAGGAAAGCTCTGGGGCTGAGGCCGTAGTTGTACACTGACTGGGTGTGGGCCTGCAGGTAGCGCTTCATGTCCTCTGGATTGAAGGAGAAGTGGGAGCCTAACATGGGGGACAAGGTGGGTGAAGGAGTGTAGGGCAGGTGAGATCCGGGGGTCATGGAGAGTGCAGGGGACAGAGGAGGGGCCAGGAGGCCGGATCCTCCTGGCCCTGGCAGAGGGGACACAGGGAAGGGGGACAGGGGCTCTTGGTGCATCCGGTGCCCGGTGTGTCCACGGGAGCCCGGGTGGCCGGCCGGGTTTCCTCCTCCGTACATTCGGAAGAGGGTCTCATGAGACAGACGAGGATGGATCATACTCCGGTAGCCTATTCCTACACCAGGTCCTCCTCCTCCTCCGCTCACTACCCTCTCTCCTCTCTCCTCACCAGCTCCTGTGTTGCCATCCTCAATCTCAGAGTTGACCGAGGTGCCGTCGCTGCAGTCGCTGACTGAGCCTCGTGCCATTCGTCGGGCCACAGAGCTGAACATGCCTCCGGGGCTGCGCAGGTCTTCATTGGGGGAGAGGACATCAGACGGTGTTGAAGGAGGAAAGCGGAAGTGGCTCCCTGCTCCGGTGGGGACAGGAGGCGCGCTCTGAGGAACATTGCTTCCTAGAAATTTGGAGAAGGAAGGGAGGAGGAGGGACGAAAAGAAGAGGGGGAGAATACTTAGAAATAATATATAATATCTGCTTGTCTAAGTAATAATGTGTTGAATTAGGAGGCACACACACACACACACAAGCCTTAGAATGCTCAGGCTTACCAGTGGACCCCATGTCGATGAAGGGGTAGTTGACTAACACCAGCTTATTGAAGTTGAACTTGTAGGTGAACCTCTTGCCTTTAGTCTTATGAAGAATTCTCTTGTTGTAGTAGTATCTGGAAATGAGAATTTAAAAAACACAATTAACAAAATGATTAACAAAAGACAAAGTGCTCATACATCAGAAGAAAAATGTAAATACACTCAAGATAAGTAACTGGCTGCATGTAATCTTGTGCCAACGTTTTAATTCAATTCAATTTTATTTGAATGGTTTTAATTCACAACAAACATCAAAAGACATCAAAAGACCCAACAGTCCCCTTATGAAGTCCCACTTAAATCTGCTAGTTCTTAGTTTTTATTTTTAACCAAATTTCCACAACTCATATTAGTGACCTAAATATGCCCCATTTTCATGAGAGATCCATGAATTGGGAAATTCCCAGTCCATGAATGCCCATAGTGGGCAAAGTAAGGTATCCTAGACATCTCTCTCCCACGCCACACTTTCCCGAGGTGTTTTTAGGTCAGATGGAATATGTAATCCCTCCAGCGAGTTCTGGTCTACCCTGCTGTCTCCTCCTGGTTGGCCGTGGTAAGCCTCCAAAGGAAGGTGCCTCCTAACTAGAGGCCCAAACCACCTCAACTGCTCCCCTTTGTCATGAAGGAGCAGTGCCTCTACTCTGAGCTCCTTATGTCTGAACTCCTCACCCTATCTAGAAGGATGAGCTCAGCCACGATAATTAAATTTGGCCGTTATTTGCAACCTCATTCTTTCAGTCACTACGAAATTCCCAAGGTATAAATAGTTTAAAAGGACACATCTTGTAAAGTTTAAAAGATGTCCTAACATTGTCTGGATTCAGGCAAAAAAGTTATTGTGTTCGCAGAAGGCTCGTGTCTTATTCTTTCATCTAGTTTGGTGGAAATGTGTTAATTAAGTCGGTGTTAAAAATGAAAACCTCATTTAAAAGTATTGTTTTGCTCCTGTGGTCGTTGGGGACTATGACAGATGAACTCCTACACTCAAGCACGCGCTTTAATAAGCACAAGTCTTTCATCTGCACCCCACCCTCCTTAGTAGTAGATATTACAGAGTGTTGTATGACATTTTCACAAAGCAGACTCACAAGAGGGGGGGGTTAGAGATAGCAACAGACAGATAGATGAGAAGCAGTGGACGGACTGAGCTGTGGAGCAGCAGAGGGATGTTGTGTTGGGATAAACAAACAATTAAGAGATCAGAGGGGTCAACGTATGCAGTGTTACCAACAAGGCCAAATGTTCAGCTATTTCGAGCCTGTGTGGATTGTGAGGATTGTGTGAGCAGTTGTATACACGTTTGACCAGTGTGTGTTGCGCTGTGTGGATTGTGTATGTGCACGTACCTTCACTAATCTGTTAAAAAAAGGGGTCAGGAACTAGTCTTTTCAGATCAGATTTTGTCAGGTGAGTGTCACGCACAGTCACACACCCTGTCTTTCATTTTGCTAGATTGACGCGTCTTCTTATGTAACACCGAAGCAAAGCCGCCAATAATTCACCCCATCTTTATCTGTTTATGTAATGACCATTCTCTCTCTTTTTTTCCAAGCTCTCTCTCTCGTGGCTACTGCCCACAGTACATCATTTTTATTAACCTTTGTCCAGCTACAGCTCTTTATGTAACATCTCTCTGCTTTCTTCCCCTGATCCAACATCCAATTTATGTAACCTCTAGATCCCTGGCTGAACCACCGTCAGACAATAAGGGAGATGGAGCGAGGCAGAGAGGAGGAGATAAAGCGTAAGAAACAAACAGGAACAAGAGTGTTTGTCCATCAGATGAGGACTAGGCTTGAGTGCCATGCTCACCAAAACTGCTGTCTATCATTTCAACGTTAACCCCCCCCCACCCCCCAGCTATTAACAGGAGATTTACGCAGACTGCACTTTGCTCATCATGTCTGCATGCCTACCTGCTTTTAGAGCTGCAGACTGAGCTCTCTCTACCTCCACCATGTGTCTGCTGGCACAAGTTAAGTGAAGTGTGCTGGCAAAGATAGGGGCTTCGGGGTATGTAGGTAATTCCGAGTTAATCAGAGCCCATTGACTATCATTACACTGAATGGTAGTTATCCAGACAGCCGTGTGTGTGTGTGTGTGTGTGTGTGTGTGTGTGTGTGTGTGTGTGTGTGTTTGGCGGTGGGGAGGTGTCGCCCTTCACCCCCTCTTATTATGCTTATTACACAGACTTGTTGGGCCATTTTTTGCTCTGGGAACAGACTGTTGCTCTTTTTCACTTGTTCTCCTCAACCCTCCCCCTCTCCTCCCTTTATCCTACTGATACCTCTCCCTCTCCTCTCTCTCTCTCATCAATCCACCTCCCCCCCTCTTTATACCCACTCACTCGTCCCCTGAGGCAATGGGAGAGGGTGAGAGACGAGGAGAGACAGAGGGAGACAGGACAGGCCCGCACTGTTGAAAACATTGTTTACGCCAGGCACAAAGCAGCATGTAATTTCTGCTCTAGGGGAGACACTCACAAGGGTCGGGGAAGGAGGGGGGAGGCGCAGTCGAGATTGAGGGACGGATGGACGGAGACAGACAGGAAGTCAAGCAGAGTAAAAACCACAACAGAACTGTGATTGAATTAGCTGATGATAGAAAAGTCAATCAGCCGTGCTGTGGCCCACATGAGGGTCCGAGATAATGTAAAAATAGATTACAAGGGGAACAAATAAACAAAACCCTGACGTATCCAACAGTATTGTATGTTAATTAGCACAAAGCATCATTGTAATCTGACTGGAGGAAAATGTACTTATTTTGCATATGCATATTATATATGTGTTACTAAAACAACATTGCTTTCGCTTGTTCTTGCTTGTTCGCAAGCCCCGTAAATAAGAAATCTACAACGTAATTCTACTTGAGCATACATGACTTTGTGCCAAGTAACACATTTGTATCCGTATAAATCGAGATCCCAAACGCTAAAGGCATCATGTAACTCTACTTAACAGCAACCATCCTGTAACAAATTCTGTATATGTTAAAAGTTTCCTCACTGAAGGTCGGAGATAACAGATGGTTTTTAATCACTTTTAATGTCTTTTTAACTGATCTACAGTTCAGCATCACACTTCAACTGGCTGGCTCTGGTTGTGGTAATTGAAGTTGCAGCTATGAGTCAGTTACACACATCTCACAGGAGTTTGTGCACATTCAACAAGGTTGCGTAAAGAAAGAACAGAACAAATTTCAATGTGCTGTTTTAAAAGGTAGAGAAGATGCATGGTGTTCCAGTAGTGTTGTGTTAGTGTTCATTGGAAACTCAGTGTATGAATACAAACACTAATAATATCACTGTACCGACACATCTGTCTGACCCTGGCTTGTAGGGAGAGAAGCCAACCAAAATTCTGTGTGTGCTCGGCTTCACACACTCACACTCACACACAGACACACACGCAGTTAATACACTGAACACTGAAACGCATAGTTGGAAGCAGACAACAACTTTGCGTAATCCAAGCCACGGCATCTGAAGCTGTGTTTAGAGCACATGGTCACCCGTTCTTTCTGCGGCCCCCACCCCCCCCTCCCTCCTGCTCCGTCATACAGGCAGACAGTCTTTGAAGAGCATTTGAACTCACTTCAAAAGAGAAGAAAGAGATTCTTCGAGTGCCTGTGTTTAGCTGCCCACCACACTCGTTTTACACACATACGTACACACACACACACACACAGACACACACCTCTCATATCCTGACTCAACAACTGCCATATCCCATTCAGGCATACTGCAACACATGTGTGCCACCACACACCCGCAGAACGAATCATCCCATAAGATGCGGCTTTATCCAGCTCTGTTTAACCAAAAGAGTAGATTGAACAATCAATGGAAGCACGGATTTAGGCAAAGCCTTCAGGGAAACAGAGGGGAGGCTTTTTATCAACTCACTTGTAACCGTGTGTGATTCTAGGCGAGGAATTAAGGCTGCGATTACACAGACCTGCTGTGATCCAAAACATTACGATCAAAGCGGAGCGACGCAGCAGGAGCTCAATGGCAGTGAATGAACATACAGTCGACGTTTCAAAACAGCCTTTCAGCCATATTTGTGCCAATCTACAGAAAAATATCACAGTGTTTCTACAGTGTGTTATTTGACATGCTTTACACTGATGTCTTTTCCTCAAATAAACTCTTCTATTTGATTATTTGACCAAACCAGTTAACATGACTCAAAGTAAAACCGCTGTTTATTATATATATCATTTGTACATAGTATAATAGTCATTGCTCGCATTGGTTCAACAGGACATGTCCTATAAGTTTGTCTTTCATGGGGGTTTGTCTACAACCTGCACGACCATCTGTGTTTCCCCATTTTACTTATTTTTCCCCAAATGCTGTTTTCTAATATCGGAGCCTTTGGTAAAAGTTGAACGCAACTTCTGCAAAGATTTTACACAAGGTCTAAATGTCATAAAGCAATTTATGCAAATTAGACATCAAAAGTTTATCATTACCCCCCAAAAAATGTGACCAAATTTAATGAGTTCAAAAGTGAGCTTCAACTCTCTGTACAATTCAACCAATAATATGATATCTGTGCTAGGTCACCAATCTATTTTAGTATCACAACACAAGGACAGCGCACACAAACATTAAAAAAGGAATGGAACTAACCCACTTGTGTGTGCGTGCACTGCCTGGGCCTAGTCCATTGTTGGGCTGTAAATAGGCGCTGACTGTGACAGGAAGTCGGGATTACAATACTCCCCATGAGCCCCGTGTTTATTTTCTACCTCTTTCGTCAGCACTGGCTGTTACACACACATACACACACACACCAGCTGCTCACACTCAGGTGTGTGTATGTGTAAATGTGTTAAAGTTGCACATGTAACAGTTCTTTGTTTAAAAGACGAATTTAATGAGTTTACTGTCTCGAACAGGAAATACAATGTGTCTGATTTGGGATGTGGGCTTTGGGTACGATAAGGAAAGGTGTCACATGCTCTGTGTGAGCATGTGTGTGTGTGTGTAGTGTGGTGGTGTGGGGTCGGGGTGGTATTCATGTGTGTTTGTGTGTGAAGAAGAGGATCTGGTCAGGGTCCGATTAGGCCAGTCACATGCTCTGTGGGTGCGAATATGTACTCGAGCACAATCTGGTGTGTGTTTGTGTAATGTGAGCGTGTGTGTGAGTGTGTGTGTCTACGTGTGCACAGCTCGTGTGCATCCCTCACTCACAGAAATAAAGGCCTCATTCAGTCGGGGACAATGACGTACACACAGGCTCGTGTACACTGAACACATACACGCTGCAGATAGAAACAAAGGAAAGTCGATGCACACCAGCATACGTTGAAAACACAAAGTCATACAGTGGTACTGTCCCTGGCTGCTCCCTCTGCACTTTCTCTTGAGAGCTGGGTGCTTCCACACAAAGCGTTGCTACAGAGAGAGGCCTTCTGACCTATAAACAGTCCTGGCCAGCGAGGTGCGTAACACTGTGTGCAGATGCAGCACTATTTCCTGCTGCATGTTGTGTGGATGTGGTCAATGAGGTCACTTCTAAAAGTGCATCAGAGAATTAGTGCAGCAGTTAAAAAATTGCTGCAGTATTTCAGAGCACGAACGGAGCCGTGGCCTCGCACATTATCGTACATAATGTTTTTTTATTTTTATTTATAGCGTCACCATTCCTGGAAATGTTCAAGGGCCTTTCATTCTTTTTATGTGTTTTTCTGTGGTGGCAATATTCCAGCTGTGGCAGCCCATCACGGCCAAATGAAAGTTGGAAATGGAGCAAGGACTCCAAGCATGTGTGCAAGCAAGCATGCACGGGCCAGAGTCTGTGTACAATGGTGCATTTGTGTATGTGAATGTGCACATGTGCCGTGTTTCTAATCTTTGCCAGCTGTGCTTGGCAGTCCCCCCTGACCTCTGACTGCTGCGCTGGAGCCAAGGTGGGCTGCAGACTGTGAGGACCTGGGGGGGCCCTGGAGGTCCCCAGGAGCTGGGACCTCTTAGTGTGATTACACTCATTAAGCCAGCTCTCTGCAATGACTGATTGGCAACAGGCTTCATTTCCCCTACTTCGGCGATGGGCGCAGGTCTCGATTATGAGAGCAGGCTGCTGGTGCAGGGAATCAGAAGAGCGGCTTTGCTGTATTTCCATAATGAGGGATCATGTTGTAGGACAAGCAGAGTTAAAGACTGTGTCCTTCCTATTATTAAATATGTCAGACACCTCTGAATATCCACAAAGGTGAGAACATATTAATACTTGAAAAGCCCCGAATTCATCAGGGATCTAAGACAATCCTGCCAAAAGCAAAAGACCGTAAAAGTCTATTTTGACTTTTCTTTTATTATTTGCCAATAAACAAAACAAGAAACCCTAACACATGTACGGAGACACACTTGCACATAAACACACACTCAAAAATTGAGAGTGTAATCCTCTCGACAGGAGCGGGAATTTCACAGCGGCCGTGGGAGCGGAAGGCCGAGATGACGCATGGACCGAGGCTGTGTGTTAACGGAGAGCCAGTGCGTCTGCACGTGTCTGAACACAAAACACAGAGGCTTCAAGGGATTTTCCACCATGTGCACGGCAGATAGGAAATAATAAGATCGTGGAGGTAAAAAAAAATAATAATTACAAAGACTAAGTGATAAAAAAGAACACTTCAAAACAGCCATGCCTTTTCAAGTGTGTGAGCATGTGTGCGTGTGCTAATTGCCACATGCCGATTGCGGTCTTGATTATTAGCAGACTCCAGGTTTTCTCCACATGAGGGGTGTGCGCTGGCCTGAAATCCAACGGTTTGCTCCATATGGGGATTGTTAACCATGCACATGTGTGTTTGTGTGCTGCTTTGATAACTTCATTAATCTTTAGGGTCATTAATCCTCTGGCCACATCACTATTCATGTGGGTCTTGAGTGGCTGCGTTTCGCTCGTCTCTTGCAGTGAAGGTGCCGACGACAGCTCTGGTGTCAAATCAGGTGAGAGCTCGGTCGCAGGGATACGTGCATGTGTCTTGTTGCGTTTGACCGTCCTGCTCGCTTCCAGTCTGAAGTCACTCCGGCCAATTTACAGGCACAGAGGGAGACGATGTGCCTGCAGGAGGATGGATGAGGACACTATAGTTCCAGAGGGGAAACTCCTGTGTAAAAAAACCTGTTGATAATCAGGCCCTAAAGCCGACCCATCAGAGGGCACTAAGACCCGCTATATATAAGCACTTAGTGCAGCCTAAGCTCCAAATCTGTTATAGCTCAAGAGGATGGCCATGGTATAAATAAACAGCCTGACCACAAGTATCCCCATCCACATTCTTTTTCTCTCTAATTCAGAAATTCTAAATCCGGACTCCAAGTCCAAATGAGTGTGTGTGTATGTGTGTGTACATCACATGGAGGCACACATTAGTAGTCCATGTTAATTCCCTCTGTTCCTAGGATTCCATCTGTAACAGACGTTATCTTAATCTCACCAGTGTAAATGAGCATACATAAGCCTTTCCACTCCTAAATTAAGCAATTCAATGTATCTGTTGATGGCCTATGCGAATTTCTATAAAGTGCTTAGTCTGATCTTGGACATGTTTAATGTGTAAATAGAATTCAGGGCCCCAAGACACAGAGTGAAAGAGAGGCTGTGCTGAAAGAGTTCCACAGGGATATTGTGATGTTTCTAATATTTGACTTTAATGAGCTGAGGGCAGTTATCACCTCCTTAGGAGGTTATGTGTTCATCCCACTCTGTTTGTTGTTTTTTTATAAGCAGGATTACGCAAACACTACCAGACGCAGTTCAACAAAACTTGGCGGGAGCATTAGAAATCGGCCAAGACAGAGCCCATTCACTTTTGGGGACAAAGGGCTGATACAGGATTTTCTTTTTTATCACTTTCTTGAATATTGCACTTGTCTTCACTGATTTCCGAGGCAATATTGCAAAGGTCTTCAAATATATAAAGAGAACTACTGTCAATGAGTGTGGGCAATTTTGTGCAGCTTGATTGAATTAAAGGGGATTGTTGGGCCTTGGTGGAGGTGTGCGCTCCGAGTGATAGTTGATATAAGTACAGATTGTGTAAACCAGAGACCATGGTCCTATCCACCCATACAACACTAATGATAAACAGAAAGCTGAACCATGATATTGCATAAGTCATATTTTCACATGACATTAATGCCCGAACTTCAATCTAGGGTAACTCCTGAACCTCTGCCAAATCACTGTTGTAACACGCTAATGAGCTTGGCTGTGCCGGCCAAATGTGTCAGTGTTGTAACTCCACTTTGAGCCTAACCTGTCCAGGTGAATACCATGTGAAGGCATGTGTCCAGGGGTCAGTCCTGCAACAGTATTATAGACTTGGTTAAGTGCTATTAGTGCCCAGTAAGGCATGACTAATGGAATGCCTGGGTGAACCAGAGCCAGGGAGGCAAAGCTATGAGGTCTGTGGGTCTGAATGAAATGCTTCCAGCGGGCCAGTGCTGTAACTGGAATCAGCTGCCAGGGTCACAGGGGGTCCTCTCAGTTTGGATTACAGAGCATTTCTTTACAATGACTGTATGGAGTTTAAACTTAATTTAAGGAACATTTTCCCCAGCACTAGTTTGACTACACACCACAAAAAAGAGCAATCAACATGTGCAGACATCCACTAAACTGTCGATCATTATTAACGGCATAAAATATGCCCAAAAACAAAAAAGATAACAGCCTGGCTCGGGGGAACCTAAAATATTCCTGCCAACACCCGACAATATTTTTTAATCTTTAGTTAAGCCTTATTGAAATTAAGGTTTCATTTCCAAGAGAGAACAAGAAAAAAAATCACTAGAACACAATCAATAAAAACAAAAATCATACAACTACATAACTAAGAAAACGACGAATTAAGAGAAATAGTTACACAATCCTAATAATACAACAAAGTGTCACATTGAAGTCCTCTTTGTCTCTCTGGGGGATTAAGGGGTAAAAACTAGTATTCTGAAGTCAGATGACCAGCTCCAATAGATTACTGCAAGCTCACTTATCAGGCCTGGTTTCAGAAGGGACCTGACCTATTTTCCTGACATGTGACATGTGCTTCGTAAAGAAGCAGAATCATAAACATCTTTGAATCAGCTCTTAGCCCTTAATCACTCATTTGTTTTATGTCGTAGATAGTTTTTAATTCCTTCTACTTTTTCAAAGTGCACTGTGGATATATATATCTTTATCTTGGCTCTGCTGAACAGAAAGTGTTTTCACCGCAAATAAAGGGCATTTTGAAAAAAGCTGTAGCAATTGCTTGTCTTCACGAATAGAGAAGTTATTAATAGAAACAAATGAATGAATTAGTAGCCATTTTCATAAACAGTTTCTCACCTCAATGCCCTGCTCAGTTTGTCATAGTTCATTTGGGGTTTGCACTTCCTGGCGCCCCACAGTCGGGCCACCTCGTCCGGGTCCTTGATGACAAACTCGCCGTAGTCCCCCTGCCAGGCGATGACATCGTGGTACTCCTCCTTCCGGAGCAGCTCCAGGATGAAGTGCCACAGCTGGATCTGCCGGGACCCAGGGCTCGACTCGGGCTTGTAGGCCCATTCTGGGAAGGCGATCCCTGAAACAGAGAGGAGAAGAGAGCGGGGGGTTAGTGTCAGGGCAGGGAAACGGAACAACAGGGAACAGTGACCGGTGATGGGGAGAGCAAATTCATATTCATTCATTTGAAAACTCAGCTTTTTGAAAGATATTTGAACCAATGTGAGTCACTGTGGTAAACTGCTGTACAGCAAAGAAATACAAAAGGCTGAGATACAGTTACAATTAGGAGTCAGCAGCTGTGGGTGTATCAGGTGAGTGGAGTCTATTCTATAAGAGCAACGAGGATGAGAGGTGCTTGGTCTAGTATAGATCACATATTGCACAACAGCGCGGTCAAGCACAGGCTTGAGTGTCCTCAATCGTATGTCATTGCACATACAGTACAGTCTTCACACCCCCACTTTTCTTTCATTCTCCAGTCAATCTTTGAGGAAGAAGAAGAGAGGAAATGAGGTACTGGACGCTGCACATAATGACAGGAGAGGCACCACAGTATGTCCTGACCGGCAAGGACACTGCTGCATGTTTAATTGTCTCGATCTTACAAGGCCGTCCGGTTGGCTAAAAAGTGTTGCCCCCCCCCCTTATATCTCATTGAAACAAAGCTCCATTCTTCCTGAAAAGGGTTGAAATTAAAAGCTAATTTCTCATGTTTACTGACATGTTTCTAGTTTATCACAGAATAAAACAAAGAATCTGTACAAACAGCTGAATTCCTGCCACTTAGATGAGGTGGTAATAAATGGACTGAAGTGACATTTCAGGCAGACCTGTTACTATCATAGTTCTCTTCAGTCATTTGGCCTTTTTAAACACAGAGGAGATGTGTGTACCGCACTAAACATGGTCAAGAGAAAGTAGAGCTTTGTCTGAGGAGATAATGAAAATGATTGGCAAGCATGATGGTAGCAATATCACTGCCAAGCTGCTTGAAGTTCCTGTGACCACAGTAGCTATTTTATTTGGAAACCTAAGGTCCATGGGTCATAGCCATAACCTCTATGGACATGGATTGGAGATGGAGATTTGGAGATGAAAGCAACAAAGTTAGAAAGGAGTGAACTCTGTCCCAGGTCATCTCTCCTGATTGTATTTTGTAAATGAAAAAGGTACGAACACGTAAACCACATTCCCCCCTCATTAGATCACCTGCTCCCCACAGAGAGTATTCACAGGAAACACACATGTTCACTGCAACACTAAAAGCTGTAGTGTTAGTGGGCTTTGTGGAACAGTTAGGCACATGCAGAACCTTTCCACCTCTCCTCCACCTCTTTCCTCTCATGCAGTCACTCTTTCCTCCGACCAGAGGAAAACAGCCCAGCCAGTCATCTCTCTCGTCTGTCCCTCCATCTCCCTCCACCCGCTGCTTGTAGGAAACGCAGAGTAAGCGGGGCAGACTGAGGCCGTGGGCGTAGGTATATGACTGTTTGTGTGAGCATGTGTGCACCCAAATGTACAAGTTTGAGAGTGTTTGCGTGTCGCGGCGCGTGTTTGAAAATGTTTGTGCGAGTCTCCCACCAACATTCTGTTGCTTGGGTGGTCAAGAAGATTTAACATGGCCGAGCAAAATAGAATATTACAGTGTAATGTTCGGCCAGATATAGAACCAATCATATATCAGAGCGCTTATACACGCAGAAGGGAGGAGGCTCTAAAGTCTCACTGTACAGGATATTTAAGGCTGAACAGTTCTGCTGATATTACTTTAAAATATCAGGTGCAAGTAATGTAACGCTTCAAATTACACTGAATGCAGGAATATATAAATAATCTGTCTAATGCAATGACGTACATTAACTTTAAACAAGGACTTATTCACAACTGAAAGTCTGTAATACTTTAATGGGATTACCACCAGCAAAATGATTGTCCTTGTTGTCCAAACATCATATAATCTTAGGCAACGACTACAAGCCATCTCACGGGCCACTTCTTTGTCTTTTTCTATTATTTAACGCTGTCTCAACTTCCTGCAAGAGATCTGAAAGTCCAAACCATCCCAAAAAGTCTGATTAAATTTTGGTTCACTGGTCTGGAGCTTTGTCTAAATTGTCTTTCATACTGGTTTACTTGATTCAGTCTAAATGGAAAAGTCTGAAGTCCAGGCCAAACAAGGCAGCTGTGAAAAGCCCTTAAAAGCTGCCCGACAGTTTTTGTTGTACAAGTTGTTTAAATTTGATGCCTTCTTTATGGCTGCAGCAGTGTTATTTTAGATCCACTTTTGTGCATCTGGCCGACACACACACAGAAGAATAAATATTGCAAATGGATAAACTTTAGAGAAATAATATATTACCGGGAAATTGTTTTACAATGAGCAGGGGTTTCTAATTGTCAATTCACTTGGATAATTTAGCCGTTGCATCCTATTTTGAGAGGACATAGAAAGGCTAGCATGAGGGCCTGTGTCTTCCTGTGTGTAACTGCAACAGCATACAAACAACAACAGAGGAAATGAGTTGGCTGGAGATTGGGAAACAAACAGGCCCAAATCATCAGATTATGGATGTGCAGGCCTGTCGATGGATTTACTGGATGACAGCCTGAGGCAGAGATAGATAGCCCTGATAATCTCTGCTGCACTAACCGGCTCTTACCATTTAGTCACTGTTGCGTAACACTGAATAATGTTGATAGCACATCTGCCAGAGACTGTATCTACGAATGTGCACACAAGTGTTTCCTACAATCATTTTATCGACATGTGTTATCTTCTTTTTTTGACTTTTACACTTTATAAAAAGGACAGAGCAGGGGCGGGTTTAGCCATATTAAGGTTTTCCGGTTCTTAGTGAAGAAGAGGCTGAGAGGAAAGTTATCATCATATGTGTCTTCATACTAATTAAACGTGGGCTAATTCCTATTCTTAACCACTATTTCCTGATGGTTTTACTCCACACGGATGTATCTGCGAGGCAAGGCCAATGATTCACTCAGTTCTCCAACCTACTCAGGAGGATTCAAAATCAAGATTTCTGAATATTAGTCAAACAATGTCGAGGATGCCTACACATTTTCCAATCTCCGAAAATCCAGATGGGATTTTATCTGTGAATATATTGAACACAGCAGGCGGCAAGCAACGGTCAACAAACAGGCTGTGCAGGCTACTTTATTGAAACTGCAGATTATTGTTCCTTTTAACAAACATCAAAATGTGTGAAATGACCATGGGTGTAAAAGCTGCATAAGCTGTGTTGTCTTCCTTTTATAATAAGCCTCTTTCCAGACGTGCATGTGTAGGTAGCGGGTTAGCATGAAAATGAAACAACACTCGGAATCATTTTATTTCCTTTTTCCCTTCCCGCCCTCCACCTCCTGTTTCTCTTTCGAACATTCAAACAAACACTTGTTGCGTGATCAAACCCTGAGTGAACTACACAGCTACAGAGCAGCACACCAGGGGCTATCATCAACATACTGGCCTGGCTGAGCACGCTCCTCCAACAATAACACATCCCCGCCTACACAAACACACTCCCACTGCATAGGACAACACAATGTTTCCAGACACAGTGAACTGATGGGGACTGTGTCAAAGCACATGACGCGTTTCCACTCAAGTCAGGAGGCGGTTGATCGAATCCCCGATCTGAGATGATTCAATGAGTAGTGCTGACCACTGACCGACCACTGACCGTCCACTGACCACTGCTGAGCTCAGTAGATGATTGTTTTGTACTCGGCGTCTGTTGTTTAACTAAGCTTTGGTTGCTCATTTACATACAGAAGAAACAGATTAAAACTGATTCTAAGTAGAGCACAACTGATTTATTTTAGATAAAATAATGTATGTTTATTTACTTAATTTAAGTTATATATTTTGTTGTATTTCTGTTTTCTCTTTATAGTTATTTATAAGGGTTTGATAGAAATCTTTAGAATCAATTAGAGTTTAATATTCATCCTTATTATATATTTTGATTTTCTCAGTCGGATTTTTGCTCCAGAATGTTGTGGTTTTACAAATTTGACAGATTAATATGTGATAAACTGCCTCACTGTGCCTATACACTATATAGAATTTATATAGAACTTTGTTATATTGACGACAGTTATACTGTGATAATTACTTATATTGTTTATAAGCCAACATAACTTCTATTGTTTGGACAGACAGTATGTGTGTGTAGGTCTGCAGAGATGCATCTGTAATGATCTTTTTGACTTTGGCGTGGACCACAGAGGTCATCACACACACACATCATATTTCAGGTCACTGAGTGAAACCGATACCTGGAGGACCAGCAGCAGCACTGTGTGTGTGTTTGTGAGTGTGCGTGTGTGTGTGTGACTAAAGTCAAGAGGACATGCTCTACCTGGAAAAGAAATGCACAATTCACTGTCATCAGCATCACTGTATATCAACGTGACCGTGACGATAAATAGGCAAAAGTATGGTGCACGTGTGTGTACTGTACATGTCAGGGTGTTGAGTGCTTTTTAGTACTCAGTCAAAACCTTTACATCAAAGAGACCAAGTTGCATAGTTAACACGACAGCAACTTTTGAGGCCGTGTGTGCGAGTTTGTGTGTGTGTCCATGTGTGTGTCGTGTGTGATAGCTGATCCAGTGTGAGTCAGGGCAGCTCGGCCTGGGTAGGACTATGGGTGGAGAGGACAAAGACACCTGTTCTTGTTCTCAGCATTCCTCTAAACATAATCCCCACCCTCTCACACACACTAACACACAACCACACACACACACACAGAGACACACTCATACACACTCACTTTTGAAAGAGTTGCAGGGGGAATTTTAGCGATGAATTTCGGGGGAATATATTTGTGTGTGTGTGTGTGTGTGTGTGTGTGTGTGTGTGTGTGTGTGTGTGTGTGTGTGTGTGTGTGTGTGTGTGTGTGTGTGTGTGTGTGTGTGTGTGTGTGTGTGTGTGTGTATCGGCATATACGAACTGTGTGAAACTTTCCATTTGGATAAAGATGAGAGGGGGAGACAGAAAGAGCGAGGATGAGCCTGAAGAGCAGGACCTAAACCCCACCACCACACTTAACCTCTCTGACCTCGACGCTCCCTCTCTTTGGCTCCTTTCCTCCCTCACCCCCTTCCCTCCCAAGGGAGACACCAGATAGCCATTACAGCATGGATGTGCAGGCCTCACAATCTCACACACACAAACACACAAGCACACACACACACACAGCATCAATAATGTAGAGACTGGTGTGGAGGGTTGACGATAGGGGTGCGCCTAATCTCTGCCCTGGGACACTAAAGAGAGTGCAAGTGCGTCAAGAACTCTCTCTCTCTCTCTCTCTCTGAGTGTGTGTGTGTGTGTGTGTATGTGTTCGTGTGTGTGTGTGTGTGTTTCGAGTTGGGACAAGTGAGGGGCAGGTGGTAGAAAGTGATGCAAAGGGGGGCGAAGAGGGGGAGGATGACGAGAGGGAGGGAGTGAGGGAGTGAAAGAGAAGAAGGCAAGATGAGATGAACAGAGAGAAGAAAGTAGGAGAAAAGGAGACAGGGGAGGGAGATCTGGGAAACAAGAGTGGGAAGAGAAAGAAAGACGGACAATGGCAGGAGTGGGAGAGGAGAGAGGGGGTAGATGGATGGATGGAAGGAGGGAGGGAGGGAGGGAGGGAGGAAGGCAGGGAGGGAGGGAAGGAAGGAGGAGGAGGCGGGGTGGGATTAAGGGGGCGATGAGATCATAGCTCGTCTGGTAGTCTGTTGTCATCCAGTTCAGATTGCTTACCCCCCTCCCTACTCATCCTTCCCTCCTTCCCCCTCTCCTCTCCAGGAGTGCGGATGCCTCTTTTCCTCTGTGTGATCTCGGTGGCAGGCCCCAAGCAGACTTCTACCACTGCTGCTATTCCAGCTATGTGAGCCGCTCGCCAAACCAACAATAACCTCCACTCTCTCTTTCTCTCTCACACCGAAAGAGGAGAAGGGGGGGTGGGCGTCCGTGGAGATGAAAGCAACTGAGTGAGAAAAGAGTGAAAGAGAAAAGAAAGAAAGAGGACAAGCACAATAGACTTGAGAAGATACAGAGAGATGAAGCTATGCAGTGAGGAGGTGGACTCAGCGGCAGGCGATAGATAAAGTTGCACTCTGCCACTGTTTCACATTGGGTTCTTGTCCTCCTTCTTAAAGCTAATAACTTATTTAATCTGTTTATTTTTCTATCATCCTTAAATAATGTCCTGTCGTCACCAGGGTTACTTACACTTCAACACGAGTGGAGATATGGTGAAGTAGCCTAGTAAGAGAATATTCCTAATACAGAATTTTATACTTGTTTAGACTTTTAAACTCCCTGCGGAAAACCCAGTATTATTATTTGTTTAACCTTCTGTTCGTAACAGGCAAAAATTATCTCCAGTTTCAAGTCCAGTTTTTAGACTGATTGTTCGGTAAACCCAGGTTAATGAGAAAATGATCAGTGAATTCATGGAACTCTTCAGCTGCGGCTCAATCATCAACCTGGGAGTGAGGTGTCGAGGGGAGCGAGGGCTGATGGGAAGAGGGCAGAGACAGACGGGCAGCCAGACAAAGTACTAGAGTGAGAGAAGAGATTCCCAGAGCTGTGAGTCCTACTCAGCGGCAAATCAACTGACAGGCCTGTGCCAAACTAACAGCGGAGTTGCAGACTCAGGGCTTTTACACGGGGGCAGGGCCTCTGAACAGCCATTAGCTTCAGTCGGCTGGCACAGCGCTACTTTAACTCAACTCAGCTTTAGCGTGGATGTGGGAAACGACCGGTGCAAGTGGGTGCGTGGGTGAGAGTGAGGTCGGGGTGAGCTCAGAGGGTCTGCAAACGCACTAAATATTGAGAGCCAGCCTGTATTTGCCCGTGTTTCACGCACAAGTATGCACAGCTTCGTCTTTGTCACAGCCGCCTGGATGAGTGAAACTGCCCGGAGCACCGCGCAGAGCGAGCAGAGCACAGAAGACAGAAACACAAGACCAGGAGTCGGAGGGGAGGGATGAGGGGATAATAAAAGAAAGAGTGAGCGTAGGGAGAGAAAGAGGGTTTCTGCAGGAGGAGGAGGAGGAGGAGGGGTAATTAGAGCCTATACGTACGACTCCCAAAATGTCTCTACTCTTCCCACCATGTCCATTAAAAATTCAAAAGGCCGGTAGAGGAAGATTAGAGAGTGAGAGACGGAGACACAAGACAGTGACACAAAATAGTTGTGGACCTGGGACATTGACGTCCAGGAAAATCAATAATTTAGGAAGTGGCCATTAAATCAAAATGGTTTAGGTATTGGCTGCAACATTAAAATGTCCCAGCCATCTTAATGTCTTATATGTATTGTATAAGAGATAAGAAGGGATTTAACCATCAATGACTTTCATGATCTACTAATGTAAATTAACAATTAATTATTTGGTCTAAGAGGTGAGAAAATAGTTTAAACGATTTCACAATTTAAAATTTACCAGAAGTGAAGATAAACCCCAAATATATCAAATTTAGTATAATAAACAAACAGACAAACCAGTACATGCTGGCATCTGAAGGTCTTGAAGCTGTGATGTTGAAATGCAATCCATTTATTTGTGGTGAGACTTGTGCTGGGAACTGTTTCACTATAATCTGAATTTTCTACCCCAAAATCTAAAGGGGGGAGAATTGTTCAGCGTGTTGCAGCATGTTTAACTTCAGCTCATGTCTGTCAACGTGTCTGATCAAAAACAAAGGCTGGAATCAGCTGCTCAAAGCCGACAGCAGAGAAAGTGTCTGGAGGAGATGCAGATTAGGAGAAGAACTGTTGACTGTTGGGCTTAGACGTTTCCATCTTGATTTTACACTGGCTCAGATTCTGTGGAGCTAGGGTTAAATGAGGTAGGCAAATTTGTAGAACATTTGACAGGTTTGCCAAAGAAACATGTCTTGTTGTGAATAATTTGGATGGAGACCAATTTGTCCAGGAGGAACTGCTCTTACTGGAGGTCGTGGTAACCCCTGCGTCACCTGTCTGCCAGGAGAGGTAAACGAACATCACACACAAAAAACATGTATAGGCCTCGCAAGCGGCTCTAGTATTCTTAGATGTCACCACATGCGGTCTACATTTTCTATAGGCTCTCACTAAGGGGCTGTATAGCTGCAGAAGAGAGAACCAGGGAAAGAGCAGGAGAGAAGAGAGTACTTTGTGGCCTTGGAGGGGCCTAAAATAGTAACACACACACATCACACACACACACACACTGGGGTTATTGTTCAACAGTAGGAGAGAAAGTGAGAGAGTGAGCGAGAGCACACAACATGGATGGGGAAAACGAGGGAAAGTACAGAAGTGCTGAAGGAGTAAGAGGAGAGGGAGATGAGAGCCCAAGTGGGACAAAGAAGGAGAAGGACATGATGTAAGATTCGTTCTCTCGGCTCAGTGCTGTATAGCTCGCCTTCCAGTGAACAGACGCACGTCTTTTCCAGGAAATTGTAGGGGAGGAGCGAGAGAGGGAGGGAAAAAAACAGAAAGGCCAGAGCGTCCATAGGGATCCTCCGCTGCAGATCTCCACATCCACAGGCTACACTGTGAGACTGGGAAAGACTTAAGTCCTGAATATCCATCTGCTGAAAAATGCTTACCCTGCAGATGGTTTATAAACTCACTTATCATTTTTATTATAAAAGTAATTTTTATCTCTGAATCGTCCTCTTATCCAGTGGTTTTGCATATCCAACGAGGAGGTTGTATTTTCACATTTGGTTTTTTTATTGATTACAAAGTTGGTTTATAAAGCACATTACTTTCATTGATTTCAATATATAATGAAACAAGGTGAATTAGATGTTGAAAAAAACATAACAAGAAGTTGTACATTTATATTAAACAGCAATGAAATACCTGAAAGTCGGGTAATCGATCTAAAACATATTGCATTGCTTGAAAATAATGGCACATTTAGGGACTAACCTGTCTGTGCAAATCAACCGGGTGTATTTAATAAGATTAAGAACACTAGATTAACCTCCCTCAAAAAATATCACAGAAGAGGGTTCACCTGGTTTCTAAAAAGGTGGCCTTATTGGTGTGACCTTGATTTTAGCCTGTGAGGACCCAATACTGTAGTACTTCACCACAAGGGAAACCTGAACTCACTATACAGGCCACAAAAAACACAAACACACAATCGAACACCTATCCAGGAACCGGAAGAGAAGAAGCGCAACCGTCAGCAGGAGCCTCGAATGCATGTTGGACGAGCAGCACCCTGTGAACTAAAACACTGAGCTCTGTCCACACTACACACACAAAGCCTCAGGGCACTGCACCTGATCTGAAGCTCGCCCTGTGTAATCACACCCATAAACACGCCTGGTGGGAGTGTGTGTCTCTATGCGTGTGTGTGCGTTCCCCAGAGTGTGTTAAGAACAGCAAAATAATATTGTGTTTGAGAGACAGGTCCTGCAGCTCTCGGGGCACTGTTAGGTATATTTACACTCACCAAAGTGACACACTGCTCCCAGGACATTCACCTCTCTCTTTAGAAATGTACACACGCACACACAAACAATCGCACGCCTTCTACATGCTGCACTCACACAACGCAAGGTGCAAAGTACCCAGGTTGAAAACGCACAACAATAATTTTAGATGTTGGAACGAAGCAGAATACTTTATTAGCTCAAACTATTTACCAGATCCAGATTTTCAGTTTAATGCAGTCGTCTCTGTATTTAACAAGATTTTTTCCATAATTATTAATTCACCGGGCTGAAATACAACTATTCTGCTAAATCTATTAATAATTTATAATGAAGACTGGATATATATATATATATATATATATATATACACATTTTGGAGTCCTGCCCAGAAAAAAAACAGCTGAACTTAAAATCTAATTAAATCCGTGTGTGTCTTAACTACATTTAATGGTAGTTTTGCCTTGTTATAGACTAATAATTAATGTCCATCAAAGTTACTTTTAGGGATAAGCTGTTAAGGCCTAACACGGCCGTGCTACAGGCCACAGGCGCCTCTCTTCTCCTTCACTCTGTCTCCCCACCTCACAGTCTGGTGTTAATGTACTTCTCCAGCCAACAGCTTGGCAGAGAGCTGCCAGTTGACACTTCACCTCTGGTCCAACAACACACTGCCCACACTCACTACTGCCTGAAAGAGTGTGTTGACTGTGTGAGGGAATAGGGACAAAAATATAGACATTGACAAAAAACCATCAGGCCATTAAAATACATTCAACTACTGTAAAGAAAATGTGTATTTACTAAATTGCCTGGGGCTGTAACAAACAATTATCCAGGTATTGTCACTGGTTGTGAAATTCTTTGCCACTGGTTGATTGAAAAATATATCTGCCTTTTAGAGTAGGTGTGTATTTGTATGTTTGTATGCGTGTGTGTTTCTCTGAGCGACAGGTGGCATTTTTGGGAGGTGGTTTCCTGGAATGTGCCACTAGAGCGGGACAGGATGTTAGCATCTGTTGTACACCAACAGATCTGCTTCCTGTGTGTGTGTGTGTGTGTGTCTCTGTCAATGTGTGACAATGACACGAAAATCTGGCTAGAATCAAAACCCAATCAGGCAATACTCAGAAACAACAATTAGTTCTAGTGAGAAATGTTTCTGTTCTTGGTAAAGTATATACACATGTAGTGGAGAGTGCTCATGTAAAGAGGGGGTGATTAGTTTGAGGCATAAGGCAGAAGGAGATGAGTTATACAGCTTTCATGTGCAGTTCTACACACACACACACACACACTCGCACGCACGCACACGCACACACACACACAGAGACACTTTACGCAACAACAAGTCCACATTAACAGTTACAGGCTGAAACATCCAGGGTGTGTGTGTGTATATTTATGTGCGCGAGTGTGCGTCAGTGCTGACTAAGTGCGTGAATGTGTTTGTAATTCAGCATTCACAATGCAAACTCTCCTCCATTCTCCTGCCTCTCTCTCTCTCTCTCTCTCTCTCTCTCTCTCTCTCTCTCTCTACCTCCCTAACACTGTCTCCTAGCAACCAGACACTTAAGGCCTAAAAATAACCCCCCCAGAAACGAACAGAACAAAAAAATAAAGCATAAATGGCAATTAATGCTTTCAAGCATGGAACACGGACTCAAACAAACCAGATATTAGAAAGGGAAGGGAAGGAGTGAGCGAGGAGTGGGAGGCTGAATCTGCCAGCAACAGGTAGTCGTCAGGAGACAGAGTTCTGTGCTACACGGCACTGTGTGTATCTGTGTGTATGTGTGTGTGTGTATGTGTTCATTAAAAGTGTGTATGTGTGTGTGTGTGTGTGTGTGTGCCCACAAGCCTTGGCTGGGAACAAGACAACTTTTCCACCGTCTCTAAGAGCAGGGGGGCTGCTCAGGGCAGAAAAAGCCTCCAGTCTAAACCCGACGCGGCGTACTGGCAGCCCGTCCTGGGTTTAGCTGAGTTCCAAGAGAAAAATATTCTGCATGTCAAAAGACCCAGCAAGGCCTCGCTCTGTTTGGCAGCCAGCACTTAGATTGTATTGTGGGTTTAGTTTCCCTCCTCTTCCTACAATGTTATGAAATAAACAAAAACTAGAAGACAAATGAGTCATGAACACGTACACGCAGACCTGCTGTCTCGCATCTGATGCCTACGCATTCCACAGTGGATTAACATTTTGGATGCGTGATGGCAAGTGAGAGACACCTGATATTTGCACCAGACGTCTCTCAGCTTAGAAGGATCTGTTCTTGTTCTTTCAAAAAAAATCACTCTGCTACATTGGCATAAAGGTGTGTTTTTGAATCACTTATAATCTGAAGTGAAGTTAGGTCTTTGCTGCAAAAGGAAACTTTGAGATCATTTAGCAGGATAATCAAGAAAAGTTTGTCTCTACACAAGTCATCCAATTTTATCACAGTTTGATTGTGTTAGAATTGGATGAGTTGTGTAGAGACAAACCTCAGGGGATTCAGGGGATATGGCAATACATTAATATACTTTGTATTGGGCAATGAGTTGGAGTTGGAAGATTCTGAAAAACACAAGTTGTGTCCCCGCAGCATAAAGACATGTAGTGTACATTTATATAAAAATTTTAAAAAAGGCAAAGAAGAGCTTGTAAGTGGATAAAAAATGTAATTCGTTAAACACCAAAGATAAATTGATTACCTAATATGCTGCAGATTGATTTTCTCTAGATGTATTCATCGACTCATCAATTTTAGCACTAGTTCCAACTTTATGTGTTCCCCCTGGCAGAGTGCATTAACTTAATTTTATGACTCTCTCCCTGACCGAGTCAGGACTTTTTGTAAAGTTTGATGGAACAACATCATGCACATATGGAGGTCGTTAAATTGAGCTGCAAAGGATAATTATATGTTATCTAGATACGAGAGGTAGTAAGCTGAGGGAACCTTGGTGAAGTGCTTCTTTTTGAAAGCTGCGTCTTCAAACATTTTGAGTGTCTCGGACATAAGAGAATGAAAACTTTGTCAACAGTGTTTTAAAAAATCTGACCCCTCATCAGATCACACATGATTTAAGCTATTTACTCTTCATTGAGAGTGAAAAACATATTTTAGTACAAACTACAAAATTAATATTCCTTGTTTTACAGTCTAACATCAACGCCACTGACATTGTGAACCTAAAAAGACATTTTTATAGTTGACTGACAAATCATTACATGGATTGCAACGACACATAAGGTGGCCCCTACTTGAGTTCAGAGAGAGCTACGATTGATACCCTGACACGACGGACAAACACATAAAACATATCCATGCTCAAAATATCAAAGCTCTAATGGGAAGCCTGTGGATGTGGATGTGTGTGTGTGTGTGTTTGTGTTTGTGTGGGCCTCTTGTTATGAGCTGCATGCTGTTGTTCAGACTGGAGGTGAGAGTGGAATAGGTGACTGGCCCAAGGGAATCATGTTTTTCTCATAGCTCTGCTGCAGCAAACTGTGCCGGTGATGCCCTGCAAGGTATCCAACGTGGAGCGAAAGGTAGAAAAACACACCCACCTCGTGTTTTATGAAAAACCAACACAGTTGTAGCATAAAAACTATGGAGTTTTTTTTCTACTGAACAAAAATGCCTGCTGACCGTGCTTGTATTTGATGAAACAGCTGAGTAACACTTGTTGACAGACACCCTTGAAGACTATATAATCATCAGGGGACATATAACTCTAAATTGAGGGTGAAGCAGAGGGACGGTGGCCTGGTATTCTGAGCGGGCCCTTGGGTGCTAAGTGAACAGGGGACCTGGGCAGCTTACCAACCAGGCCTGTTGTCCTTAACACCTTTCTGCTGATTGGGAGAACAGCAGCTCGGGAACTGTGTACAACATCCAGCGTCCACATGCTAATAGACGGGTAATTACAAAAATTAGGGCTGGGAAGCTCCACAGCAATGTTGCATCATGATGATGGCGACACTAAAAGGCCTGAGTTCTATCAGCTGTGTGTCGTGCACAGCAAAAGAACGTGAAGACAGAACATGGGAGGAGACCAAGTGAGCCAGTATAAAAACCTTCTACATTCATCCTCATTGGCTAACTCAGTATCCATACAGTTTGCACACCATGCACTCACATGAACACAACCACCTTGCTCACAGTCTAGGCCCTGAATATAAAACGTAATAAATGGTTTAAAAAAAAGGGCCAACAATGAAGGACCCTGAAACAAACATCACCTACTCTGCTTTCTTTAAATTAATTTCACATAGGCTCAAACACCAGGAACAACACCAACCACAGTGTATTAATTAGTAGTACATGCACATTTAAAGTCGGAGGTGTCGTTAGACCATGCCCTGAAGAGGTTCATGTGTGTCAGCCACGTGTGAGAACAGTACCAAAAATACACACTACTTCAAGTCCCATCAAGCTATTCCTTCCTCCACTTCTAGTGTATTCCTCCATCAAATCCCCCATCGCCAACCCCTCCCCTCCCATTTGTGTGTCCAGCCCTGTGCGCTTTCCTGCCATTCTTCTTTCGCAGCTAATTTTAGATGAAGGAAAAAAGCTCTGTCCACATCTGCTAGTCATTCTTTAAGAGGTGTGTGTGTGTGTGTGAGTGTCTAAGCGTGTCTTTGTGTGTGTGTTTGGGAAAAAGAGAGGGAAGGAAACTGGGAAAAGGTCAACGGGAGAGAAAAGTACAAAGGGAGAAAAAAAAGAGCTGGAGATGAAATAAAAGGGCCGACATAAAACAAACAGGCTAACAACACCGTCACTGTCAAAACCAGAGCGAATGTGTGAATCATTACTGAAATACACTCATTCAGATGGAGTGGTGTCCTCTACGTTTACTTAGCAGTGGTGAACCACAAGATGAATAAACTGTCATCACAAGTCAAGAGACATGAAATAAACTAAACATGATAAATTAGGGGGAAATGCCCTGAAAAGAAAAGACAAATGTTAAGGCAGAGTGGATGCTCTCTTAACAATTTAAGATGTGTGTAAGATTTAGGTGAAACGGATCTATTGGAAGAAATTTAATATATAATAATCCAACCAATGTTTTCACTATTTGTTTCATCTAAATTGTAGGAATAGTTGTTTTCTATACCCTAGAATGGGCTGTTTATATTTAAATAGTCCTCTATACGGAGGCCGCCATGTTGTTTACAGTCGTCCAAACTGGACAAACTCAACACCTTACGAGTTTTTATGAAAACTGAAGGCTACCACAGGTTCTCTTTCATGTTTGGAATGGTTGGGTGAGGTGAGGGGTATCCAGCTGCAGCACACAACATCACCACTAGATGTCACTAAATTCTACACACTGAACCTTTAAATTGTAGTCTAAAAACAAACCAAAAGAGGGAGGACAACAGCCGAAAGTTTTGATATGGTACTTTTACTTTTAGACAAAAGGAAACCAACGTTTATTTTCAGTATCCTAATGGCCCTATTTCCTGGTAAATAAAATTTGCGAGAGTTGTGAATCACTGGGATGGCAACAACAAATACTGGCTGATTCAGTAAATTCAACATTTATCATGATTTCACGTTTAACACAAGATTGTAAAAATGTCAGGTCCAGGGAGACACAATCTAACAAGTAAAATGTGATTGACCTGCACTGGCAAATGCACACCCACACACACTCCTGGCAGTCATGACTCTGCATCCCAGTGGTCTGTGATGGGGGGACACAGAGGGCAGAGCACAGCGTGTTTGTGTGTCTGTTTATCTTGTCGTAAACAGGACAAAAGACACATGCCGTGTCACCGCCTGTCATCGCTTTCTCTTCTACCCCCACTGCTCTGGTCCTTCGCTCAGTTTCTCCTGTTTTCCATCATTCCCTCCTGCTCCTGCGCCCTTGCCCTTGTCTTGCGCCCCTTCTCCTCCACTAAACCCCCCACCCCACTTCGTCAGCTTGTTAAACATGTCTCCTAAAGCTGATTAAGTACTGTTGATCAGCCTTATGTAACACTCACCTCGCACAGACGTCGCTGCCAGACAGCCGGCTTACTGTGTCTTTCTTTGTGCCCCTGTGTATGTGTGTGTGCGTGTGCATGCGTGTGCATGTGCGTGGAGAGAGATTCTGAGAAATCAGAGAGGGGGGAATTTGCCTCAATGAGCACTGCTCTGCACGGCATTTTTGCTGTTGGAACACACACAAACACACTTACAAACTTTTTAATACGATAATATACCATGTCCTATTTGGTTGGAGCTATATGGTTCATCTTCTTTATGACCTGCGCACATTTGGTCACATTGGTGGAATGTGCTTCGTCATGTAGCATCAGGGTCTCCCAGTGTGTATGTGTGTGTATGTGTGTGTATGTGTGTGTGTGTGTGTGTGTGTGTGTGTGTGTGTGTGTGTGTGTGTTTGTTCCTAATGCAGGCTGTGTAGATAATCAGTGCTTATCCCCCAGTTAGCATTGGGCTGCCAAGTGAGACCATGCACCTACAACACTGCAGCAGGAGGTGGGACAGTCAACAGCACCCATAAATACACACACACACACACAACCCTTGTAATGACAGATTAAAAGGCATACAATTATGAAAACTATCTTTACAAGCATACAAACACATAGAGTTTGATTCTGTGCCGTTGGTGCCGGTCAACAAAGCCCTGCTCCAGATCTCATTAATGGACGGAGTGGCTGAGTTAACGAGGCAGCGCACACGGGCACGTTAGAAAGGTCAGCGCGCCCGGCTCCCATTCTCTGCTCTCCTGGTTTGCTCTTGCGCTGTGCTTTGTGGGAAAGATTAGAATCCTCAGCTGGAGCAAATAAAGCTGGGCGTTATGCAAGAGACCGGGAGAGGGAGGAAGACAGAAGAGAGAAAGGCTGATGATGATGTAACTTGAGAGAGGAGCAAAAATACAGAATTGAAGAGTAAGAGAGAAAAGGATGCAGAGGCAGAGCTACAGAGGTTTTTGATGGAAGGCGAAACTTACAAGACGGTGAGGCTCCATCGCAGCCTGCTGCATGAACCTTTCTGTACTACATGGTACCAGACACCCATCTAAACAATAGCAGTCAATCAGCTCTACTGAGCAACAAGCTCAACAGTAAACACAAAGCTTCCCTGCACTGCCACAGGCCCAACAATAAAACCAGACAACATAATCTAAGGTTAATTGTAGTTGTATACATGGATTCATTCTGGCCTCCCTGAGTGGGAGTACGACAGTGTTTCATTCATCCAACAACGTGGCCCTGACTGGCCTGTCAGACTCAGAGGGTCAGGCAAGACTAACAATCTCAATTCTTAAACCGAATAACGTAGATGCAGGATCATCAGTGTGATATATAAGGGCCAACTGAGTTTATGCTTTGACAGAATCAGTTAATAAGATTATAGATCTTATAGGCATAGATAGCGAGAAAAAGCAATATCAATTTAAAATAAGGATGATATTGACAGTCAGTCCAGGATCACTTAATTGTTCACATTTAAATGCGACAGGTTTCTCTTTAAAGTGCCTTAAGATAATGTGTGTTGTAAATTGGCTTTTTTACAATTGAAACCAGAACCAGAAATGATATCAAATTAACATTTTGTTGCTGCATAATATTTATTTTATCCTTTCATTGTATCTTATGAAGGCATATGCACCGTAGTAACAGGTGTCTGAAGAGAGAGATGAGGACAAGAGGAAGGAAGTGAAAAAAAGAGAAATGAATGAGCAAAGGGGAAGGAAGTTAGTTCACAGAGATAAAACGGTGGCTGGCAGAGAAAGAGAGCGATGAACCTTCTCCCCTCCGTCCGTACACCGCTCGGCCGGCGTTATGTAAGAGACGAGTGTAAACACACCGATTACCTTTGCATGGTGGAACTCATAACATGAGTTGCTACCTCGCTGCCTGCGCTTGTGCGTTTCAGGAAGTGGTCTCGCACTTCTGCACCACATTGTACATGTGTGCATGAACATACAATAGCGATACCTCTAGGCTATGTGTCACACACACACACAAAAGGCACGCACTATAAAGATGGCATTCACATAATCTATTGTCCTGATCGCTGATTCAAAAATGCTCAGATCATCCCTCCAAGGTGTAAGGTAGCAGGGGGCTTTCCCATGAAATGATAGCTAGGCTAGTTTTCAGTTTCACCTCCACAATAACAATTTGATGACACATACACTCGAGACAAGACATCAGGATCCGACATTCATACGCTGTTTCATCAGATTAGGAAAATATTTCATTTTGTAGCAGATTTTAAATTAGATATCATCATATGTGTGTGTGTGTGTGTGTGAGTGAGTGTAGCAATAAAATCGTAATTTTTAATCACAACACTTGTAATATATATTAAATACATGGCCAAATACTGTGCCAGTATAAATACAAATAGGGAGATAAGCATTTTGCCCCAGCCCTTGTCTGAATGTACCTTTGAACAGAACCTGGGTAATACTTGAGCCAGACAAACACAATAAACTTGATAACAAAACGCCCACTTATACACAGGGAGTACACTATAGCTGGGGGCTATGCTGTGTATGAGCGTGTGCAGGACCCTGGTGTATATATTAATGTGTGTGTGGGCAAAAGCAATTCACTAAAACTATGGTGACAGCACTTCTGTCTTTCTGTAGCCCATAGTCAATAACATCATATTTTGATTGACATCTCCTGGCAGGGGAAAGATCCAGGGTTTATGACTCGTCTCTACGGTAACATACATGTCGAGCACAGATGCACACGCTAGCAGATGAAATCTAGACACGCCATGTTGAAGAAAATATGCTGATAAAATCTGTTTGAACATTAATCAATTATCGCTTTTAAATAGAGTTTAGATGCCACAGACCTGGAATGACTTGTATCTATGAAACTGCAATGCCCTCATCTGAATTTGATTTTAATTGGTGACCTGAGTTTGGAGCCATTTCACTTTCACCTTCTCTTATTCAACTCTTATCCGGCTCAATACCCAAGCACCTTTCAACCATCTTGTCCATTTTCTCTTCCTCCATCATGCTCCCTGATTCTCCCCATTTAGCCCCTCATCTCTCCCTCCCTCATGCTCCTGCAAATCCCCTCCGCTGCTTTTGATCTATTATTCCCTACTTTCCTTTTCCGTCTCACCCTGTGACTGGTCAGGGGCTCCAGCTCACTGTTCACTTCATCAAAAGCTTTAATCCCCAAAAACAACAATCACTGTGACTGTGTGTGTGTGTGTGTGTGTGTGTGTGTGTGTGTGTGTGTGTGTGTGTGTGTGTGTGTGTGTGTGTGTGTGTGTGTGTGTGTGTGTGTGTGTGTGTGTGTGTGTGTGTGTGTGTGTGTGTGTGTGTGTGTGTGTGTGTGTGTACAGTAGGCCTATATGTGTGTGTGCGCGCCCACCCGCATGCAACTGCTTGGACATTACGTAATTTCCCTGGGCCACATCTGAGGCTAAAAATGGACATGGATAAAAGTATTGTGACCGTGGGCAGGGCTACTGTACAGAGACAGTGGAGCGCACACACATCACACATGTACAGACGGACAGCAGGGGCTGGGCAAGCTGCTTAACGTTGATGTCATGGACCAGAGATGCAGACTTAAACTTTTTCTTGAACTGATCGCCAGCCATGTTAGTGTTCAATGATTGATAATTACTCAAGGCTTTTAAGTTTCAAAATGGCGCATTGTCTACAGTGAAAACTTTTAACATGGGTTTTCAATCAGAGTTTATTATGTAATAATATAGTATTGAGTAACTGAAATAATCTGAGGACTGGTTTCACGGACCCAATAGTAATTTAAACATTTAAACACAGTTACTTCATTTTATTTACGGGGTTTTCTGAAAGAAAGCATTTAGACTAGATTAAATATGCAGGACACTTTAAAAAAAAATCAAAACGGATTTTGCATCAAGTGAGGTTGAGGAGCTTTCTGTGGCTGGTGTTAAATTTAGAGCATGAGCGTGTCTGTGTGGTCGGGGCAGAGTCATAAGCAAAGTCTGTTCGCTCTGCAAGCTGTGCAAGTCACACAGATGACGATGTTGTAAGGGACAGTGTTTCAAAGGAGCATTCGTAGAAGTCGCCGCAGTGAACTGTGTGGACACGGAGGTGCAGACTACAGGTGTTTGCCCAAAACACCGTCTATGCTGTTTTTACCTACGTATGAGCAACATCAATAATTTAGTCAGACTTCAGCAAAATGACCAAATGGCTCTAAAACACTAGAGGATGTGTTCAGGTCAAGGCACTAAAAGAGAGTGGTACAGCATGTGAAACTGGCGGGCACACTTATGGACAAATATGTGATGAGATGAGCCTGTTTCCAACTCCCTCTCTTCCAGTGTGTGTACGTGCGTTTGTGTCTGTTTGTGTGTGTGTGTGTGGGGAGGAGGACGATGCGCTATATGATGTGCAGCGCTGATGGCCGCCTTTGTCATTAAACTTGAATCACTCTGTTTTCCTATAAATACCTTTCCAATGATCCAATGCATTATTCAGTTTCTCTCAGGCCAGAACACTCACTGATTCACAAGCAGGACAAACACACATGCACCTGGAGAGCCGAGAAAAAGCCAGTGTCCTGGAGGAAGTACGTCTTATGAACATTTAAGAGGACGATGGCCGCTGGGCAAAAATAGTCGGGCTCTTCTACTGCTGCGAGTGAAATCCACCACAGCAGATTCTGCCATTGACCACAGATCTTAGAAGAAGCCCAGGGCTGTGTGTGTGTTTGCAGGGACATACAGTATGTATGCACAACAAATGCACTGCATCAGTACTACATGACAACTTGCACTTGATCCCAGCTCGTGGTCTAGTCTGACTTGAAGCTCATATTTAGAGTTTTCAGGGTGAATTAAAAACAACTGCTGCTTATTGCTAAATACAATTTGACAGTGACGGACATCTTTCTATAATATTTGAGGTAGTTAGCAGATATCCATGTTGCATTTAGCCCTCCAGTCAAGTTGGCTGATAAATCAGGGTGTCCGGTGAAATGGTAGGGTGACATGGAGAAGAGAAGAGGAGGAGGAGGCTAATGGAAGAGGAGCTGCCACTGGGGTATTAGTCCATGGATTGGTGACATAGAAATGTTAGTGAGAGGGAGGAGAGGTCGGTGGGATGTGGGGGGTCAATCGATGCTTAAAAAGGTTTCACTCCCCTACAGGGACATGTGCACGTGTGTGTTTGCGCGTGCGTGTGTGAGTGTGCATAAACACACAACAGTCGATTGTAAATGAAACCACTATCTCCCTCTTACACACACGTAAACACACACTTCATAGGATGGCTTCATCCGTCTCAGAAATAAGAAGTCTAGCTAGAGAGCAGCATTTAGCAACTGGCCTGTGACTCAACTCGAGGATTAACAATCACTCAGTGTAATTTAGGCTGAAACTATGGGTTTGTGTTTCTAAATCTCGAGTATAGAAGACAGTGCTTGTTTATGGGTTTTTCCAGAAGGATGACATCAGATCAAGCTGCTGCAGCTGATAAAAGGCAAAGGATGTCATCTTTCCACTTATTTCCTTCCCTCACACACAACCACAGTTTGTTACTGCTGGCTCTGGTGGACAGTGCCATTTGGCTAATTATGTACATATATATGTGCACATAATAGACTGGACATATATATGGACAGCTCCCAAAAAGTGGTCGAGCATATGTAACTACGGCTCCATCCTCCAATCACTACTGCCCAGGCTCTGGCTCCAAATGGCGGCGATTATATCCGGCATATATCTTAGCTTCATTTCTGGATAGTGGGAGGAAGTGAAGACATTTTGTTGATCTTTCTCACATGCAGCAAATAACACATCCGAGCTGAGGGAAGACAGTGTCTCTGAGGTATGTAGCTAGTTAGTTTTTAAAATACATTACTGGAAAGTTAATGAACAACAACCTCATCAATTTATTCCTGTTGATATACCTCAACACATAAAGAATAACAGCTGAAATATCAACAGACTCCCTATCAGTGTTGCATTGGCCCCAAAAGTGCAGTAGCAGCAAACAGTCCAGCTGTTACACTGCACTAAATGCCTGAGCTCAGATGTAAATTAAAAAGTTTACCACACCAGTTTCCATCTTTTTTATTAACAACAGTT
Organism: Pseudopleuronectes americanus; assembly: GCA_038501795.1. Classification (NCBI taxonomy): domain Eukaryota; kingdom Metazoa; phylum Chordata; class Actinopteri; order Pleuronectiformes; family Pleuronectidae; genus Pseudopleuronectes; species Pseudopleuronectes americanus. The sequence goes on from CM076722.1 coordinate 7,735,956, forward strand.
TGGGACAGTTTGTTCCCACGAAGACACACTTTTTACAACCGCCGTGGCGTTCCCAACTAAAGCCCTGCCTTTCAAATGCACATAACTTTCTCAGAGGAACACGGGCTGCGGTGAGTTGGCTCAAAGTTCAAAATGTGCCCTGACGTACAAAAGAGAACAGGTCTGAACATGCCGGGAGAGAGAGAGAGAGAGAAACGAGGTTAAGACTGCGAGGGAACAAGCAAAGTGAAAGGCTGACAGGCCGAGGAAGAGGAAAGACTGGTTGAAAAGAAAACTGCAAACGTGATCTCGCATTCCTCACATGGGGTGGAGGGTAGAGGAGAGAGAAAGTGAGGAGAAAAAAAAATCACAGGGAGGAATGGGGGATGGGAGAGAGGGGTGAGGGGGGGGAGGGTGACAAGAGAAGAAGTTTAACTTGGCGCCAGACAGCATTTCAATACTCGACGGCACACAGACGCACACACACACACACACAGAAAATATCGACACAATGCAAGTGGCACAGAAGTCCTTTTGGTGACTTCCCATCGTCCGAAATTAGATTAGATATTTGCCCTCCACCCGAGCTCCCTGGGTCCAGCACAGAGGCAGATTCCCAGATAAAAATAGCCAGAGGAACTATTCAAACACTGCTGCTTTCTGCAGGGAGTGTCTGCTGACTGCACTGGACTTAAGGGGTTAGAGAGGGGTTAGGAGCTCCACTCACCACCTCCCTCAATCAAAGGCCTGGGACAGCGGGGCAGCCCAATCCCTATCACACTTAAAACACTAATACACACACGATAGTGAAGTTCAAATCAGTGTGTAGAACCTGTAATTTCAAATATGAGTTGTTTAAAGGTTTAAACTTTGAATCGGCTGTTAAAGTTTCCAGGCAAATAATACAAAAAAGCAAATTAAAAAATAAAGACTAACAAACACTGATAGTGTGTTCAAATAAAGACACTCACCTTACATACAGTATTTTCAAAAGTTGTTTGTTCATTAAAATTTACAGAACAAAGAAGATCAAGTCCTGGTATGTATGTATGTTAGCGGACACACTGTGTGCTGGTTCCTTACAATATACTTTAGATACCCTCAGCATGTTCAGTATTATTGAGGTTAATCTAAGAAGATTAGGAGTATACATTACAACACCACCCACGTCGAGCCTTAGCATGGGTAAAAAAAAGAAGCCATGGGTGCACTGGCATCAGTCGAGGATTAGGAGAAACTGCCCCGTGCGTGCGTGTGTGCACAAGAAGCCAGGCCAGGTGTTAGTGATGTGGTCAGAGTTTGTGCAGAGCCCCCACTTTTAGGGAAAGAGGTGAAGAGAGCGTGGGCTTCGTGACTGACTGCCTGGGTGAGTAGGTGCTGTCACGGTCTTGACAGCTTACACCCCGATTATACACCGACCAGCAGAGAGGTGACACTCCCGGCTCCAACCTACAGGACAGGTCATTGTGTTGTGAGGATCCAAAATAAAAACCTCTCATCTGGAGGGATCAGAGGCATATAGTTACTGGATCTTCACGTGTGTGTGCAAGTGTGTGTGCGCGCGCGTGCATGTCATCAGACTCCGATCAGTTTCAATGGCGCCGTCGTCCCTGAGAAGCTCTTATGCCTCCACCCACAAGCACTGACGAACACACTTTGTTCACCAGCAATACCTTCGCACAGCTGCTCCTCTACAAAAACCTTATCTCATATAATCTTTTACAATAAAATGCCATTCTGAGTCATCTCACCAACAATGTAGCTCTGTGAAATCCCCATATTACATTACCATACACATGCATGCACAAACAAACAGCTGCTGAACAGCGCGGGTCAATCCAAGCACACCAACACACCCCAGTGCATTCTCCACACGAATTTCGATACCCATCTGAAAAAAGAGCCTTGGTGTTAAGTTTGTGTGCAATTTGAGTTCTCCAGCTTTAATTAACAATATTCAAATTATAAAGCATTATTTTAATTGCATTCTACTCATTTTGTCCTTAGGAGGCATTACAATGTATGAGTGCACGCATGCATTTGCAAGTCACTGGGTGTGTGTGTTCAGGAAAGGCTTGCAGAGATAGTGACTGTTGTGTTTTCCCCTCATGTGTAATGCAACACAGCCGGCAACTATTAACCTTCTAAGCAGGAATGTGGGAGGTCCAAGAATTCCAATAAAAAGCAGCAGTGAGAGTGTGAGTGTGCGTGGTGTGTGCTCACAAATATGTTCCTCAAAAGTGTTACAGTTATCCATCAACAGTCTGTCCCATCCAGGCATGCAGAAGCACCCCATTACCATCCCGGACCAATTACCAATAGTCAATGTGGGGTCATGTGGTGACATACAACCAACGGCATTGCAGTAAAACTAAAAAACAGAAAAGAAAATAGAGAGGGAGAAAAGTAAGGAAAAAGTAGCAAAAAGAAAAGGGGAAAAGTGAAAGTAGGAAGAAAAGGATGAAAAGAAAGAACACAAAAGAAAAATATGAAGACGGGACCTGGGGCATAGGGGAGCCTCGCCGCCTTCCAGGCGCTCTGCCCTAACCCTCCCTGCGACTCTCTCGCGGGTCCTCCCCCCCGCTCCCTCCTTTCCGTCCTTTTCCACCCCCGCACGCCCCCCTCTCTTCACGCCCCCCCCCCTTTCGCGGGGGTTTCCCTTCCCCCCCTCCTACTCAAGTTGACCCCGCCACCCCGGCCCCTTCCCTCGCTTATCTTCCGCCCGTCTACCTGCATACCTCTTTTTTTCTTTTACCACTCCCCGTCCGCTCTTTTCCTTTCGCCACACCCCACCCCACCATGCCTCCCTCACTAATCGCCAGCCCGCCCTCTCACAGCCGATCCACTCCTCCTTGCCTCATGGCCGCCCCTACCGCCCCCCTCTTGCTCCCCAACGCCCCACTCACCACGCACCCGTGGGCCCTGCCTCTGTTCCGAATCAGCGCACCTCCCTCGATCTTTCCCCCGCCCCTCCGCCTTCCCCGTTCCCCCCTTTTCCCCCACACTCGCGTCGCTTTCTTGGCCCGCCTCCGCTTTCCCCGCCCTGACCGCCCCCTCCTCTCGCCCAGCACCACTCTCTCCTATGCAAACCTGCCTTCCTCTTCGCACCTGCCATCGACCGCCCTGCCCCTTCGGTGCCCCGGGTACCGCGCGCCTCTTTTTTTCACGCCACCCCGCCGATCCACCCCCCCCTGCCCTGTTATCCCGGACCGATTCCCTCTAACCCTTGCGTACTCCTCCTCCGCGCTCCTCCGCACCTGCCCTCCCCGCCCTCTAACCCCCCGCTCCGCTACCCCGACGCTTTCGCTTCCGTTCTTGCTTCCACTTTGCCCTCCCCTGTTCTTCTTCCCCCCGCTTCTTGCCTACTCCCTCTTCGCTCGGCCCCCCTCAGCCACCCTGCCCTCTCCGCCCCCCCCCCCCTCCACGCGCCCCCTTCCGAACCCGGCTCTTCGTTAACATCCACGCTTATTAAATTCCCGTGTTTACCTCATCGCCCTCCCCCACGGCCCCGTTCCAAGTTACCCCCCCTCACCCTCTCTCACCTGCCCTCGCCAGCCCCTACCCCCGGCCCCCCGCCATTCCCCCTCCCACACTTTGCCCCCCTATACGTGCTGTCATCGTCCAACCTAGCACCGATCCATTCTGCGTTACCCTCCCTCTACACCCCCTACCCACTTCCTACCCTCTCAATACGTACCCACCCTCCTTCATCGTCCCTTCTTCCCCACCCCCCCCGCCACCCCTCTTCCGATCCTGCCCCTCCTCAGCCCCCCATCCCCGCACCCCACCCAACTTTCGCCCACCCACTCGTCCGGCACGTGCGGCGGCTAGACACCCCTGTCCCCCACCCCCCCCTCCTTTCTCTGCGCACGCCATCCCTACAGCCCCACCTTTACCACTCCACCATCTACCCCCTCTGACAAATCGCGCCATGCCTACCTTTCTCTTCCACTTGCCCCCCGCCCTCCCCACATCGCGTACTCCGCCTCCAACTTGACTCTCACGCTGGGGCCCCGTTTCGCCTTATCGCCAGACCCGTGCTCACCGCCACCCACTTACTCCGTGCTCTTATTCAAGGCACCTCCCCACTCTGCCACCCCCCTGCCCCGCCCGTGCCCTCCGCCCCTCGCTGTCTCCTCCCCTTTTATCCTCTCCGCCCCCTTAAACCCCCCTGGGCCACATCCTTTCGCCATCCTGTTCCCCTCTCGCCCCTTCGAAATTGAAAGCTCTGCTCCCCTCTACCCTCTCCACTCCCCCCCCGGCCTCCTATGCCGCGCCGCTTTTTCCCGCCTTTCTTTTCTTCCCGCTTACCTCCCCCTACTTTGTACTCCCCCACCCTGCACATTCCCCGGCCAACGCCATCCGCCTCAGCACCGCCTGTTGCCCATTTACCACTCCTCTTCCTTCTTCACCCCCACTCCCTCCTCTTTTCCCCCCCTATTCACCATACTGCCCTTTCTGACCCCCTCATCTCTTCCTACCCTCGCCCGACAGGACGCTCGCGCTTCCCGGCGCTCCCCCTAGACTTCCCCCGACACCGCCTTTACTCCCGCACACCCCCTTCGCACCCTCGCCATCCTACCGCGTCCCCCTATCTCCAATGCTCACACTCCGTCCCTGCCCTGCTGTTGCGGCTCCCCCCGCCCTATCACCCTCAGCTCAAAAGCCGCCTGTTGCCTCGCTCCCATCCCTTCCTCCCCAACTGCCTCACTTCCTTCACAGCCTTCTCACCCTCTCCCCTCCTTCTTCTTCGCCCCTGCACGCTCTCCTTGTTCCCTTCCCCTACTCTCTTGCTTCCACCCTTCTCTTCCCCCACTTGTTCGTACGGCACGCCCTCCTACTCATTAGCCTCCGCCCACCAATGAGACCCCAGGCCTCCCGCCCCCACTGCTACTACCTTTTCACCTTCATCAGCTTCCGGCTTACCCCCATTTGCCGCCTCCCTGCCCCCCTCCGACACCCACGCCCCGTGCACTCACACCGCTCCCCTCTGCCTCCAACCCTTCCCTCCACCCCACTCACGCCGCATTTCCCCCTTCCTTCTCCCGCCGTACCCCCCCGTTCAGCCCCTTTTTCACGACCACACACCTCCACCCCCCTTTCCTGGCCCCTCCTCTCCCCTAACCCGCTCGCTCTCCCTTTTCCACTCCTTCCCCACCACACTGGTGCCTCTCCCCCCTCACCTTACTCCCACCCCTCTTTTACACCCCTACGTCGGCGCCACGCCCCCACGTCTCCTTCCGCCTATTGCGCCCACCCTTGATTCCCGAACCAAGCCTCTCCACACCCTTCTTCCTCCCCCCCACCCCCCTCCCCCTGCCAGCCCCACCCCTGGCCCCCCTTCCCACCCGCCTCCCTCACATCCCACTTCATCCCTTCTTTCCGACCCACCCCCCCTCTTTGGCTCCCCTTCCTTTCCCCCCCGAGCTCCTCCTAGCGCCATTCCCACACGAAGTCCTCCCCCTCGGCTCCGTTCCGCCCCCCCATCCCTTTAACCGCCGCCCCTCTCTCACCCCACTCCCCGTACCACCTCCTTCGCTCCTTCCGTTCCCCTCTCTTTGTTTCCCACTTCCCCCCCCCACCTCTCCCACCGCCCTCCCCCCTTGGCTTTTTACTCGGCGTACTGTCGCGCTTCCTCCTTCAGCCCCTCCTTTCACTCGGCTTTCGGCCAAGAACGGCTTTTCTTTACCGTCCCCTCTTCGCTTCTGTCCCCGCCCCTCACTTTTAGTTTACCACGTAATTCCCCCGCCCCCAGCCGGCCCCCCACCACCCCCCTCTTCTAGCCACCGCCCCCCCCCTTCTTCCCACTTACGACGCCCTGTCTTTTCGATCCCCCCTGCCCTCAGCCCCGAGCGTTCGATGCCGACTCCCCACCCTTGCTACGTTCTACACCCCCTCACCGCCCCTTCCCCCCCCTCCCCTCCTCGACCCCGCCCCTTCCACCGGCCCTACCCTTCTCCACCCCGCACACGCCCTTTACCCCACCCCTTTTCTTACGACCGGTCCATTTCACCCGCTTGTCCCCCACTCCCACTCCCCCTCCACCCCCTACAGCCCTACTTCTGATTCCTCATCCCCTTTTTCCCCGGGTCCGCGTCTCCCCCGCCCACTCGCCTTCCCACTGCCGCTTCTCCTCCCCCCCGTTCCTTCGCCCCAACCTCTGTCCTTTTCCCGTTCTCCCCCTTCGCTTCTCCCCCAGACCACCCTCCCCCACGCCTTTCGGCTGTTGCTCTCGTTCGCTCCCCGCCGCTCCATGGCCACGCTTCCCCTTCCGCCACTGCTCCTCCATGCCCTACACTGCTCTTCCTCCCGCACACTTCGCCCTCCTTTTATTCGCCCCGCGTTCTCCCAATCCTGTTTCGACGCTCTCTATTCCCCCCCCCCGCCTTCCCCTTCCCTTTACCTTCGCTGCTTCCCCACCCTGCTTATTCGCGCGCTGCTGCCCACTACCCTAACACTCTCGTCTGATCTTTCTCCCACTGAAACTCATGAAAAACCTATCCCGGCTCCTCACTCCCCACCGTCCCCTTGCTGCTACGTCCACACGCCTCACCTTCACCCAACACTCCCTTCTTCCCTCCTAGTCCCCCTCCCGATACCAGCGTACTTACCTCTCCCCTTCCCCGCGCCTGTCCACCTTCCAGCGCTTCCCACGCTGCCTCAGAATACCTTCCTCGTTGCTACCTGACTCTCCTCGACTCCCCTTCCTCCACCCCCCTCTCCCTCCACCTTCGCGCTTCCTACCTCTGCTCGCCTCAAGCCTCATATCCGCCTTTGACCGCCGCGCCCGCCTCCCAGCACCACGCTCCTGCCGGCCTTACCGTTCCATATCGCATTAGTGTGCCCTCTCCCATTGCCTACGCCTCCCCATCTCCAATCCCTCCACCCACGTCATTCACCCCCCCCGTCCCTGGTTCATTCCCCGATTCATCCCGTAGAAGTATACTCTCAAACTTTTAACTTCGCTCCCTACCCCTACCACGCTACCCTGCCTTTGCCGCTGTCACCCCTCCCCCGCCGGCGCTCTAGCGTTGCCTTCGCTCTACTTTACCCTCCTTTTTCTCCCTTTTTCCGTTCTATCCAGAGACCACACGCCCCCTTACCGGCTTTTCCGGCTACGCCCCCTTTGATTCCTTCCCTGGTACCTCATCGTCTACGACTCCTAGCCTCCCGCGCGTCACCTTACCCAGCGCCTGGAACAACACTTCAGGTGCCCCTCGCCTGCCATTCACCGCCCGACCCCTGGCGCGCCCGGCCAATCACACCGCCTCTCCCCCCTCCCCCCCACTTCACCTCCCCGCCCTCGTCCACTCGCTCTCCTGCGCCTTTCCTTCTTGCCAATCTTCTCCGCCCCCCCCGGCCCCGGCTTCCCCTCTTGTCCTTCTCGCTTTTCTACCATGTCCTTCTTGAGTCCATCCCCAGGCTCCCCCTTCCCCGCTCACTTCCGTCGACTGTTGCCGCTCTCGACGTCCCCCTTCTTGCCGCACCCCGCCCTTCTCGGCTCGGCACCCCGACCTCCCCCTAGACCCACCAAATCTGCTTATTCACCCAATTGCCCGTTTTCTCGCTCCCCTTTGCCCCCTTCGACTGTCTCCCCTCCCCCCGCCTTGCACCTGCCGGCCTCCTTCTTCCCGCGTCAGCTGCATCTAGAACTCCACTTCATGCGCTCCCACGCCTGTTCTCTCCCTCCTCTCCGCGTCCCCCCCTCTTCCCCCCTCCCCCCCCCTTCTCAGCCCCCCCGCTTCTTTACCTCCCCCTCGTGCTTACCGGCCGGCCCCCTTCCAGCCTCCACCCCCCTCCCTCCCCTACGTTGCCCCGCTCCCCCTCTCCCTACTGCCCGACTCCCCTGCCTCTTCTCGTCCCCCCTCCCTTTTCCCCTTCCGCTGTCCCACTTCTTCCCACCACCCCTTTCCCCTTCTGCTCCCTTCTCAGCAATACTTGCTCCCCCGCCCCCTGCGCCTCTGCACCTCCCACTCCGCCCGCTGGCAACCCCCTCCCTCTCGCGCGGCAGGCCCCCACCACCGTCGCGTCCCGACCCTCACTCTCCTCCCTCCGCCTCGCGCCCACTAACCCGTTCGTCCCCCCTCCGTGCTCGTCTCTATTGCTGCCCTTTCCCGACTGGAACACACGCTCACGCCCCCTATGTCGGTCTTACCCCTCCCCTCCTCCAGACCCACCCTGCCCTCTAACCACTTCCTACTCCTACCCCCTGTACTCCACTCCGCCACCCCCACACACACTCTCCACCCACCCACTACGACATTTTCCTACCCTGCACCCCTCCCGCCCCCACTGCCTATCTATTCCTTCGCCCCCTTCTACCGCCTTAACCGTCTTTTCGTCCCCCCCCACTGCTCTCCCAACTTCCCGGGCTCCACACCCTTCCCTTCTTTTCTCCCCTACCCGACCCCACCGCTTCACCTCCCCGACCCCGTATCCCCTGCCCCCCCTCCCAGCCCCCCTTCTATCTCCCTTGCCACTGACCCCTCAGGCACCACCAGCCGTCCCCGCCGTATCTCCGCCCTATCTCCCTGACTTTCGGCCAACCCCTATCCTTCTTCCTTGCCCTCTTTGCTCCCATCCCTACATGGAACTTACCCGCCCCGCCGCGCTTCCCCCCCCCACCCCTATCCCCCCTTCTCCGTCGCCAGCCTCCCCACTTCCACAACGCTTTACCCTACGCTCCCTCCAGCTCCCCGTGTCCTATCAGTTAGACTGGCATGCGCCTTCCCACGACGGGCCCACTCGAGCGCCAACCCTCCTCCCCCCTCTCGCCTCCCTACTAATCTTCCTTGTCCATCTTCCGCTTCCTTCATACCCCTCCCTCCCGCCCGGCTGTACTCCCAGACTCCCCTTTTTCATACCCCCTACAACTTCTGCCCACACCGTGCACAGTTCCACCCTCTCCTTCGCCCTCGTCCCTCCCCGTCCCCTTTCGCTCACTTCCCACTATCTCACCGCCTCTGTCGTCCCCCCCCCTCCCCTCCATAGCTCTCGCGACTCTACTGTCCCCGGCCCACGCCCCCACGCCGTCGGACCGCCTCGGCCCACCAATACCCCCACACCTCTCCCCCCCTTTCCCGCTTACCACCCCCCCCCAGCCCCTCCCCCCCCCCGTCCCTACCCGCCACCCCGCCTCTGCGCTCCTTTCACTTTTCGACTCCCAGCGCCCGCTCCTCCCCTTTCTCCTCACCATCCCTCACCCTTCCGCGTCACACACGACACACCCGCTCCACTCTGTTCCACACGCTTCCCGCTTTCACACGCGTGTCCGCTTTGCCCTTCGGCCCCCACGCCGCTCCTCCCCGTCTCACTCCTAATCACCGCCTTTCTCCACCCCCTACATCCTCACTTACCAGAAATCCCACTAGCCCATCCCACTCTACTACGCCTCCCCCTCCGTATGTCCGCTTACCGCCTTTTTCGCCAGCAGTCCTAGCTTCCCTCACTGCTTGTTCCCCTGCCCGCCTGCACGCTGTCTCTACGCACTTCCCTCCTGACGTGACCTTCTTTGCCCGCCCACCCCTCCCTCCTGATCCCCAGACCCCACCCAAGCACTCCGGACCCCCCCTCTTGTCCCCTACGCTCACCTAACTGCCACACCGCCCTTCCCCTCGGACCCCCCAACGAGTGGACCCTCCTCACCCCTTATCCCACTCTCCTCCCTTTCCCCGTCCACCACTCCCCGCCCCACGTCCTCCCCATGCTTCCTCCGCACCCCTCGTCCTTCCGGCCCCTCCCCAAACTTTACCTCCCTCCCGATCTCGGCCCTCGGCCGCTACCATACGCTCCTCTTTCGTCTAGCCCCCCCAGATTCACACCCTCCGTGCCTTTGTCCGTACTCCCCCCTTTCACGACTCAAATCATCACTCGCTACTATGAAATCCGCACCTGTCCGCCCCCTCGCCGCCCCGCCCCCACTCCCTTCCCCCGACGCCCGCCTCCTTTCCCCTCACGTCACCGGTTCTTCCCCACCCTCTCATTCCCCCTCCTTTCGTCGTCTGCCCTATTCTTCGCCACTCCCCTTTTTCCTCCCCTTGTCTCATCGCGACCCGTGCCGCTGACGCTCTTCACTCCTCCCGCAGCTTCCCGCCCCCCGCCGCCTCGCGACCCAATCCGCCCACCCGACTTCGGCTACGCGCTCTTCTAATTACACACCGCTTGACGGACCAACGTTCTATTCCCTACTCCACATCCCGTTCTCCCCCCGTTCCGGCTCCCCCCCCCCCTCTCACACTTCCCACCAGACAGCGACCCGCGGCGCCCTGTCCGCTCTCCTCCTCTCCCTCGTCCCCACACACTCTCTTCCTCCCCCCCCTCACCTCCCCGCCCCTAACTACCGCCACCTCCTTCCTGCAACCTCCTCTGCCTCCCCCCGTCCTCTCACCGCCTCTACTCCGCCACCGCCCCTCCCCCCCATCCCTTCCCAGCTCTACCCCAATACACCTTCTCGCCCACTACTCATCACCTACTTACCTGACTTTCCTTTCTCTCAGTCCATGGCCTCAGCCCTTTTCCCCGACCTTCGTGTCCCCTCCCTCTCTATCGCTCCTACCACCCCCCCTCTTCCCTCTCGCCTGCGTCGCCCCACTCCAATCCATCCCCCCCGCCACCCCATCGGCCCCCCGTCCTCCCCCCCCCGGCCCCCACCTCTCCCTCTGCTACCCCCCCGCTCCGATCTCTGTCAGACCCCTTCCCCCCACTTCTCTGCCCCCCCACCCAATTGGCTACTCACGCTCCATCCCCCGCCCCCACGCCGATACCTACCTCGCCGCTCCATCTATTCGCCCCTAAACCCCTCATAAATCAGCCTTCTCCCGGCTAGCCCCCGTACCGAAACCCGCCTCCCTCTTCACTCGGTTTCGAGCCGACCTCTCTCTTTTCCAGTTTCACTTCCATCCCCCCCCGTCGGCGCTGCCGATCCTCGCTCCCACCGGACCCCGCCGATTTCCTCCATTCGCGCGCACGCTCTTACCTCAACCTTCTTTACCACCACAGCCATTCACTCTCCCGTCTCCGCCAGCACCTCACCCCCCTCTAACCCCCTACTACTTCTTCCCCCTTTTCCCGTTCCCATCTCTATCTAACCGAACGGCCTTCCTGCCACGTTCCCCTGTCCCTCCACCCCCGCTCTGTCCGTAGCCTCTGCACTGCCCCGAATCTAACCCCTACCCCCTCGTCCCTGCTTCTCTCCCTCTTGGGGTTCGCCCCCCCGCCCGCTCCCCCGCCCCCTTACCCGTCTACTGCACGCCTCCCCCCTTCGCGCACCTAATCACCTGCAAACCCCCTCCTCACCCCCCACTCCCTTCTCGCCCCCCTGCCACGTGCCGCCTCCCCGGTTTGCTCACACTCCCTCTACTCCCCCACTCCTCCCCTTCCCCCCTGCGCTCGGAAGGAGCTCTCCCCCTGGACCAGCGCCCCTCCCTCCCATTCGGTCCGCGCTTGCCTGTCGATCACCCTCGTCCCGTCTCAGCTTCGCCAATCCTCCCTCCCCTCCCAACCCTTCGTCCTTCCCCTCACTCGTCCCTTCTTATACCCCACTCCCTACCTCTTCCCTCGCTCCCTCTCTCCTGCGCGAGCTGTGTCTTCTTACTCCACCCTCCCGCACACGTCCACTGCCCTCCCTTCCCCCTCCCAAAAGCGAAACCTTCCGAGCTCGCCTTACTCTCCACCCTCCGCCTTCGCCCCCTTCGCGGCCCTCCCTCCCTCTCAGCCTCTTCAACCTTGCTTGCTATCCGCCACGCGCCCTTCCCTTGGGCGTCCTCTTACTAATCCCACTCTCCCTCCTGGCACCCCCCGTTTACCATCCTATCTCCGGCTGCTCCCCCTCGCCTGCTCCCCTGCTCCCCTCTCTCCGCTCTCCGGGCTCCCCTTCCCCCCTCCCCGCGCCTCTTCGCGCTGCCACGACTCCCAGCGACGCCCCCCACCGCCGACTCTCTGGCCGTCCCCGCCTTTCGCACCACGCCCCCTTCTCCCGGGCTCTCTCCCATCCCGCCCACTCCCATTACCGCCGCGGCGGGCCCATCGCCCGCTCCCTCTTCCTATCCCCCTCTGCACGATACCTGGACGTACTCCCTCCAGGTACCTCCCCCTGCCTTTCCTCCTCCCACGCTCGCTCCGTCCCCCTGACGTTTCCGGCTCCCACTTCCCCACGCTCTGTTCTCCCTCTGCCCCACCACACCCCGTCCCGTGCCTCCCTCCCGCGGTGCTCCTCCCCCCCCGTCCCCGAAGCTTCACTAACTTCCCCTCTTCCTGCTTCCTTCTCCCCGCTTCGATTCACCCCCAACTCCCCCCCATCTCTCTCCCGCGCCCCTCCACATTCTTCGCACCCGGCTTCGTTCTCCCCTTCACACCGGCGACCCCACCCTTTACCCGTTACCGTCTCTGTTCCCCCCTCCGCCCTATTCTTCGCAACACTTGCCCATCTTCCCCTTGTTGCTTACCCCCCTCGCGCCCAGGCTCGCCTCCTCCCCCCCCGCCCCTTTAGTTCCCCCCTGCCTCTTGCTCTTCTAGCTTCTACATACACACACTCTCTCTACGCTGTCTAGTCTACTCAGCATTTATTATTAGGCGGCTTCATTCGCGCTGTACCCCGTTTTCGCTTCCCCCGCTCGCCCCCCTTGCCACCCCCACCCCGCCCCGACTCCCCACCCTCACCTGCTCTTGCTTCCCTCCCCCTGCGAACCAGCGTGTCCACCCTTTCTTGCCCCTATTTCCAGCCCATTCTCTTATTTTTCCCACCCCTCTCCATCACGCCTTCAACTCTGCTTTTCCCGCTCTCCCTCCTTTCCACCCGCTCCCCGTCTTTTCTCATTGCTTCACCCTGCCTCCCCCCCGCTTCACCACGTTAGCCCCTCTTCACCCTCTTGCAAGCCAGCTCGTCTCCACCCCTTCTACCGCACGTAACCGCTTTAGCTGCCTAGCTGCACCCCACTCCCTTTTTCTACTCGTCCCTCCCCCCCTTATCCCTCTCCCCCTCTGCCCCACCCTCTCCACCGCCCCTCGCCTCCTCCTCATTTTTGCTTGTTTCACACCTATCTGCCCTCCTCCACCTTGCCCGTTCTCCGTCACCTCCGCCCTACCTACTACCCTCGCTTGTCATCCCAACACCTCACCCCTTAGAGATCTCTATTTTTCCGCCTAGCCGCCTACGCACCCAAGCAGAACTTCTCTCCCATCCATCCTCCTCACTCTATGCCTCATCGTTGCGCCTTCGTTATCTCTCTCCCCACTTTCCCCGGTTTCTCCCACTTCCCTCTCCAACGTCCGAGCATCTCAATCTCATTCCCCCATTCTTTCTCTCACCTACTACGTGGGCCATATCATACACCGCCATTTCTTTCGGCCATCGCCTTACACTTTTTCACCTACCCCCCCCTTGTGCGGCTCACCCCCGCTCACCCTTTCCACCTCTTTAAACCCCTTGGCTTTTTCTTTCCTCTCCCGCGACGTACTCGACCACCTCCCAACCACCTTTCCTCCCCCCCTGGTTACTCCCCCCGCCTTTGTCTCCCCCCTTTTCTGCTCCACCCGACCCTACTTTGCCGCGCCCCTCCCTCCACCGCTTCGACTTGCTGCTCAGACCCACCCGCGCTAGCTTAGTTACCATTTCACTGCATCCCTTCTTTCCCCTTTTTTCCTCGCGAGCACCACGTCCCACTCCCCGGTCTTTCTCCTAGCCTCCACGCCTATCCATCTTCGTCATCTACACTTTGCGCACCACGCTCGCCTCCTGCCCTTACACCTACCCTCCGCACGCGTATCATCGCCTCTGTCCCGCTGTGCCTACTCCAACTGCTCCCGACGCCCTCTCGCTGTCCCACTCCCCTTTTGCCCCACTCCCCCTTTCCTCCAGCCCGGCCCCACGTACTTACCTCGACTCATTCTTTTCTCCCCGCCCTCGAGCCCACCTCTCGTAGCCATCCATTGCCCCTCAGCGCCTTTCGTCACCCCCTCCCCTTTTTCCTCCCAGTGCTTCTCGTCTGCTTCCCCTACTTTTGCCCGGTTCTTAATCCTCGTCCACGCGCCCCACCACCGCCTCCGTCCTTCAACCGAGCCTCCTACGACCCCACCACCCAACTGCACTATCACCCTTCTTTTCACCCCGACCCTCCGAGTCCAACCTCCTCCTTCCATCGGACTCCGCCCCCGCGCCCCTCCGCCACTGCACGTCGCCTTCCTTACTACACACACTCCGCGTGCGGCTAACCTTACCACTCGCATTCACGCACCCCCACTACCTCCCCCGTTCCCCAATTCCGCTCCCCTTGTTACCCCCTCCCTCACCCCCTGGCCCTCTGCCTCATCTCCCCTCCTGGTTCTCTCCCACCCCCTCCCCTCCTTCACCGCCAGCGCGTTCCCTCCCCCCTCACGCCAACTCGGCACCGCGCACTCCCACCGCGCCCACTCCGCACCCTTTCTCGCTACGCTTCTGCCCACCCCTTGCAGACCCCCTTTTCCCCTATTGTCTCTATCTCCTGCCCTTTGCCGCTGTTCGCTCCCTTGATCTCCGCCCCTGCTTACTAGCTTCTCTCCCATCCTTCCCCCCCAGTCTGACACTCTGTCACTCTGGTCTCTCGGCCCGTTTCCCGAGCCGCCACCCAGACTCCCCGGCCCGTAATGCCCCCCTACACACCGACTACCACCTCCAGCTTGCATCTTTCCCCCTCGCCCCCCCGAAACTCGCCCCTACTTTCTTTCGTCCCCTTACTAAGCCTCCCTCTCATCGCCCCCACTTCCCGCGCCCTGTTCACCCCTTCTCCCACCTGGCGCCTCGTCTTCTTGGCTACTCCCACCCCTCCCACACTTCCCCCTCCACTTTCCTCCTCCGCGGTGATTCTTTCCACCGCATCTCCCTCGTCCTGCTCTACCTAGACCCTCAAGGGGCTGCGGATTTCTTCCCCGACACCGTCTCTGGCTCCCTCACTTTGACCCCCTCCCTACCCGTCCCGAGCCGCTTTCTGTACCCCGCCTCCCGCTTACCTGCTCTCCTCCGCCCTCTCGTTCTCCTCCCCTCTGACACGCACTTATTCCTGCGATCCGTCACTTTTAGACTCCCTCAACTAGGTCCCCGTCTTCCTTACCTACCCCCCCTTCTCCTCAGCTCGTCTGACCCTTGCCCCCTCCATCGGAACCTCCTTAGGACCTTATACCCGTCCTGCTCTATGGCCGTCCCCTCTTCCTTCCCCCCCCTCCTCCAACCTTTCCGTCCTTTACCGCGCCGCCCCACTTTTATTCCGCCCCTTTCTCCTACCGCCCCCTCCCCCTCCTGTTTCCGCGCCTGGCTCCACCTACCTGTCGCCCCTGTCTCTTTTCCCCCTCCCACCTGGCTGCGTCCCCTCGTCTCCTTTATCATCTTATAGCCTTTAGGCAACTACTGGCCGTAAATATAGCCCCGGCCCCCTGTCACTACGCACCCTTCTTCTTCTCTTTTCCCCCAGCCTGGTCCGGCTTCCCACAGTGCCCCTTCTCCTGCTGACACTTCCCCTCTCCTGCGCCCCACCTCCCCGCTTTCCCGCCGGGCGACTCGACTGCCCCTATAAATCACCTTACCGTCAATCACCACCCTTGTCCCTACCCCCAAGTTATGCTTTTTTGTCTGTCCTAAGGGGCTGTATTCGCACCCCGACGTGCCTCCCCTCCCTTTCTGAGACACTGTTGCGGCACCGCCACCATCCTCCTCTTCCACTTCGCATCGGTTTCGACACGTCCTCATGACGCTCCCCCCGCGCCTACTATTCCATCCCCCCTTCCTTCGCACGTGTCAGTTCGCAACCGCTCCCCCTTCCCCCCCAGCGACGCGCCTCCCTAACCTCCCGTCCCTACTTTTCTTACCTGTCTCACCTCCCCCCACACCACCTCTTTCCGCGGTTCTGCCCCGGCCCCTCGCCCCCGACTGTTTCCCGTCTCCTACTACCTCCTTATCCTTTCCTCCCTGCGTATCCTCCAAAGACCCTTCTTCCCCCCCGTCGACGTTCTCGCCCCCCCCCCCCCTCTTCTCCTTCTCCACACCCCTCGCCCTTTGTCTCTTACACGCTCATCATCCTTCTGTCCCTTACCTTCAGGCCCCCGCTCCCTCCCCTTCCCGCCTCTAGCTGCCTGTCGCCCCTTTTCTTGTCCGCGCCGCGGTCACCTCCTCCCTTCTCGCAGTGTGTCACGCCTC
This sequence comes from Pseudopleuronectes americanus, assembly GCA_038501795.1. Classification (NCBI taxonomy): domain Eukaryota; kingdom Metazoa; phylum Chordata; class Actinopteri; order Pleuronectiformes; family Pleuronectidae; genus Pseudopleuronectes; species Pseudopleuronectes americanus. Next base: position 7,752,097 of record CM076722.1, read on the forward strand.
CTCGGCTAGCCTTTGCCTACCCCCGGCCCCCCTTCCCCCTCTCTCTCCGCACCCTTGGTGCCTTATTCTCTCCTGGGTAACCGGCCTCTCTTCCATCCTGTCCCTCCCCGCGCCCTCTTGCCCCACTTATCCCACTCCTGCCCCCCCCCCCGCTACCCTCTCGTCGCTGTTTCCCTTCAACACCCGTGTGCCGCTCCTCGCCCCCAACTGTCCCCTGACTTACCCCTCGCCCCACTTCAACCTTACTTCTCCCCCCTCTACCCCTTGCATGCTTTACACCCCCTCCTCCTCGGCTCATCCACCCCTTTCTTTCCACCGGCTAACCTTTTCCCTTTTCCACCTGTCCCCTTTCGTCCTCCTCCCCTACCTCTTCTGCCCCTGTGTGCTCCCCTAGTGACGGCTTTGCTGTCCTGCCCTCTCCCCCTTTTCTTTTCATTCTTCAGTTCGGCACTCCCCGCCTCCTATCACCTCAATCCGTCTCATCTCCGCTATGCCCTCCCACCCCCAAGTTACTCCTGCCTTCTCCTCTACAGCCCTCTGTGAGACTTCTTATATCCTTATAAGGTCCGATACATCGCACTCGCGACCGACCTCTCCCTTCCTCCTCTCGCGTTCCCTCCACCTATTCTCTCTAGCACCTTATACCCAATCCGTCCCACCCATCTTCCTGTCGACCACTCCCCCCGCCGCGTCCCTCGCCTCGTCTACCCTACCTTCCGTCCCCCCTCCTTTTACACTGGCTCCACACTCTCCCCCTCCCATCTACCTTCACAACCTTTACCACCGCCGCTTTTTTACTTTTAAGCCCAACTGGCGCCATCTCCCGGCCCACCCCCAACCCGCTCCTACCCCATCCTATCTTGATCCGAGTCCGGTACTCTTATGCTCGGGTCTCACCTACCCTCCCTCGGCCCCTCAATTCTCTGAAGCTGCTCCCCCATCCGCCCGCCTTTTACCACACCCGTTCTCCCGTCGCCCTTTCCTTTTCGCACTCCACCTGCACCTACTACATTCATCACTAGATCCCCCCTCTACTCATCCCTCGGCCCGCGCCGCTTCTCCCCGCTTCCTCCCCACGTTCCACCTCACCACGCATTGTCCATTAGCTCTCACCCCCTCCCCTTATCCCTGCCTTAACAGACTTATTCCCTCGTTCCCACCGTAGTCTTCACCCCTGCCCGACCCTCTCCTCGCCCCTTCTCTCTCCTCCCCTTCCCGATACCTTTTGCTCACTTCGCTCTTCTTTCCTTTTCCCTACGCGTATACTCTCTCTCTTTTCCCTCCTTCCCAGCCTGGTCCGATCGCTGTCCTCCCGCTCCGTACCTCTCCCCGTCCGCTTCCCCTCTTTCCCTCCTCCCTTTACGACACCCCTACCTAATACTACTCCCTTCATTCCCTCGCGCCTTTTCCGGCTAGCCAGTTACTCTCTCCCTGCCCCCCACCCCCTGACCCTCCCCCTTGGCGGCCCCCCCCGTCCGACCTCCCCGCCCCCGCCACACATCCGCCCCCTTTCCCCGGCCCTCCGGAGCCCGCCCACCTCCCCTGCGCTCTGTCCCCCCCTTCATCTAGCCGCTCCCACCTACGCTGTGTCCCGCCTTTTCCCGTTTTCCCCTCACCATCCTCACTCTCCATGCGGCTGCGTCGCCCTCTCCTAGCCCCCCTCTTCCCTTGCACTTTTCGCCTTCATTCCCCACCATCCCTCGCTATCGCCCGTCTCGACGTTTCCCGCTCCCGCCGCTGCACCTCTCCTGCGGCGCGTTCTGCTCACGCCCTTGCCACCCTCCCGGCCTCCTGCCCTCTTGCCCCTGGGCTTACCCGCCGCCCCTTTTGCTACTCCTTACTCTATCCAGCCGCCCGCCTCTCTTTCCGACGGCTTTCCCCCTTTTTCCCGCTTCCTCCCCCGTTCCACCGTGCCCCCCCCTCCACTTTCCCTTCTAATAGTGGGTATTCCTTAAACTGACCTCTTCCCGCCCGGCCTCTCCCCTTCTCCACCTTGCTCTCGAGCCCTTCTCCTCCTTCGCCTACCCCCCTTGTCAACATTCCTCGCCTTCCTGCCCCCCACTTTCCTCCTCGATTGCCACCGCCGCCTCCCTGCCGTCGCTTCCACCTCCCCACCTTTCCCTTTCCCTCACCTTCCTTTCTCCCCTTCTCTACTGCGTCCCCCCCTTCCCCATCCTGCCCCCCCTGCCCCCCCCCACCCCCCCCTGGGAACTCTCTCCATCGTATCGCAGCCCCATCCCCTTGTCTGGTTTCCCCCGCTCTCTTCCGATTGGCTGGTCGCCCTCCCCCCGCCACGCGGAGTACTGTCTGCCGTTCCTCGCTCGATCCCCCTCCTGCGACTCCACGGCTACCCTGCCCTCCTTGCCTCTCCCCGCTTTACTGCCGCTGAGTTAGTACCCCCACTCCGAGTGCCCCTTCCTCTTTGTGTGTCACCACGGTCTGCCCCCGCATTTTGGACCCCTTCCACTCACTCACCCCCCCTTCGGGTTCTTTGCTGTGATGCTCGATGCCACACCCCCCACCTTTAGGACCCCGCCGCCCTTCTTGTTCCCTTCCTAGCCCCCCATGCCCGTCCCCTTCGGTCCCCCTACATCCCGCTCTCCCCCCCCTCCTTCACCCACTCCTCCCCCTTGCCCTCCCGCCTGGCTCCCACGTCTCGCCTCCCCCCTACTCATGCACCCTACCGCCCCTATTTCAACCCATCGCCGCTCCCCAACACCCCTCCGCCATAACCAGTCACGCCTGCTTCTCCCAACTTCCCCCTGCCTTTCCTTCCCCCCTCCTCCCCCCATCCTCCCTCACCACCGCCCCATTTCCCTACCACGTTAGTCTTCCTTGCGACTCCCTCTCCCTTCCCCTCCCGCCTGCCCCGCCTTCCGCCCCGCCTTGCTACCTCACCGCCGCTCTGCCCCGGCACCCACACCCTTTCCATTCCCCAACTCCCCCCCCCGGCTCCTCTCGCCAGACCTCCTGCCCCCCTCGCGGCCCCCCTCACCCCTTTGGTTCAGGAGCCTCCCCGGTACCACACAGCTTCCTTCCCCGCGCCCCCTAGTCCGCTTGCTCCGCCCCCGCTACATGACCCCTGCCCTCCCCCCGCGCCCCACCCCCCGGACTCTTGTCTCACCACGCTCTCTGTG
>CM076722.1:7755433-7831664 GCA_038501795.1 Pseudopleuronectes americanus
GACAGTTTGTTCCCACGAAGACACACTTTTTACAACCGCCGTGGCGTTCCCAACTAAAGCCCTGCCTTTCAAATGCACATAACTTTCTCAGAGGAACACGGGCTGCGGTGAGTTGGCTCAAAGTTCAAAATGTGCCCTGACGTACAAAAGAGAACAGGTCTGAACATGCCGGGAGAGAGAGAGAGAGAGAAACGAGGTTAAGACTGCGAGGGAACAAGCAAAGTGAAAGGCTGACAGGCCGAGGAAGAGGAAAGACTGGTTGAAAAGAAAACTGCAAACGTGATCTCGCATTCCTCACATGGGGTGGAGGGTAGAGGAGAGAGAAAGTGAGGAGAAAAAAAAATCACAGGGAGGAATGGGGGATGGGAGAGAGGGGTGAGGGGGGGGAAGGGTGACAAGAGAAGAAGTTTAACTTGGCGCCAGACAGCATTTCAATACTCGACGGCACACAGACGCACACACACACACACACACAGAAAATATCGACACAATGCAAGTGGCACAGAAGTCCTTTTGGTGACTTCCCATCGTCCGAAATTAGATTAGATATTTGCCCTCCACCCGAGCTCCCTGGGTCCAGCACAGAGGCAGATTCCCAGATAAAAATAGCCAGAGGAACTATTCAAACACTGCTGCTTTCTGCAGGGAGTGTCTGCTGACTGCACTGGACTTAAGGGGTTAGAGAGGGGTTAGGAGCTCCACTCACCACCTCCCTCAATCAAAGGCCTGGGACAGCGGGGCAGCCCAATCCCTATCACACTTAAAACACTAATACACACACGATAGTGAAGTTCAAATCAGTGTGTAGAACCTGTAATTTCAAATATGAGTTGTTTAAAGGTTTAAACTTTGAATCGGCTGTTAAAGTTTCCAGGCAAATAATACAAAAAAGCAAATTAAAAAAATAAAGACTAACAAACACTGATAGTGTGTTCAAATAAAGACACTCACCTTACATACAGTATTTTCAAAAGTTGTTTGTTCATTAAAATTTACAGAACAAAGAAGATCAAGTCCTGGTATGTATGTATGTTAGCGGACACACTGTGTGCTGGTTCCTTACAATATACTTTAGATACCCTCAGCATGTTCAGTATTATTGAGGTTAATCTAAGAAGATTAGGAGTATACATTACAACACCACCCACGTCGAGCCTTAGCATGGGTAAAAAAAAAGAAGCCATGGGTGCACTGGCATCAGTCGAGGATTAGGAGAAACTGCCCCGTGCGTGCGTGTGTGCACAAGAAGCCAGGCCAGGTGTTAGTGATGTGGTCAGAGTTTGTGCAGAGCCCCCACTTTTAGGGAAAGAGGTGAAGAGAGCGTGGGCTTCGTGACTGACTGCCTGGGTGAGTAGGTGCTGTCACGGTCTTGACAGCTTACACCCCGATTATACACCGACCAGCAGAGAGGTGACACTCCCGGCTCCAACCTACAGGACAGGTCATTGTGTTGTGAGGATCCAAAATAAAAACCTCTCATCTGGAGGGATCAGAGGCATATAGTTACTGGATCTTCACGTGTGTGTGCAAGTGTGTGTGCGCGCGCGTGCATGTCATCAGACTCCGATCAGTTTCAATGGCGCCGTCGTCCCTGAGAAGCTCTTATGCCTCCACCCACAAGCACTGACGAACACACTTTGTTCACCAGCAATACCTTCGCACAGCTGCTCCTCTACAAAAACCTTATCTCATATAATCTTTTACAATAAAATGCCATTCTGAGTCATCTCACCAACAATGTAGCTCTGTGAAATCCCCATATTACATTACCATACACATGCATGCACAAACAAACAGCTGCTGAACAGCGCGGGTCAATCCAAGCACACCAACACACCCCAGTGCATTCTCCACACGAATTTCGATACCCATCTGAAAAAAGAGCCTTGGTGTTAAGTTTGTGTGCAATTTGAGTTCTCCAGCTTTAATTAACAATATTCAAATTATAAAGCATTATTTTAATTGCATTCTACTCATTTTGTCCTTAGGAGGCATTACAATGTATGAGTGCACGCATGCATTTGCAAGTCACTGGGTGTGTGTGTTCAGGAAAGGCTTGCAGAGATAGTGACTGTTGTGTTTTCCCCTCATGTGTAATGCAACACAGCCGGCAACTATTAACCTTCTAAGCAGGAATGTGGGAGGTCCAAGAATTCCAATAAAAAGCAGCAGTGAGAGTGTGAGTGTGCGTGGTGTGTGCTCACAAATATGTTCCTCAAAAGTGTTACAGTTATCCATCAACAGTCTGTCCCATCCAGGCATGCAGAAGCACCCCATTACCATCCCGGACCAATTACCAATAGTCAATGTGGGGTCATGTGGTGACATACAACCAACGGCATTGCAGTAAAACTAGGTTCAGCTCACACCGCAGACAGACACAAACAGCCCGAGGACACATTTACATATAGGCAAACTGTTTTCTCTGCGTCTGAATGTGAACTTTAAATGGGAGTTCTATAGTGTCGGAGCCAGGAGTCATGCAGCTGATCGCATAGGTCCCAGAGACCGATAATCTATGGGCTCGGCGTTCAGATGTGAGGTTAATGTGTGGGTCCCTGTGGGCGTGAGTGGGCCACAGGCAGCGATGGGACAGCGGTCAGAAGCGTCCGGGCCTTCAAGGGTAACGCTGCCTTGTTGGCTGGGGTCTCCCTGGTCAAGGGCGGCACAGGACTAATGGTGGGGAGGTCTATTAGTGTCGACTGGCTGAGCACATTGTTCCCTTTGGTCACATTCCTGGCTAAATACAGACATTTCCACAACTGAGGGCCCCCTCTACCAGAAGTCATTTGTCAACTTCGCTTCGCAGACAAACATATCTCAACTTTTATGAAGACCTGTGGTGACAAGGTAACCTGGGCTGGGCTGAACGTTCAGTCTGTCTGTTAAACAACATGTTGAGCATGAAATGTACCATATTATAATATAAATACTTTGCATTAACAACAAGATGCAATTGCCCTAAATGGAATTTAGCCCACTGCGTCATCAGTAATAGTGTTGTGGCTAAATAGATTTAGAAGGCACCTAACAGAATTTCTCTGCTCTTTCAAAAAGGAAGCATTAGCAGTTTTGTTGTGGAACATCACCTGTTCCGAGCTTTACGTGTGTTGGCTGAACCTGATCACAGCAGGGCACTGTCCCATAAAGCGGGCTATAAAACTGTATTGGGATAATGGGAGGCAGCGGTTCTGCTGTGGTCAGCACTGCGAGGGAGTTTTCACAGATAAGGCTAATCGCTGCACTTATCATCACAGTGGTTGTGTGTTGAGATTGAAAAGCATATGCTCGCAATCGCACACATAAACCCACAGAGGGAAAAGGTGAAATGTTTCCTTTCAGTTCCGTGCTCAAAAGCCACCCTTTTGTCTCTTGCCTTGCCACATCATATGGCAGGACTGTGTGTACGTGTGCGTTTGTGTGTATGTATGTGTGTGTCGAGAATAGGTGGTAAAACAGCCCTAAAGCATGTCAATCACTCTGGGGGAGCAGCAAGCAACACAAAGAGAGAAAAAACAACCATCATTAAACTTCGTTGTTGAGTGACTGATGAGAAATAGACTGGGATGCCCAAATTACCTCGCTTTTTCTTAAACACTCTCTCACACTTACACACTCACACACACACACTGCAGTCTCTTCACTTGTCAAAAGCACCACCAAACTATGAGCTACTCCGCACCATTATGAGTACAATGAGAGGTCCCTGGCCCCACAAGTCCACACACAATCAGCTCCAGGGCCTGCCCCACTCCCACCATTGTCCCGTTCTCCACACACACACACGCACAATGGCCACTCCTGAGCCAGGGGTCCCACTATGCAATTCCATCACACAAAGACACACACCAGTCCTTATCCCGTCAGAGTGAGAAACGAGGATGACGGAGATGGTGGAAGAAAAATTGTGACCCTTGGGGAGGGATGGGAAAGAAAACTGGTGAAACACAAAAAGGCAGAGTACAGCGTGTGTGTGACGCAGGGGAGTAGATAGCATATGGAGGGAAAGGCATACGGTGATACAGTTATTAATCTGTGTATGTCCTTATTACCCGAGATTAATCAATCATTAGCACAGCCTTTGAGGGTCACACAAAGATGGATATAACTTTGTAAGGGCAGACGAGGAACTACACATCAGCTCCCTGTATGTTGACTAACACAACCTGTAGAATACTTTGCCTCAAATTAATCATCCCGACTCATCAAACACTAAAAACACCGGGTAAACAGCTGCCGCTTCGATATAAACGCATATTAAATTGGATCCTTTCCAAAGCTACAACAGCAGCAGTGATCCACCAACGACAATAGATGCAGCTACAGCCATATCATTTCCTGCTTCATCACATCAGTTCTCCATCTCAGCAGAAATCCTATCATCTATTCAGGCTAATGAAGTGACTGTGGAAAACAGGAGCGCAAAGGAAGTGTCCAGTGATTTAGAGAAACGAGGTAAACTCGGAGAGGCAGCAGCTTACCGTACGGGACATAATCCTACATTACCGAACATCCTGGTGAGGGATGATTACATTTTTCATCCTACACAATTGTGTTCAATCTAAACGACGGGATCTGTAGGTTAAGGGTTAAAACTTGAGTTCTGATTGGAAACACAGCAACAGCAGGAGATAAGACAGATCAGGAGAGCGCCTCGGATTAACCAGTTCAATAATTCACCTATTTAAATGTGCCGTTATAAGATGCCTCTGAGACAGAGAGGCTGTGTTTAAAAACTACAGCTACAAAGATTATTCAATTAATGAATAAGCTTAGAAATATTCAAATTTGATATTGAAGCTTATAACAACACAGAGGTTAGAGACTTTTTACTTTTCCTCATTTTAAAATATCAGAGTTGATAAGAAATTCAAAAAACTAAGTTTGCTGGTCTATTTGAAGATTTGCTGCTTTTTGCTGCTTTTTACCACATGATAGAAGTAAATATCCTTGGATTTTGGGGTGTTTTGTCAAATAAATGATGATCTGTTGTTTTATTATTTTTTTTCTACTTTTTATAAACCAAATGATTAATCAAGAAAGAAATCAACAATTGGTTGTTCCGGCCATAAGTATTATATATTTTGTTAGATTAAGTCGTTGGTGTCAAGACTTATCTTTAATCACATACTCAATTAAAGTGGCACTTAACAGAGGATCTACTCCAAACTTGAATGGCTTCTTTCCTGACCTAAACAGCATCCTTCCACGTAGTTTCAAGGAAAGTTGTGACTTTGTTTTTGTCTAATCTTTTTGCAAACAAAAAAACATATAAACCAACAAACAAACAGGGGATAAAACATAACATCTTCGGTGGAGATAATTAAAGTAATATTTAGAAGCAATTAAATGGTGAATAAGATAAGTCATATTCACAGGATGGTAGGACAAATTAATGTTCTTCCCCTTTACTGAACAGATAACAAACACAATCAACCTGCTACGCAAACACAAACCCACAGCGACTGCATACATCAAACCCATAACACCTAAGCACAATCAATTTTGTTGCAACCTTTCCCCGCAGGGCCGAAGCTTTCTGCTGCGGCACCAACACGGACTTCAGAGTAATAAAAGGGCTACTTGTGGTGGGATGTGGTGTGATGTCATAGCAGCCTCCTTGGGGCTGCTGCAGAGAGTGGGTGTGTGTGCAGGAATGTGGAGGGCTGAGGGGCTGAAGGCTGGGTGCAGCAGGAGTCAGGAGGGGACAGGGTGGGGGAAGGGAGGGGAACATCCCGAGTGGAAAAGTTTGTCCCACACACTTTGTCCGTCACACTCACACACTCACATACTGTCCTGTGCCAAACGCTCACCAGTAGCTACTTAGAAAGTCATCACATTGTTCCCGCAGGAACCACAACTTATTAAATATGTTGTGCACAGAGGGCCAGATACAACAAATGACTGTAGTAAACTTTCAGATGTTATCCACAAGGGCTCCGGTGGTTCTTGTTGGTTTTAGGGCTGCAGCTGACAATTACTTTCATTATTAATCTTCCACTTTTTCTTTGAATAATCATTTAGTCTAAAAAGTCTGGCTTTTCAGACAGCAAGTCAAAACGCCTGCAAAGAATCCAACTATTCAATTTGAAATAAAATGTGAAAAAGAAAAGTGGTAATCTGTTACTTTTGCAAATATTGACGTTGCACTGTTTTACTTTTAAAAAAAAATGAAAATCAAGGACAATATAATAATCAAAGAATAGTTCCAGCTCTGGTCTGTTGAGTTGTGTCAACTGGAGCAAAACAAACAGATGAACTTTAGTGACTGAAAAAAAAAGCTGTGTCGGGCAAATACAGTTGATTACTGATTTTTAGAGGAATAATAATGCATAGCCGGCACAAATGGCAGCACTTCCACTTCCTCCTTATTTCGGAAAAATTGCTCCGTCTTTCACAGAGAAGAAGCAAGAACAAACTTATGCAAGCATTTCAGGAATTAGACAAAAACACACACCTCAGCTGACTACTGGAAACCCCCTCCCCTCTCTCTCTCTAACACACTTCAATATGCTGACAGGCCAAGAAACCTGACAATCTTATGGGCTCAATTACTGGGTTAACTTCAGATCACTGTGTATAAACCTGATCAGATCCAATCATCTCATGTCCACCACAAACAGGGGAGAACTTATCAGCGTGTCCACATCCCCCCCCTCTCTCTCACACACTCTCTCAGAACAAACACACATACACACACACAAGGTACTTCTAGGATTTTCAGCCCCTTGTCTGAAAGGTGTTGGATGGTGAAATGAGGTTGTCAGGGTGACACAGAGGATGTCGCTGTAAGAACTGTACAGTAGTTTTAACCACTTCCTCTAGTACAGCACTGAAGCTGCACCAGATTTAAACAATGGACGGATCCACGCGAACAACTCACATCAACACTTCTGGTTTTTGTTAACTACAAGTGGCTGCTGGTAGTTGTGTGGTTGTATTAATGGGGGGTGTTATTAAAAGTGTGGTTGGCTCAAGTAAACAAAGACAATGGTGGGTAGCGCTCCCCAGCAGGATTCGCTCAGAACTTACCAGAGTCTCCGGGTGTTTTCATGCTCTCTCCGCTTTAGCTCACTTAGCAGGACGGTGGCTAAAGTTCCCCGAACCCGGGTGGACTCCGCACGAAGTCGCTCGTGGGAAGAACAAGTCAAAAGTCTCTCGGCCTCTTCTTCCTCCGCCGCGAGTTCCCGACGAGGGGGAAACTAGTTTGGGTGAAACTTTTCTGACCGCGCTGCCTCGGCGGCTGTGTCCGAGAACCACGGCGCTCGCTCGCTCGGTCCGTCTCTCTCCCTCCGTCCTCCTTCCTCCAGCCGCGCTGATAGGGCCCGCTCGAGCGCCTTTCCACAGCGGGGCACGGACCTCGCGGTGCGGTCCTCTGTCGCCTCTCGTCCCGTCACCACCACCACCACCAGTAGCGTGGAAACCTGCTCTCAAGTTGCAGCGGAAAAACGAAGCTACCGTCCCTACTCGAGGTAAACCCTTCTCTCTCTCTCTCTCCCTCCAACAAGTTCTAACTGTCCAGTTCACTCCGTCTCCACCGCCGCGTCCCGGCCGCTGTGTGACATCTCTCCGCCGCGAAGCTTCGCTACTTGTTTGACAGAAATTAGCGTCGGAGTGAGGAGCCTCTCTTTCTTTACGGACTTTTTTTTTCTTCCAGTCCTCCACTCACTCTCTCAGTGTCTCTCTCTCGCTCTCTCTCCTCGCGGTGTCGTGTTTCGCTACCTCTCTCTCTCTCCCTCCCTCTCTCTCTTTCTCTCTCTGTCCCGCCCACACCGACGGGGAGAGGGAAAGAACGAGGAGGGCTGGGGAGGAGGGAGGAGGGGGGGCTAACGTGGCGGGTCACGCCCCCTCACCACGAGCCCGGGGCCCGCGCTGGCGTCAATGCAGCACGCGGCGTTGCCCCGGAGACCGCCACCGCGCGCTGCCGTGCTGACGTCACATCCGAGTCCCCTACGAGTGGAGCCAGAGGCGCGAGAGTTCTTTTTTTTGTTGTCGCGTCAATCAGCAGTTATGGCGCTGATCAGGAGAGTATTTCATATCGAGATGATTACACTTATCCAGCGGGCGAACTGAATGTGAGAGCTGCAGCGAATGGAAACCGGAAGCTCGGTATTAAACACCAGTGTTCGGTGTGTTGGAAGCACATCGTTCTGTAGGGATCCATCCCTGAGATCCCTGATCGGCGTCAGTGACAGTGAAAGAGGACAAAGTTTGTTCTGTGTTAGTACACAGTGGAGTTCAGCAGATGAAGGCGCGGAACACGGTCCCAGTACTCATTAGTATGGAACCTGCATTAGCCAACACGAACATAAGAAATGATTGCATCACCGTTTGACAAAAAGGGTGTTTACATTTTGAGCCATTTGTTCATCTACACAAAACATGTTGTGTGTTGGTACTGTATACATCTAAACTTAATAGATTGACATATTCCTAAAAGTCCTTTTAGGAATATGTGGACTTTAACACTTGACCCGCTCCTCCTTCGGCATAGTGGTGAGGATATAATGAAACCATCCCTGTTTGGATGTTTGTAGCCACAGCAGTGACAATTTCCCCTCTTATTTGAATTTCCTGTAAAATGGTTTTCACATAAAAGAAATGTTGCGAAAGAACTTAACGTAAAAAAACCCTCTTATGCTTCATTTGAATATGAACCTGCATCCTGTTCTGCTGCCACTCGGTCATGTTGCACTAACTCCCCTTTCCTCTTTTTTTAAGGCGAAGTCAACCAACTGTATCTGGCCTCTGACTCACAGTCAAACACACACACACACACATACGCACAATGACCCACAGCATGTGTTCGCATAAAGTGTATGTACGCAAGTACCCCAGAGTTCATCTGGCCGTGTCACATCGTGTCATGCACAGACTTGTTTCCTGTCACCTCCAACACTGACCTCCTGCTTCCTCATGTGCCACTGATATGAAGCTGTCATGTGTTATCACCGTGCATGTGAGCGGCTGAGGCGTCGTGCATGGGAGGTGAAGTGCATCTCCTCTTTTTTTTTCATCTTCTTGTTCTCTGGCACCTGCTGCGGGTGACGGAGGCTTTATGTGTGTTTTTGTGCATTTTCGACCGCGCTGCTACGTCAGCGATATGCCCGGCTGCCCGGCCTTGTCAACAGGATAAGACAGTGGTAGTAAAACAAAGTAAACAAAGTCCCCTGTCAGCAGCAGCGTCCGCGAGGCGTGATTTACCAACAGGATTTCTCGTCCCTTCGCAGGCCATTCTCTCCGCCCGGCTCAGGAAACCCACTCTGCTGGGCCTGATAAGAAGCTGGGCCGCAAGAAGAAGAAGAAAATGGCCTCTTAAATTGGATGCTGAACTCTCAGACTCAGGAAACTGCTGTTTTGTCCTGTCTTCTTCTTCATGGCAGTAAAACCACTGGAAAGACCTGCTTGTTTCTTTTATTTTTTTTCTCACATAAAGGCCGACAATAGGGCTCCATCAGCCGAGAACAAGAGTTCCACTATCCCCCAGTGTTTGTTCTGCTTGTCCCTGTCTCCGCTGTGTTTTTGTCTCTTCTGGCATGAACCTGATATCTATCATTTCTCAATTTTCCAATGTCTGTGTTTCTGGTTGAGGTGGAAGTGCTCTTCAGCGTCCCACAAAGCTCCTCACACACACACACACACACACACACACACACACACACACACACACACACACACACAAATACACACACACACACACACACAGACCTGACAGAGAGGAAATCAAAGAGAGGACAAGAGGAAAAAGCTCCACAGGGAGAGGAGGAGGAGAGGATGAAGAACCTGACAGAAAAGTAAGAGTGATTTAGGGATTAAGTGCAGGGTGGACAAAATGAGTTCTCCTATTTACCTGTGTGTTTGTGTGTGTGAGTGTGTGTGTGTGTGTGTGTGTGTGTGTGTGTGTGTGTGTGTGTGTGTGTGTGTGTGTGTGTGTGTGTGCTCTATTGTCAAGTACAGGAGATGACATTTACAGACAAATCTACAGCACAGTACATTCTGAGCACTGATAAACACAGTGCCTCACTCAACACCCTCCCTCTTGCTTGCCCAATGTCCTCCTCCTCCTCCTCCTCCTCCTCCTCCTCCTCCACCTCCCTTGCTCTTGCTGTTCATCCACCTCTCAATCTCTCTCTCTCCCCCCATCCAATCTTTGCTTGGCTCCTTTGAAACCCCGTCGTCTTTTACCACCCATCTGCCCGTGCGTACGTCCTTCCGCCCTCACTCTCACACCTCCTCTGTTCCTCATCCCGCTCCGTCCTCTGCCACCTCTCCGTGCCTGCACCTCTTTCCCTCCCTCACACTCATCACTGACTCCCTCCACAGTTACACTATCAAGGTAGAGAGAGTCATGAGCATTATCAATAAAGAAAGAATAATACTAGTTTTGTCGCCGATATCTGTTTGACAGACAAGCTCATGTCCACTGACAGAACTTTATTTTGAAATTTACAGTTGAATATGTGCTATTTGATAATATTGTATAATGGGAAATGAGGGCGAAGAAACTATTTTAATTAAAATATACTTTGATAAATTCAAGATCTTCTGTGTAGTTTGGTATATAAAGTAGAAAAATATATTTATCTTCCACGTAATACTAGCACCGTTGTTTATCTTTTAACAGATGGTGACCTTTGCAGAGCGCTTATCTTTAAGCAATGTTCGAATCAAGAGTCTTATTAGTATTCAAAGGTTTAACCATTAATAGATCTTTTTAGAGTTTAAGTGCCAAGCAAATATCGTATGAGAAAGGGACATTTTGCATAGATGTGGCCAAAATGTAAATATCTTTGAGCACTGAGGCTGACGCTATCAAAATGTATAATTAAGGTCTGAAGACTTTATGTAGAAGCTGCATCCAGGTGGCCTTGGTATGCTCATAGTTCTATATTTCTCTCTAATACAGAGATAGAATTTCTCCTCTGAATAATAAACAGGTTGTCATTTGTGTGTTAGAAATACAGGATTCATTTAAATCTTGACGTCCGGATATCCAAATAGATCTTAATGTAAAATGTAAAATCAAGATATTGCAAATAAGTGGTTCCGCAGGGTGTGGAGATGTGGGCCTCCAGATCTCCACCAAAGGGTTTCCCATTATTATTTATTTGAATCATCACACGCATTTGCCCATTGTTTGAGAGGAGAACTTGATGATGTGCCCGACAAAAGGGGGAAAGTATCACAGAGCAGCCTTGTCCTATTGGTTCCACATCATCCCTACGCCCTCTATCTCCCATCCCGCCCTTTTCCAATCCACCCTGCTCTTTATGTGACTCTGCCCGTTCCTAATCAGAGTGACAGACAGACGCTCCGGAGAGAAAGACGCAGAGAAAGGGCGAGTGGAGATTTGTTTTGAGTGTTTGTGTGTATGTGAATGCTCGCATGCAGTCGGGCGGGTGTGAACATCCCCAGATATCTTTCCTATAGATGCAAACCATCACCCCACCCCCATCCTCCCCTTACTTCATCTTTCAACTGTGAAGTGATGTGTCGTCTCAACTAACACACAACTTTGAAACAAGTTAGTGTATTTGAGCTCAAGCGGGTCAAAAAACCTGACATGGTGCCACCGCATAGCAGGTCGTCGTCAGCACTAATACACACACCAGTCTCTGTAACACAGATGGCTCGGCTCAGTGTAATTACCATGGACAATGGGTGTGGTGGGCCACTAACCAGTGCCACCACAGGCAGACACACACACACACACACACACACACGGATAGAGACACATATCCAATGCATGTACATGCAGAACCTGATTTCAGCAATCAGTGGAAGCCAGGCAAGATTATAATTCCTGGACAGGGCGTTAAACAACCAACAGAGGTGTAATATGTACATAGGGGAAGTGATGATTCATCGCACTGGTGACTTGAACAAATGCACCAACGCACGCACGTACGCATGCATGTGCATACAATCAGACTCTCCTCACATCACCGGTTCATATAGGCTTTCTTTTCTTTAACTGTATAAGTGCTCCAATTATCTCTGACTTGAGTTCCAGCGTATGATCTTACATAACCAACTTCAGACAGGGTTTTACAAAACGCCTGCAAAAGTGAAAAACCTTTGTTCGCCTTCAATCCTCCGTGGACCTGGACCTGGACTGAGGAGGAAGAGGTTTCAACCTCTGGTGTGACAGTGAGACGTGAAGGGAAGATGGCTCTGCAGACTGAAAGGCACGGAGGGCGAGAGCAGACCGGATGAAAGAAAAAAGCCGGCAGCTGAGGAGGACAACAAGTGCAGCAGGGTGGCGGTTAATGCCTCCCCCATCCCGCACTCGCACACACACCACATTCACATTCACCCTCCAACCTCACCCCTTAGAAATGGCAAGAGTGAAAAAGGACGGACAGAGAGGGAAAGAGAGCAAAGCTGTGGAGAATAAGGAGTGGGAGAGAGGGAGAGAGAGGGAATAAGAGAGTCAATGGGCTCTTTGTCATCAAAGAACTTGTTTATTTTCGAGCTTGCCGGGTCCAACCGTCAAGAGACACAGCCAGATATCCCTCCCTCCGTCTCTCTGTCTGTCTGTCTCCCTCCTCACCCCTCATTGGGTCATTAGGGGTCTAACTTTAAACACTTTTTGAGACAATTTGCAACGTCAGTCAACATTTTCACCTCTTTTCTCGACGACGCTCTGGGTGAACGTCTAGGATGTCCAACCGTCTAGTTGAGACCTAAGACAGTTATCCTCTGTCCACATTCTCCCTCCCTCCCTTCCTCCTTCCCTTCCCCAGCTGGTATTCGCACATGAGTAATGGGATTACCACAGCGAGCGGTGATGAGGTGGAGGAGGGAAGGAAGGGGGTGGAGAGGGGGCGACGTTGGAGGACAAGAGAGACAGAGGAAGAGGGGGATCAACGGAAAGGTCCACCTGGAAGACGCCGACGAAGACAAATGTGAGAAACCTGTTAATGGCAACAAGCTGTGACATTTCCTCGCACGACAATCACACACAAGCTTCCGATTTCCTCACGGCAAACTACGAGTTTTCCGCCGACTGATTTCTCACACTCAGGGCCACTTGAAGAAACCGTCGTGACTTACTATTTTCATCTGCAAGGCCCTAGACAGAGAAACCACACTCTCTTTTCTGTTGGATTACCATGGCAATGAGGGAGCTATTCAAGAACAAAAAGCTCCTTTTTTGCGGTGGGTAAAGTATGGAAAAAGCGAGCGGCCAGTGCCCATATGAAAGCTGGGTGGTGGGAGTTGGAAAGAGAGGGTAATGTGAGAGCGGGTGGAAGGCACGGAGAATGTGTGTTATATTAAACCAGTAACTGGCAGGGTGTCAAGCCGGTAATATATACAGAGAGCGAAGGGGCGAGGATAGAGGAGAAAGAGCAAAGGAAGCGAGATCAGTTAATTTAGCCCCGGGTACATGACATTGATGGACTTGGGGCCACGGAGGACGACGACTGAGTGGAAGAATGTAACCTGTTTGTGAGTTTTTGCGTGGATGGGGGCGGGGGGCAGAGTGGAAGAACGTGAGCAAGGCAGGAGTGGTGTTAAGTAAAGGTGCAGGTGTCAGGCTGGAGAGGAGGGAGAAGTACGCCTGGCCGTGTGACAGCAGCTATATTGAGCACAGCGTGTGTTGACACTGTCTCCTGTATCTCTCCGAGGAAGAAACTTCCTATTGGCACCGTGCGGAGCTTCCTCTTCCTCTTCCTCTCCTCCTCTCTTCAGTGGCCAAAGTGCACGTCCTCCCCCTCCCGACCATCACGTCTGTTTTCTTTCAACATCTCGGGTTTAAGTAAATTCTCAGTCTCACACCCGTGTCACTGTCCCCTCGGCACAATTTGTTCTCACCGTACATTTCTCCCTGTCATTCTCTTTCGGTGCCCGTTGAATTCGGTTATATTTGCATGACTGAGGAGCAGCCATTCCTGCGAGAGCAACAATTAAGCACTCAGCGGAGGACGGACCCTTTGCCAAGGCCGGTTATTCCAGTCAGTTGTTTCTTTCACAGCAACCATCATCACAGTCGGAGGGAAAAAACAGCAGAAAACAATTAATCAGAAGATAATGACCTGACCTAAATGACTTAACATTAGTTTGAAACAATATCTAAAGAGAATCAGATATCTTTGTGTAGGTGACAGTACACCCACAGAGAAGTATGACTCTGGTCCACAGCAGTGCAGAGCCTTTCAGCAACTTTCTGCTTTTTGATTTGCTTTTCCGAACACAGCTTGATTGTCTTGGTTCGTGCTCTCCAGCCTCATAAACATTGTTTTCAGGTGCAGCAGTCGACTCGCCACCTGCTCAGCAACATTAAAAAGAACAGTGGACTATTTTGTGGCAAAAAAAATAAATAGTTCTCTCAGGAGTTAATATTGGACAACTCCACATATACGCTGGTGTTGCTCTGTATTAGTAATTTGCTCATCATACCAAGTGATATATCAAATAGATGAGTTTCTTTCACCGTATATTATTTGTTTCCTCACCAAGTGGCCAAAAATCACAGAGTTATCACAGGTTTTACTAACGTTAAAAATATTTCACTTGTATTCTTGTATTTGTGTTTTGTATCATAAGTGGAATATTTGGACAAAACGAGGAGGAAATTACGAACAGGCTTTGGGGAATCGTGTTTGTTTTCTGCCATTTAATTTGGTTTTAAAAAACGTTAAAACATTAATCAATGATTCAAAAAAGCAAACTTGAGTTCTGAGTGTTTGACCTAATGGTGGCGCTAGAGGGAAATTGATAAGATCACCTTTAAAGCTCAGACAGTATGTATTAAACATGGTGATTTTATGATCGCCCTGTCAGGGTATTTGGATTGTTGGGAAATTGTTGGGGAAAGACAAAAGGCCAGAAAGTCACTGAAATACGCAGGTTTCATTTTTTTATTTCTGCATTCCGTTAACGATGTAGTACCAACAGATGGAGGCAGGTGGTCACAGCAGCCCTCACTGTTTTGTGGAGATAATTAAACAATAAATTGCAACAATAGCAACAACATTACAGCGAAAGACGGGAGCACGCACAAATGAATGAAAAATAAATAAGAAGAATAAAATTGTCTCAGAATTCCTCCCCTGTCCCCTGTAACTTAAATATCCCTGACTCCCCTCCCCTCTCTCCTACATATGTGTCACAGCAAGTACAGAATGGGATTAGGTTTCTGGAGTACTCCTGTGTGCATGTGTCTTTGTGTGTGTGTGTGTGTGTTGTCAGTAAGTGTGTGTGAAGCATGTACAGTATGTGCAGAAGAGGTCAGATCCAGTAACAGCCTCCGTTTCTCCCCCCTTCCTCCCTCATCCTCCAGTCCTCCCCACACCGGGTTCAGTCGGCGCTGCTCGATCCCCCTCCTCAGATTGGATGGCCCAGAGGTGCTTGGCCAGGAGCCACCAAATAACCCACCCACCCAACCATCCAATGCCATATGCTCCGCACATATACAGTGAATATCCCTGAGCCCGGGCCAGATAGCCCTGCAGCCACATTAAACCACGGGGCTCGTATCAAACAGGAGTTCATGTTTGGCTGGGAGTGGGGGGGGCGCAGCAGCAGATGACATTTGGCAGCACATTCCTGGAATGTACTCCGAATGACGTTTAGGGATATTTTTGAAGAGAATCCTCAATTAACCTAGAACAAGAAATCGATCCTGCAGAATCTGGCAGGATCCAGCTCCTTCCCCCCACCACCACCACCGGCACCACCACAGCGTCCTCAGCTGGGCATGGAGACAGCAGGCCTGTAGGTGGTTCAGCTATGTGTCATAGATTACATGCCAGTGCAGGGGAGGAGGACTGACACAGAGCATGTGTTACACTTGCTCAGTTTGATGTGTTCTGCCCTCGCACAGGCACCACTGTGGGTGGCTTAGCTATGTGTCATAATCACCATCATCCTTTGCTTTGTCGGATCTCTGCTCATATGTGCGTGCCTGTATGTCTCTCTGTGTGTGTGTGTGTGTGTATGATTGTTTTTTTTGCGTTGCTGTTGTGTAGGTCCCTTTGTGGAGGTGCCGCGCAGTGGGCTCATTCACAGTGTGGGAGCTGCTGCTTTACAGTAGCGCTGATTCATTTTTTCCTGACCCGTGTAGACCATTGTGTACTGTCGTGGTTTGACGGCTCATGTTTTAAATGATGCAAGTCCTCAACTAATTGTCTGCTACTGGGATCCAGTGCGTTGTGTACAGAGTGTGTGCGACATGCCCAGTGAACTGGTCTCGTTTGCTGGAGAAGACAGTGGCTCACAGCTGAACTCCGTCTCTGTAGCTTACTTGAATAATGATGAGCCAAAACGTTCTGACCAGCATGTGAGCCCAGCAGGGGTGGATGCACTGTGTGTTGTTACACATTCCTCCCATTAACACAATTTAGATTTTTGTAACTTGTGCCTCATATCCCGTCTGTCAATTCCAGGACACACAAGATGTTGCTTTTGCAGTCGACCCCCCCCCTGTAATGATCTGGCCCTTGTCAAAGTCAAACAGATCTTCAGAGCCATTTATCAAAAACACATTGACACAAGAACCGTCTGTTCACTTACCGTCTGATATATGCCGGACCTCAACCTCCACCATTGTAGAGAGATAATCAATGTTATATATCTCATATTTCCATGGTCTTAATGTTCTCACTCACAGGCTCAGAGTTTTGTCTTTCTTTCTTTCCTGCCATCCTTCCTTCCATCCTTCCTTCCATCCTTACGCTAACCCTGCAGGTTAAGGTAAGGATAATTGGACCCTGTGACCCTTGAAAGGATACGCTTTATATATGGTGCATTGATAGATGGATGGATGGGTCACTGGACTTTTCATGTAGTGCCATCAGCAGATACATCTGACTGCGTACATTACTTTTTTTTATGAATAAATCCCGGAAATGGTCTTTCTCCTCAATCTATGCTGTTCTTTGTGTTTGGCGCTAATTACCAAATGTTGGCTGACAGACTAAACGTGTGTGAGGGAACTTAGTCAACGTTACAGCTGCTAAACATCTGCGTAATATGGCAATAGACACATGTTGTTTTCACACAGCATAAAATGATGAAACATTATGGCTTTAAATGTTTTGATTGAGGTCCTGTCAGTCGATATTGAACCGCTGATCATCGTCACATTAAGTCAGACCCGAGATGTCCTTCAGCTGCAGTTCGGCATCCTGAAGAAATATCAAAATATAACTTATTGAATCACGTGAGCTTCATCCGATAGAAAATGTGTATATTTCTTACTTGATGTTCAGAAACAATCACAATCCTAATCGTTAATACCAAATACTAAATATGAAAGTTCAACCTGAAACTCTGTTTTTCAGCATTTGGATGTTTTGTTTTTCTTCAATCTTGTTTTATTGTCAGCTCTGGATAACAAAGAGACTTTTGTGAGATCGACCGGATCATTGTGAATTTGATTCAAATCAGTGGAGAACATGCGAGTGTTTGACTTTAAGGGGAGAGGGGGAGTGAGTGGAGGGTTTCTCTGGGCAGTGCACGGGGGCTCTGGGTGATGTGTCATTCAGGGGGCGGTCGGCCTCCCTGCTGTACCCAGTGTCGCTCTGTGTCTGACGTGTGTGTGTGTGTGCGTATTTCTGAGTGATGCTCTGTTCCCATAAAACTGATGCAATGAAGGAACGAATGAGGCACTTACTGAATGACTGTCACATCCTTATCTCTCCCAGTAGGTGCTCTGGTGTTAATTTCCACCGAGTGTCGACGTACTGCCTTCAGTCGGGCTGTCGGCATTTTATTAACAAGGTGAAGGCAAAGTGAGACGGAGACGCTGAGACGTAGAACACGTCTACATATCTATCCCACTGTGGCGCATTCATGTGAGGCTGATTACGACATTGTTCTGGAATTTACCCCAAAGAACTCCATCGTAAACACTTCACCGAAACCACAGAGATGACAGGAAATCAGGGAACAATGAACCGAAAGCACCAACAGAATAAAAACAAGTGTAAATCAGTCGTAAATGGAACGCCTGCTTTAGACACTCACTTTATTTTTTCTGCATGTACTTTCAAGTGGCTGTGTAACAATGCCACTGGCAGGCGAGGACAAATCCGTCTTCAGTCTATTCAAAGGAAGCTGTTGAGTGAATGAGAGACGTTTTAAAAAGCGATGTCTGTGGAAATATGAAGAGCTTCCATATGATGTGGAGAGGGGGAGAAACAATGATCGTCCAGAGCTTTTGCAGAAGGAAGCAAAACAAAACTTCAGTCAAAGGACGGAGGACAACGGAGGAGACGTTGTCCTTGTCTTACTCAAGCTAAGGTCGGATAGGATCTTTATTTATTCATGCTACAAGTACATGTAATGACTATATAGACTTTTACTTAAGTTTCATATAAACATTAGACTATCAGGACACATCAAATATTTCAATAATTTGATCATCATTTGTCAGTTTTCTGATATCTTAAATATAATCATCTTTAGATTTTTGGGAGTTACGTAATTGTAAATTGAAGAAAATGTGGATTTATACGACTTGTTGCCAAACAAAAAAAGGCCTTGAGGTGAGAGAGAAGTTGTAATAATTATTTTTTTAAACTATAATCTGGTTGAACTATTTTTACTGTTTGCTCATATTGTATAGTTTCAATGAATCAAAAGGATAAGATAATAATCGGTAGCTCCAGCACTGAAACATTTCAGTACTGTTATTCTCATTTCTGTTATTTCTATGAGATGGATGATGGACATTAACTAACTAGCATACCCACGTCCTACAAACACATGTGACAGATTTCGCCATACACGCTCGTTGCCATGGACACACATACAGCGACATCTTGTGAATCACAAAAGGAAATAGTTTTGGTATTTTCTTCATTCACTTACTGCTACTTGAATGATGACTTTGACATATCTGCACGACACTGTTTCCCTGTGTGACTCAGAGGGCAGGAGGTCAACGGGTGAAGCTACGGTTGCTTACACAACACAACATACACACCACTGCTCAGGAAGGGAAACCAGATCTGTCTAATGGCAATTTACCACTGACACTGTCTCACTGGCACCAAGTACACACACACACACACACACACGTGTTGGCAGAGCTCCTGGTTAAACGGACAGCTGGCGCTCTGTCTCCTCGTGCCCACCGACACGGCAGCAAGGCCTTATTCGTACCCAGTTCCACCTTTGCTGGGATTCTTCCAAAACCCAGTCCTGTTACTACTGTGTTAACCGACTCCCCACCTCACCAGATACCTCGCTCTCCAGTTACCAGCGTCATGCCCCAGTCTGGTTTTACAGTCATGGAGCGGTACATTGTGATATCAAACATTTAGTGCTCCAACAATGGCATTCAGAAGGTAACGGTGCTTCTCTGTGCCAAAGTGAATAATTTGTTTCCTCATATTATGATTAGCTAGATCTACCAAGATATTATATCTCCCTGCTGTTGCATAACAACATCATTATATCTCAGAAAGGTGCGTATGATCCTTTAATTGTTTGACATCCAAGAACTATTTGATACATCCTACTCAATATGAACAACATGACTTAAAGTATATGCAACATCACTGAGAGCTGTTTACAAATTGACCTTGAGTGAACACTTTACTTTAAATTCCCCTGTTTCACATTAAATAAGGTGTTTTTATACTCTATAATGTTGCAAGTAGATATAAATGACAAATGATCACTCAGAGTTGTGGCTGGTGTAACAGATAATAAATGATAATATAGTAAAAGTTGTAATAATATAAACATTTATCAGCATTTTAATGTGTGTGTTTCTATATGTCTGAGACTATTTAAAAGCAGAGAGCGGCTCAGGTCACATTTTCTGCCCAGACCCGTCTCACCAAGTCCGACCCAGTCTCGTCGGGGGTTCTGTTTTTTGTGTGTGTGTTCCCCTGTCACTCACACACATGGTTATTTCCTGTTTTACCTGATTACAGACATGTGCAGTGAAATGGGGGGGCATTTGGGCTCAGATCTTTTACTAACTTACTCACTGAGATAGAACTGATTGTAATTATGTTGAAAAGTAACAATAATAAATGTTGTGGAGTAACAAGTAAGATAAAACGCATATTATTAATATTGTCAATCCCAAATCACAAGTTGTATATAATACTACTTAGATTATTATGTTATATTGTTAAATTAGGACACTTTAAATTTCAGATAATGAATCTCCCGAATGGCCTCGTTCTGTAGAGGAACAATATTATATCGATGTGACATCACAGCAACTCAGATCTACCCGAGTCACCCTGGTGATAGGATCACATGTTCACCACCGCCGTCCGTGACTCAACCCGGAGGTGGGAGTCTGAAAGCTGTCACACTCACACACTCCAGCTTCCTACCTAATCATCCACCTACTGTGCCACACAGCAGGGGGGGGAGCAGGAGAGAGGGAGACAGACTGAAGGAGAGGCAGTTAACAAGCGAGGGCTGAGAGAGAGAGAGAGAGAGAGAGAGAGAGAGAGAGAGAGAGAGAGAGAGTGAGAGAGAGAGAGAGAGAGAGAGAGAGAGAGAGAGGAGAGAGAGAGAGAGAGAGAGAGGAGAGAGAGGAGAGAGAAGAGAGAGAGAGAGGAGAGAGAGAGAGAGAGAGAGAGAGAGAGAGAGAGAGAGAGAGAGAGAGAGAGAGAGAGAGAGAGGAGGAGCTGGAAGAAGAGGAGGAGGAGGAGGAGGAGGAGAGAGGAGGAGGAAGATGAATGTAGGAGGAGGATGAGAAGACCACACAATGTACACTTCTGGTTGAGGAAGAACGATGAGAAGGATTAATGTTGGTTGTGTGGTTGGTTAGTTAGCAGATGTTCCCCGACTCAGTTGAAAGAAAAATTAATTTATAAGATTTACTGATAAAGTGATTGTGTGATCTGTGTTTTATCCTTTATCTAATTATATAATAATGGATTAATTAAAAAAAACATTATCATGAACACAAGCTAATTAGTAGCTTTAGTTGTAGACACAGGCTTGAGTTTGACCTTAAAACTGTCTCATATTTATCATTAGTTGTACAAAATGACGTCCATATGACAAAATGATAAGAGGCACAGTCTGCTCCTCACAATCTTAAACAAATAGTGAGAGCTACAGCAGAGTATCACAGCTATTATTTCAATTATTGATCAATCTGCTGATTCCCCTCCCCGCCCCCTCTCCCCATATAAACAACATTAAGACTTCAGTGTCAGCTCACACAGTTTTGGTAAATGATCCAAACATCCCAACATCTCGGGTTTAATGACCCCAGTGACCTTGTAGTTTTTCTACAGATGGATTCTGGGTAAATATAAACCAGTATCGACTTTGTGCTATATGAGCCACACTGGGTCGGTTTTCAAGGTTCTCACTGGTTCTCTCAGTTACTTCCACCAGAGCTTTTCAGACAGGTGAGGATGGATTTGAAGAGAATATGTAGAACTAAAAGTGCCATTGGAAAAGCAAGATGGAATATAAAGGTGAGTGTTAATACAAAATCCTACAAATGAGTTAATTAATACAAATGTGCATTTGCTCAACTGTTAACTAGTCGGTATTTGTAATAGAACTGTATATCATGTCGATAATGTATCAATATTCTATCAAAACATGCATCAATAGCAAGAACTAAATGGAAATGAAATGCAAATCAAAACAGATATTGCATTTTCAGAATTATTTACATTTTATATTATTTATTTATATAATTTAATTAAAAAATATAAAAGAAACATTTCTATTATGTATTTAAGAATTCAGTTATCTATTTGATATGTATAAGCTGTTATATGTACTTTTAACAAAGAACCTTTAATTTGACATATTGGGGGTTTAATATGAATAAATAATGTGAACTATTTTCATTGTTCTTTATATACCATTTAAATATGAACTGATGCAACACTTTGTAGCTTATTCGCTCACAGGGGGCATGTGTCTTATCCTTAATTTCCCTCAGGATCAATAAAGTATGTATCTCTCTTTCTATCTCTCTATCTATGGATTGATTGATTGATTATTCGTATGATATCTTATTAACTCCTGTTTTAATGATCCTATTAGATAACATCTCCATAACAGGCCTTGGTGCCGGGCCAATGATCAACAGGAGCAGAAGTTGAGAGATATTCAGTTGAACAGCGTCCTCTTCTGGTCAGACAGCAGCATGACAAGCCGAGCTACACTTCCTGCTTTGGAGAGATGAGCTTTCTCTGAGCCAGATGAAAACCTGTGGCTCAACATGAAAACATAGAGGCAGAACAACAGAGTCTGATAGAGGAAGGAACTAGACACGAAGCAAAGAGGAGCAGAGGGGGGGGGCGGCGGGGGCGTCGTCTGTACAGTTTTTGTCTCCTGTTTTATTTGGATGAATGAAACACCTTCAGTTACAAAAATGACTTAAAATGAACAACACTGTACAATGAACAAGCAGAGTTCTTTTTCTTTTTTTTGGTTTTCAAGATAAACACACTAAAAGGCTAACTTGCTACCACAAGGGAGGGGTGGATTGGGACAAGGATAGGTGGGGCGGCAATA
Organism: Pseudopleuronectes americanus; assembly: GCA_038501795.1. Classification (NCBI taxonomy): domain Eukaryota; kingdom Metazoa; phylum Chordata; class Actinopteri; order Pleuronectiformes; family Pleuronectidae; genus Pseudopleuronectes; species Pseudopleuronectes americanus. Next base: position 7,777,901 of record CM076722.1, read on the forward strand.
CAACCATACACACACACACACACACGCACACACACTTTAAGGACACAAGCTGACTGTTGTGCAGGGGGAATTAAAGCTACATGTATAGGAAGTTGGCACGGTACAGTTTGACAGTTCAAAGTTGTCGTCGTCAAAAACAACAAAGAATCAGTTTGTCTTTTTTGCGGCTAATTGCTGCAGCGAACCACACCCTTCCCATTTCCCAGCAGCCCCCACCCCCCCCACCCCTGACCGTGTCACGCGAGCACGCCGCACGCTCCCTCACAGGTGGCAATGAAGTCGGCTGAGGCCCTCCCCCCCCTTTAACAGCCAACAACGAGAAACCGCTTCCAGAGAAAAAGTTCCCCTTGTCAGTGTTTGCCAGCGTGCACACACACACACACACACGCACACACACACACACACACACATAGACAAACACGCAGGGGTAAAGGTCAGACAGTTCGACGTTAGGACCAAACATGGGGGTAAACCAAATAAAAGAAGAGGTTGGTGGGATTTGGGGGGGGTGGGAGTTTACTCTGGCAGCACGAGCAGAAAGGACAAGAACTTAAGAAGGATTCAGAACAGCTACAAAGATACCAAGAGAAACTTCATTATCATCATCATCATCACCATCATCGTTGTCGTCTTTGTTGTCGTCATCATTATGATCATCATAATCATGAGAAGCTTAAGATTAATTTTTCCAATGACAAATACTTAAAAATATACATTTCATCATCATCTTAATTATCATCGTTATCATCATTATTATTATTATTATTATTATTTCCCTTTGGATAGCTGAGGTCAATGCTTCACAGACCGGCTTGCTAGGTGACGGAGGAGTAACGAGGAGAGCAGGTGGAGGGGAAGGAGGGATGGGGGAGAGAGAGAGAGAGAGAGAGAGAGAAGGATGAGGTGGAGGTTTTGTGGGTTGAAGAGAAGGTTAAGGTAGAGCTCTTTGGTTTTTTTCTTTAACATCTGATTTCTCTTGCTGTGTTGCTGGAAAACCTTTGGACTAAAGCTGTATTGTAGCAGAGATAGAGAGAAAGAGAGAAGGGAGGGGAGGGGGGGGGTGGAAGAGAGGAAGTGTATGTGTGGATGAGAGGGGGGCTGAAGAGAGAAGAAGCAGCTCATCGTTGTTTCCATCTCTATCTGCTCGTCGTGTTTCGTGTTGATAATTACTTTCTGTCAGGTTGTTTTTCGGTCAAGCTCAATCACGAGTCTCATATCTGCACAGTAAATATAAAAGCTTGATGCTAACTTTGCATAGCGTGTGAAGAAGCCTTCCCTCTTTGCTCAGTCTAAACGAGGTGAATCAGTTTGCCGATTCAAATCCTCTTTTCCAGTTCAGATAGATGTCGTCACTGACTCTGTGGTCTGTTCACTTTTCTATTGCGGTGATGCACGGAGCTGATTATGCAAAAACTGCTAAATGGTTTATCCCAAAATTTGTTTGAGGGAAGCGGTGTGGGTCAGAAATGAACACATCAAGTTTTAGTGTTAATTCAGAATTTTTTCCACCTCTTTCTCTACCATAGTGAGATTCTTTAACATTTTCATTGGTTTTTAAGGGGATAATTCTTGGCTCTTAATGATGTAATTCGGTGCAAATCAAAATCTGGATCCAGTGAATTTAAATGTGGATTCATAATGAGACTGTTGTGGCCTCTGCGGAGGTGGAGGCCCTACTGAGTGACAGTGGTACATTCTGTCACCAATGAGTGGCACTCTGGTGTATAAAGCTAATAACGACGATGAGTCAGCGATGACGGTTTCAAGTGGGAGGATTCATTTGTATACTGATTATCACCACAGGTTAAAAAAAGAGTTTACAGATATAATGTTGTGGTTTTTCAGGAGTTATAATTAGTTGGAACTATTTCTTGGCTTCCTGAAGAAACTCCCTGACATCACTATTAAGTGGTCAGGCTGGTTGTTTCCGTCTGGTTCCAGTATTTATGATATCTAAGCTAATGCCTGCTGCTTTAAGCTTCACATTTATCATACAGATATGAGAGTGGTAGTTTCCCCAACAGACAAACTACCAAGTAAATGCTGCATTTAAGTTTGCTGTTGTAAAGATGCATCTCTGGTGATAACTGTGTGGAGAAGGAAACACTGATGAGCAGATGATCCATATGGAGGAAAGTGGAGTTTCTAAACACTTTAGCGGACATCAGGGTTTTTGGGGGCGTGTGAACATGTTGCTGGATCCCGTGGCGGGGCATTGACTTTGGTATCATTCACTAAGGGGGTATCCCCCCCCACAGAGACCTGCACAGGACACCAACGCACCCTCAAACCCCGATTCGCCCAGAAAGGTGCAACTCCACTCACGTTCTCCCTCTGTTCGCTGCCGAGAACGCTTCTCCCTCCAGCCTCCACTTTCTCACCACGCACCGTGGTCGTGAGAGGCGTCACCTAGCAACCTCAGTCTCAGCCTGCTCCCCCCCGTAACCCGCCCCCGCCGCACTCCCTGATGCTCGTGGACATCAAGTGGTCACTGGGCCCCCTCGTCAGGCGATAAAGGCCTCAAGGCGAGAGAGGGCTCGGCGACCTCGGTGTTAAATTTGCTCTGAGGCACGAAACTAAAAGCTTTTCAAGCCCCAAGAAATGGATCCGGGTTTAATCCCAGATCTGTGCCACAGAGCAGCTTTAAACCCACGGTGCTTCTTTGACAGGGAGGAAGCGGCAACGGTCAGATATGAGGAGAGGGCTGTGTTCAAAGCTCAACACAGACAGCGGGGGGTGTTTTCCAGGGGAACAAGGTGTGTGTGTGTGTGTGCGTGTGGGTGTGTCTGTTTGTGTGCAGGCAGGAGCATGAACCAGTTTGACCTTTTGACCTTAAATGGCGCCCAGATCACAAAACTTTGTTTTCTCCATCGCCTCGCTGTCTCTGCTCCACACGAACGCACCGTGCACACGCACCGTGCACACGCCACCCTGGTCCCCACTGGAACCCCGCGTTTTAAAGCATTCATCTATTTGGTTTAATCATCAAAGTATATGAGGTATATGATGAACTATCTCTCTTTCACACCCAACAGTGGACGAAGGAAAAGTTTAAACAAAAGCTTGCAGAAAAGTGGAAATAAAAAGAGATACAGAAAGTCAATGAAAAGAGACAGAGGCACAGTGAGAAGTTAGAGGGCGATTTACAGCTGGGAATCCAAAATCACACTCTCTCTCCTTTGCCTCCTTCATCCGTCTCTATCGTGTAAAAAATACAAAATCGGCCTTTGCCCCTGTTGATCTTCGTCTTTTGTGTTTTTTTGGTTGTGTAGCTGTAAAGCTTTCAGTGTTTTCCCCCTGCGGAGGAAATATAGAGAACAGAGGCAGCACTGTGCCTCGGAGAACACCTCACGTCTCGTTTTCACACATAAATCATATTTATGCTTTGGAACTGAATTTCCACTCGCCCCCCTTTTTACTCATCGCATTATCGGGAGACACGAAGGCAAGTGTGTGTCCAGAAAAGCTCGCAACCAAATTCATTTTTCCTCCTAATCAAATCATGAGGTGTTTGTCCACACAGTGCGTCCCCTGCCCCTTTAAGAGGAGGGTCACCCCCGTCAGGAAGAGAAGGCCGACCAATCAGATCAGCTGTTATTATTTGGTTTAAAGAGGTAAGAAGGAAATTCAGCAGGGGCAGACAATAAAATAAAAAAAACACATCACAAATACATCCCAGAATATGAAAAAAGCACCTCTAGCAATAAATTAAGAAATAAATAGCACAAAGACAAAAAAAAGATAAGCAAATAAATCAACCCTATCCGAATAAATAGTACAATCAAAAGTCTAAACCATCGTTGATATGGAGAAAATAAAAAGTCCAAAGAGAGATAGTTAAAATTTTTGGTCTAAAATCAAGTTATTATCATCAATGTTTTTTTTTAAGGATCTTTTTTTTCTCAAAGTCTTTTTTGTACATTTTTTTTTCTTCTTAATACATTAGCGATAAGTAAGCAGTAGAACATAGATCTTTTTTCTACAAAATCTATAGAAGCACTAACAGATACATTCCGTCTAAGAGTCAATGTGGAGAAACGGTTTCACCTTTGAGGTGCAAACCCCACATCTAAAGTTTGGTTCGTGAAACGATTCTCGCGTGTTCGACTGTTTCTTCTTCTTCTTCTTCTTTTTATTTCTGGTGTGGACCAAACCAAATATTCTTTGGATGTGTTTACGTCCAACTCTCCACTCGTCAAGCTGCCTGAGGCTGTTTCTGTGAGTGTTACTCCTGCATCTTGAGGTGTCACCCCTGCAGGAACTATTCGTTTTTCACCATCCTATCAACACTCGAGTACAGAGGAGCACAGGATTTCACCTCAGACAAAATCGACACAAACCCATTTCTTTTTGCCTGCATGCAGAGGAGGCAGTTCCTGTTCCTCTCCACTGTGTTTGGTTTAGTTCAGCATTTGGTTTTAGCATTTTTCAAGGTTTGCTATTCAACTTTCTTTGTTTTTGGCTTTTTGTGTGGTCTGTTTTTTTGTTCTTCTGCCCCGAGACAGTCCGTTTCTTTATCTAATAAAAATCTGGAAGCTAAATTTTCACAGTATTTTTTCCAACCACCTGATAAAAATCTCTAGCACGACTACGAAAAAAAAATAAGGAGCTCTTGTAGTAAGTAAGCGAGTACGTTATTCCAAATGAGTAATAAGCACTAAAGTACAGTACATAAAACGGCATCAAGAGACACAGCAGAGATAAAACAATCGGAACCAACCAACATAAAAATAAAAACAGATTTTTTTTTGTCTTTTTTTTAGAAGATTTCAGTTCAGTGAGGTCATTTGCGTTTAGCTCCATCCAGGACCAGAGAGCTGGGCCGGAGAGAGGCAGAGGAGGGGAGGAATTGTCTGTCATTCTCCTGCTCTCCTGTCTGTCTGTGTGTCTTATTTCATCTCTCTATCCATGCTACACAGTTTCAGAGTGTGGGGGGGGTGGGGGGGACGGGACACTGCAGCCCTAAAGCTAACAGACAGACACACAGACAGACCGACAGGCAGAGAGATGCTTCACTTCTTTCCACGCCTGCACTTTGTCCTCCTCCCCTCCCCCCTCCAGCCACATTTGGTTAGGGTTCTTTTTGGTTTGCTTCTGTCATTCCTTGGGTTGTTGGTTTGTAATGTTTTTGTGTTTTTTTTTGGTTTGCGTTTATTTTTGGTATCCTCTTACAAAAAAACGTTGTTTCCCCCACTCACAAACAGTGTGTCCCTGCGTCGCCCGCCCCCGCAGTGTACCCTTCTCTCCGGGGGTTCAGAGTAAAGGATCAGTTCCCTAAATAAAGCTTCCCCCGGTGGGTGTTTGCGACGGGGGCCAGGTGGAGAGGATTACACCTGGAGGGGAGGGGGGCTTCCGGTGCTAACGTCCTGTTCTCGGCCCCCACCCCGCCTCCCTCGGTGTCTTTATTGTGTTCGTATGTCTGGGCCGGGGCTCCCTTCAAGATGAGCCCCGCTGCCTTGAGAATGCTTTGGTTTCCATTTTGAGAATTAATGGCAGTCTGAGGTGGAACATGACAGTGAAATGTGATTGATGGGGTGATGATGGAAACAGACACACATCAGTAAACATGTCTAGACAGACGGGTGTAGCGTGCAGGCGTCTAGCGCTGATAGACGAGGCAGGAAGGAGAGCTGTGACTAAACTTGGCTTTATTGACTTATTTGGCCTGCAGTCTTAACGGCTGTTACTTCGAATCTTCAATCACAGCCCTATTTCATACTTTCAAAATGGTCGACCACTCTTTAACGAAGCTGTGCGAAGTTCCCAGGGCGTGTTCATTTAGCCCCGGACCCGCCGATAATGGGTTATCTTTAAGAGTGAGGAAAGAGTGGTTTGATTAAGAGCACAGAACGCCACATGTTTAGGGTCTTAATGAATTCATCCGCACCTTGAAATCAACCTGCAAAGTGTGTGCTGACACTAATTCTTTGTTGATCTACCGGCACTTGGTGAAGACTGAGACGAGCGTCTTGTCACCTCCATCTTCTCCGTAGCACGTAAGAACAAAACACACGTCGTACACACAAACATGGAGATGATGACAATGACGATGATGACTCTAAACCACAAAAGCTAACACATGGAAAAAAAGAAGCTGCAGCAATAAATAGAGTAAGAAAAATGGCACTAATAAATTATTAAAAACACAAATCCCAACTGTACTTCTCAAAGTTTAAAAAAACAACGGATACTGGATAAGAACAGTCCGTCAGGGATGTTTGAAATAAAAAAAATCAAAGAAGAGGAAAGCTTTCTCTATGCTCTTAGAACCAGAGGTAGGTAAAGAGACTATGAAGATGCAGCAGTAATGGCAATCGAACGTTACACAGTTATTCAAAGAAGAAAATCTAGCATGAAAACCTATGAGAGACACATGATCGGACACAGACAGGATGAGTCGATGGCAGGATGGTTGACTCTTGATGTGTGTGTGTGTGTGTGTGTGTGTGTGTGTGTGTTGCAGTAGCAGTAGAGTCCTGGTCCTGGATAGCTTCAGTATTTACATGTCCTTTTTGAATAAAGCTTTTCTCTCCGTATTTTTGGTATTTGGGATTTTGGTATGGTTGACTTTTTTTTCGTCATTGTGTATTCCTCCTCCTCCTCCGCCTCCTCCTCAGGTAAATTTTTGGTTTAAACTTGTCCTCCCGACTCCTCTTCCTTCAGACCCGCAGCTTTTCGAAATAATACGAAAGAATTAGAAAAAGAAAAATGTAAGCACAGTCCTCCTCTCCGTTGTCCTTGCCGCCATTCCTTTGTCACATATTAAAGTTATCTTTTGTCATTTTTGGTTTATGCTCGTCGACATGCATCCCCGCCGGCTCTTCCGTCTCTTTTGTGAAAGAGTCATTGGTTTGTTTTCCTTTAGAGAGAAAGAGTGGAGAGGTGCCGTGTCGATATCACGCGTTGTTGACAAAAAGGTCCCACGTTGCCGCCTTTTCGTCTGTTTTTGATAGATAAAGATTTTTGGTTTCGATCTTCCCCCTTTCCCCCTCCCTTCTGCCCTCTTTCACTTCTTTCCCTCCCTCTCTCCTCTTTCATTCTGTATATTTTTGGCATCGAAAGACTGGGAGAGAGAGAGAGAGAGAGCGAGAGCCATCGAGAAAACAATTATGGAAGAAGAGCGCAAGAGAGAGAAAGAGATAGCTTTGGTGTGAAAGGCGAGGTTCCCGCTTCCTCTGTCCTCCTCCTCTCTGATTGGCCTTTGGTTGTGGTCACTCGATCTTGGCGCCGCCCAGGGGGGGCGGGCTGTGTGCCATTTCGCTGGAGGAGCAGGAAGAGGCGGGGCTGGAGCAGGGGGACGGGGAGCAGGGTGTGGGGCTGATGCTGCTGGCGGAGGGGAAGGGGGAGGCCTGGGAGGCTTTGGCTACGGCGGCGCTGATCAGTCCAGCGCCGGGGTTCTGGCCCATGTGGAGGAAGGCAGGGTGGTTGAGGAAGAGGGAGGAGGGGAGGCCCCCCTGGCCCCCAGAGGCCCCCAGCAAGATCTTACTGGCAGCCTCAAGACTGGAAAGAGGCAGCTGACCACCACTGGCTGCTAGGGCTGAGGGAGAGAGAGACGAGAGAGGGAGGGTTACAGGGATGTTCCATAACCACACACTTACTACTGTGAACCAGGGTAAACTTTATCTTATTGTGCTATTATGTTTTGGGCACCATGAGTCCCTCCTTCATCTCACGGTCTTGTTTACGGGTAAAGCTCGTTGCATTTGAGCTATTTTTACCATTTGTTTTAATTTATGATTTCAGTCAACCAACTCTCTGTCATACTCCCTCATCTCATTTCCTACAGTGCAGATGACGACTGAGCAAATGACCAAACTTATTATAATCAGTAAAGGATGGTGGAGAAATGTCACCTCTTCCGTTAGATGGAAAGCACAGGGAGTGGAAAATAAAATGATATTCTATGAAAAGTCTGTTTTTCTAGAGAGAATCCCTTCGTACACGAGAGAGAAAAAAGCAAAATGTTTCAATAATATGCCAATCGAGAAAAAAGAGTTAATAATGAATCATAATCTAATATCTGGAACAAGCTAATCTCGTGGAATCAGACACAGCTCAGCAAAAGGTAAGATGAGCGGCGTGTTGTTATGGAAACAAGGTTGATGACTTTCTTTTTCCTCTCACGGACGCGCGTCCTGCAGCTTCTTTCACTATCAAGTCTAATCATGTTTGTGATTGCATAGCAACAGAAAAACACATTATCTTTTACTGGAGAGAAAGAATTACGCGCTCACACTACTCAAAGTGCAACGCGTCTTGAGGAGCAGTGCATTATGGTCTGTTGAGTCCTCTTTTGGTGAAGAAACACTAATATTTGCCTCAGTGAATGACTGAATATATGGAGTGAAATGAAGACAACAACATACAACAATTGTTCTGTGATCCTGAAGGTCAGACATTTAAACCTGACTGATTTTATTCTATAAAAATTCTATAACATATATTTTCTTATTTCAAGTACAAATCAATATTTTACTCTAAAGTTTAATGATATTAAAATGTCATAATATTCTTATTTTACATACTTTTTGTTCCGACCTGCAATTTTGAAACTTTAAGGTTTCGATTAAAAAAATATTTTTTGATGGTTTTATTATATTGAATGCATTGTAGAAATGCATATTTACATAAGGAAACATCTTCTGAACAGCTCATTGAATAAAGTGGCTGTAAGTGAGTGAGTTTTTTTTTAGTTCAACTCTCAGACTAAATTTAACTTTTTCCTAACATCATCAGATTTGACAGATGATTAAATGAAGAGATCAGAGGGTGAAGATGAGTGAGAGAGCATGGGCACACACAAACACACACACACAAACACAAACACAAACAGCACAAACATTAACATCACTATCATCACACACGTACAAACACTTGATGGGATGAATTTATGGACGATGGACGATTGAGAAGTTAAAACTGTCCCTGTCTTGGCTGCTTCATGCTTTCTATGAGCAAACACCCTCAGCTGCCTTTTCATCTGTGTCTCCTGCATAACTGTGTTACTAACCATCTCACCTCTCCTTTCTTAATACCTGTCGCTCTCTCTCTCTCTCTCTCTCCCTTCTCGCATCACAAAGAATGATTGAAAATGAGCTCTGCTGACGTCGGTCTGAACTGTTCACCGGTCACTTCTGCATGATTGCACAATCTCTTTTTCCCCTTGTGTTATTCTCAAGTGTAGGACGGTGAAGGTGCGTGACAGGGGATGTGTCATGTACAGTATATATGCGTCTAAACATGTACGTGGTGTGTAGGAGTGTGTGAGAGCGCGTTGTGAAAGTGCATGAGATGAGGGAAAATGTGTGCGGAGCGTAAAAAACTCCTCTCTGGGTGTTTTATGTTTCCTGTGACCCTAAAATTATTTTTTTCTCACCAGAAATTGAATAAAAACAAACTCCTCCACCTCAGCCTTGACCTCAGCATTATATTCTGTTTTCACTGCTTTCTCTATTAAACGCATTTGCCTTTCATGTCTATCTAACACACGTACACACACACCTTGGATAGTGGCCAGGGGATTGTTACCGAGGAGGGCTTGGTTCATCCCTGTGTTAACTCCCATCACAGTGTTCCTGTTGTGTCACACACACACACACACAGACACACACACCCAGCACCATACATGTGCAAGCATATATACGAACACAGACAAGCAGAGGAGAAAAGGTGTGAAAAAAAAGCAGGTTTGGCAGCAAATACAAGCAGAGGATAAATTCAGCCTCACACATATAAGGAGCAGTAGTTTGCTGATAGTTTGCAGAACAGGTTTAAACAATGTTAAGAAAAAGAGATTAGACAATCGGAAGTAAACAGATCCTATAATTTTTTAACAAAACCTAAAAAATTTCTAATTTCCTCTGCATTTAGAACACAGGATGGAATTCACTACTTTAATATCTACGTTTGTCGCATTCACCTCAAGTTTGCAGCAAAATCGGTGATGTAGTTAGACACGTCACCGTTCTTTTTACCCATACGCCATAAGCTGTGAACACAAGAACCACACACACGGACACACACAGGGTTAGAATGAACTGCTGCACGAGGGGAGCAGTGGTGCCCAATTGCATTGCTGGGATATCAGTGTGTGTGTGTGTGTGTGTGTGTGTACAGTGTCGACTATTTAACTACAAACTGCAGGTGAACCGAGCAGGGTGCAGCACAGCATCCGTGTGTTCATGGAAATGTATTTAACGTGTGATCAGAAGTTTCCGTTCCTTTTTCCAGCCATGGCCCCAGTGGAAAAAGAGACTATGTTTTGTATTAGATATACAAATATTGTAATTAAGATGAAAGAAAACATGGATCTGATATTTAAAGGGTCAGTTCCAACAAATACAAAGAAAAACTACTTTCGCACCTCTATTAATATCTTAGTTACGGAAGCTTTTCAATATCCACTAAGCTGAGATTATTGATTTCAACCCAACACATGAGAAAATACATTTGAAGAATTACTATACCCAGTTTTCAGAGAATATCCAGATTTATAATTGGCTGTACACAAAATTATAAAATAATTTTAGAATTATCCCTAAGAAATCAATCAAAATTTTGGGAGAAAAACTAATTACATCATGTTTTATTTAAATTCTTATGCCACAAACTCAATTCTGTTTATCTCAACAAGGTGTTTTTTCATGAAAAAGAATTAGTTTGTGTGACATGTTGTTTGACTACACAGGAAGGTGAGTGTGTAAGAGTGAAAACCAGATTCTCATAGAGATGGTTTTCCGATAACCTCCCCTGGAAAGCATAATCACAGTGTTGCACAAACAGAGACAGAAATGATCATTTAAAGAAAGAAGAAGAAACAATTTCTGAGAATGTTCAAACCCTGCTGATGTTATCACCTGCACACATCTGGCCGACGGCTGCAGAAAGTGGCTCTAAATGTTGACATTTTTTTACATTAAAAAAACATAAATAAAACTCTTAAATATCAGAATCCCTACAAATAATAGTTAAATCTCTTTTTTCTGAATTGAGGTGAACTGACGCTTTAAAAACCTCACTGCCTGGGCCTGTTGTGAAGGTCTTACCCTGTGTTCAGGCTGAGTGTGCTGTGGCTGGGAGTGGCTGGGCTGGCCGTGCTGCGGGGAGGAGGAGTCACCGGGGAGGGTGAGCAGCTGAGAGCGAGGTGGCTGGAGCTGATGGAGGGGTGGGTGGAGGTGAGGCTGGAGGTCATGGGGCAGATGGAGGGCATGGTGGTCACTGTTGTGCTGCTCAGACTGGTCACGGCCTGCGACAGCTGGCTGGACATCTGGCGGGGGAGACGGACACACAGACAGATTGAGGTTTCTGACCCTGCTACCGGCTGGAAAACACTTTTGTTACTGTACTTGAGTGGATGGAGGCGGCTTGTTTACCATGTGAGGGCTGTAGCAGGGTTGTTTGTGCGCTTGTGGGGCAGTGGGGGGCTGGCTGGGCAGGGGAGGGGTGGCACTGCTGGGATTGATGCGCTTCTCTTTCTGCCGGCGGTTGCAGAACCAGACTCGGATCACCTCCTTCTCCATGGTGAGCTGCTCGGCGATCATCAGGATCTCCTCTGAGGTAGGCTTCTGGTTCTGCAGGATTATTGCAACAGTGCCGAATTTGAGCCAAAAGTTTTCAAAACGCCGAGACATAAATCATGTTCGTTTACACAAAGGGAAGAATGTGTAACTGGAAACTAAGAAGAAACTGGTTACTGTCAGATATTAAGATGAAGCCTTAAGCTGTAAATCACTGTAATTCTGGCAACTCAGTCATGTACAGTGTTGAGAAAATACACATACTGGTATTTACTGTATATATTTATATTAGTATACAATGACTCCATTAAAACACAATATCTCAGGGCTTCAGCATCAGTTATTAAACTAATCTGTCCTAGTCGCCTTGGACAGGGAGGTCATGTTTCCACCTCTGTACGTTTGCTTGTACGCAAAAACTACTGAACTTATGGGTCAGTAAGGATAGTTGTTATGGAATAATTTATGTATCTTTATTAAAAAATATGCACATTTAAGGGACTAATATCTGTGAGTGTTTAAAATTCAGGGATTGAATCTAAGAGGACTCTTGGGCCTCGGCGGAGGTTTTTTCTCTACTGAGAGAAATCTATTCAACAAAAGTGTGCAAAATAATTTGACAGAGAGGAATGATCTCTTATCATTTCAATTTCTTCTAATTTTAATTTAATAATAACTTTAATCGTCTCACCGTCATGAATGCGCGCTCCAGGCCCACACGTACATTCGTCTCGATGCTGGTTCTCTTCTTCCTGCGGCGACCCGGCATCCCCTCGAAGCCCATGGAGGAGGAGGACAGGGAGCTGGGGCTGGGCAGGGTGCTGTCTAAGGACATGGTCTCTGCAGGAGGGAAAACACACATGAAAACAGACTGAATGTCACGTAAGGTACTTTTAACACAAACGCAGGGAGCTGGAACTTTGAGGTGAGCTCACCTGCATCGTTGAGCCACTTCTCCAGCAGCGGCTTCAGCTTGCACATGTTCTTAAAGCTCAGGTTGAGGGCCTCGAAGCGGGAGATAGTCGTCTGGCTGAAGTCGTTGCCGTACAGCTTCCCCATGGCCAAACCCACGTCTCCCTACAGAAGAAATAGATGATGATTAAAAACACATCTGTGACTGATAAATATTTAATGCGATTAATAATCAATACATTTAATATAAGCTCTCTCTCTCTACCGACCTGTGTGAAGCCCAGTTTGATGCGTCTCTGTTTGAAAGTGCGGGCGAACTGTTCCAGCTCCTCCAGGTCACTGGGCTCCTCGGGGTGAGGGGTCACAGAGGGCATCGTGGTCACGCCTCCACCACCACCGCTCACATCCATGCTCTTGTCTCGCTGCTGCAGGTACGACGCGGTGGAATGAAAGTGAGAATGAGACAGAAGGAGAGAGAGAGAAACGAGTGTTAGGTATCAGTAGTGGAAACTCTGGGTGCTCCGTTCCCACTGACTAAAGCTTGAACGTTTTCTCATACCTGTGCTTGGAGTCCCATTCTGTTCTGAGCAGACAGCAGACTTCCTTGGTTTTGCTGAGGTAGCGTAATAAGATTTGGTGTCGATAGGAGTCCTGACGAAAAAAAAGAAGAAAAGAAAAGATCATCAATTATGAAAATGACAAAAAGGTGAATTTGATGTTTTAATAACTAATAAGGAAGTGAACTGACTATTCATGTAGGACGAGGCGTCCCCACCTTGCTGGCCCTGCTGTGCCTGCGGGAGGAGGAACTGAGCAGGAGATGGGAGCGAGTGGCCGGGAACCAACACCAACTGTTGGAGCTGCAGCAGCTGCTGGATGTCCTGTGTGATCGAGAGAGAAGGTTAGAATCTATAACTCCTGGTGAACTCATGAGGATGGATTGAGGGCTCAGGCATGTTAGAATGTGTTAGTATGTGAGCCATCTCCGGCTGAGGAGAGGAGCATGAAACACAGAAGCCAGAGGAAAAACTTTGTTATTGAAAAGAGAGGGAAACTGCGAGTATTCATGGAGGGTGGAAACTGTGAATCATGAAACATACGACACTCGTGCAAGATGAATCGCTCTGTGGCTAAATACTGTTTCCTCAATCAAAGCGCTCATCAGGAAGTGGCTTTGATTGTCAATCAGTACCTGGGCGGTGAGCTGGATTGGCTGGGACAGGGTGAGCTGGGGTGGAGGGGGGGCGACACTTTGGGCAGTCTGTTCCTGTGTGCTCTGGCCCTGTGACTGGGCCTGCTGACCCGTTTGTCCTGCTTGCTGCTGCTGCTGCTGCTGCTGCTGCTGCTGATGGGCCTGCTGATTCGCTGCTGCCACTGCTGCTGCTGCCTGAGCTTGCTGATTGGCTTGGGCAGCGGCGTGGGCAGCGTGCGCGGCGTGGGCTGCATTGGACTGTTGCACAGCTGCAGCCAGGAGCTGCGCCTGAGCCTGCTGCAGCAACATCTGCTGCTGCGCTGGCAACAGAGCTGCCAACTGGTGAGGAGGAGAGGAGAGGAGAGGAGGGGAGGGGAGGGGAGGAGAGGAGAGGAGAGGAGAGGAGAGGAGAGGAGAGGAGGGGAGAGGAGAGGAGAGGAGAGGAGAGGAGAGGAGAGGAGAGGAGAGGAGAGGAGAGGAGAGGAGAGGAGAGGAGAGGAGAGGAGAGGAGAGGAGAGGAGGGGAGGGGAGGAGGAGAGGAGAGGAGAGGAGAGGAGAGGAGAGGAGAGGAGAGGAGAGGAGAGGAGAGGAGGGGAGGGGAGGAGGAGAGGAGAGGAGAGGAGAGGAGAGGAGAGGAGAGGAGAGGAGAGAATTGAGATTCAAGAGAAAAGAATGAAATGACCAGGAAAAGACAAAGAGGGAAACAAAGTGTTCAAAAAGAGGCACAAGAGAAGCAAGCAAGGTAAAAGCAAAGCAGTGTGTGTGTGTGTGTGTGTGTGTGTGTGTGTGTGTGTGTTAGTGTGTGTGTGTATCATAAGTCAGTCTTACCCCTGCTAGTTGGGAGCAGGTCAGCATGAGCTGTGTGTGTGTGTGTGTGTGTGTGTGTGTGTGTGTGTGTGTGTGTAGGTGTGTGTGTGTAGGTGTGTGTGTGTGTGTGTGTGTGTGTGTGTGTGTGTGTGTGTGTGTGTGTGTGAGTGTACAATAAGTCAGTCTTACCCCTGCAAGTTGGGAGCCGGTCAGCATGAGCTGTGTGTGTTGCATGGCCGTCTGTGAGGGGGTCGGACCGTGGGAGTGAGGAAGGGCCGGGGACATCTCTCCACACTCCTCCATCTTATTCTGTGAGGAGGAAAGGAAACAAGAGGATGTAGATGGAAACTAATTAAAACACATAAAAACACAAATCCCATGTCAGCTCCGAACACAATTGGTAAAATGTGATTATAAAAAGCATCTGCACCAACAACAGACATGAGATCATAAGCTGAATATGTAATGTTTTTTAGGACGTGAGTCGACTTGTGTCAATTTCTTTTTCCGCACGAAGGGCTTTTTTCCCAGGATCAGGCGTGTTTGAACTGGCTGTGGTGGGACTCTTCCAGTTTACTGATTTACATTTCTACTGTGGTATGCAAATTAGGTGGATTTCACGTTTTGCCAGATTGTAGCTTTTCAGATTAATTTCTCTTCTGAATGTGCTCAGTGAATGGTGAGTGCCATCACACTGTCTCCTCTCGGTAAATCTGTTTACATTCAAGGCTTTGAGACGCATTATGAGCCTCCACGTCAAACACCACAAAGGAGCGATTCAGTGCATAGAAACCAACACAAAGCTGAGGCAGCTATACTGTCAATGAGCCCACTGTGTGACATTAAGACACAAAAGATGCACAAACATGGGACCAGACACACACAAGGACGTGCACAGGCAGTTTCAGCATAATGGCAACGCACAAACACACGCACGCACAGACACACACTCACCTTGCTGCTGCTCAGGGTGGGTGACAGAGGGAAGGGACTGACTTTCATTGACTGAGCCAAGAAGAGAAGAAAGAGAAAAGACTTCAGTTCAGAAATTACTTTATGAACAAAATAATTTTACAAAACTCATTGTTTCCTGTTGTGGATTTGCTCCTTTTCTCGTTTTTTTTTGTATAATTAACAGAAATATCTTTCTTTTCACTCTTACTCGGACAAAACACTTTTCTCACTGGTAAATCACAAATGTCTTCAATATTTGAACTTGACCAAATTGTGCGCGCTCATAGAAATGAGTCCCCTCAAGATCCATAAATGACTCCCTGGGAAATCAGTGAAATAGTCAAAAAAAAAGTTTATAAAAGCGATAAAAAATTATTCCTGGATATGTTTCCTGATCAAAATCTAGTCCAAAGTTCTTCCCTGATCCATACCAGCTCCTTTCACCAAGTTTCATGGCAATCCATCTAGTAGTTTTATTTTGTAATCTTGCTTAAAGCAAATACACAAACCAACAAACAAATACGGGGACCATGGTGAAAACATAACCTCCTTGGTGGAGTTAATAATCTGATTTCATTTCATCGTTGTCTGTTATTGTGGCTCGGTTACACGTGTGACAGAGGTGGGAGACAAACGTAATAATCACAGGGTTCAGACGTACCTGGTGATTTGATTCAGGTCCGTTCCGCTCAGAATCTGTGTGGGAGAGGAAGGAAAAAGTGAGAAATTGATCATGTGTTAAAGAACAAACACACGGACGCGTTCTGAGACACATAACTACTTCATGGGGGACGTGTTTATTAGCATGTTACCTGTGCCCTCCATAGGTGAGTCAGCCCCACTTTTCTCCACCTCTCCTGGCTTTGACATCCTGATATCTGTAACAGGAAGACACGTAGACAGTCAGAGTGACTTTGAAATCTGTGTCAGACTGACAAAGAAACAGCAGAGTGAAGCAGAATAACGGATATTTTTTTTTGGCAGGTGAAATCTGAATCTGGATGACGAGAGGGGAAAGAGGATGCCCAGGGCGTCGATCTTAGATTAGAGGGTTGAGTGGTTTCAGGTCTCGGAACGGGGGGGCCCACACACTGTACAACAAACAATGTGAATCTGAATCACTCTCGGGGGTTGAACGCTGCCCACATTCATTCACCATTTCCAATTAGTGGTTTTAACACAGTAGGAGTAGGTGGTTTGCTTGTTCTATGTTTAACTCAAATTATGTTTACGTGGGAGCTGTGCACCGAAAACATCTCAGGTTGTGTGTCATTCACGGCGAAACCACATCACTTCCTGGTTGAAAATGTTTTGGGGCAGTCCCTATGGCAACTGCAGCAAACACAGGGCAGAGAGAAATTTCTTCAACTGTTTGTCACAAAGAGATTTTTTGGGGAGAAGAGGAAAGATGGAATGATCTGAGGAGAGATTTGAGAAAAGGTGTGTGTGTGTGTGAGTGTGTCTGTATAGGTGTGTGTGAGAGGGGTCTGTGTGTGTGTGTGTGCACATGTCTATACTGTATACATATGTGTGTGTTTGTTTTTGTTAATCATGCACTAGGATTATGTCAATACAAAAGCTTTTTATTCGTCTGAACCCACAAACCTGTTGAGGCCATTTGAAACCTTCTTTTCTCTGTTCTCTCACTCTGTGAAACACACACATACACACACATGCACACACACACACAGAGCTACTTCCCTTTTGTGAAAACATGCAAATCAGCCCAACGACCAACTAATTATATCTGCCACCTGCATAATAAACTCGGTCTCCCTCCCTCTTCTCACCCCCTCCTCTCCCATTTCTCTCTTTTATCTCCATCCTGTTATTTCTCATGTTCCAGTTGACAGAGCGATATCAAATCATAATTTGTACCCACCGCCTTATTGATGGCGCAGAGAAATGACACAGAAAATACTCTTATATATATATGAAGTTCTGCAATTCCAAACAACCCTGTGGTCCAGCATGGTTTTCACCATTGGGGGGCAGCAGTGATACACGGAAGAGAGGAGGAACCTGATCCACTGACCACCACTGACCCGAAGCTGATTCTGAATCAGTCTGGTGCAGCCTTCGATAGAGATGGAAACCTGCTCCCTGATCAGATGCAGGAACACGCCTGCGTCAGTGAGACAGATGTGAGATCAGCTGACATTTGGTGTGTGCTGCGTCTTTAGGGGGAAGTGGCGATCGGTTCGAAAAGCTCCACACCGGTCATAACCTTAGGGTCAACACACACTCACACACACACACACACACAAACACACAGTGACCGCAGGATTTCCCTCTTATAACTGGACTTCTGCAAAAAGCCTGGTAAATCTATAATTAGGGGTCAAGTTTTTGGGTATTCCCACATTAAATACAGCTGCTGATTTGATGCTATATAAAACTAGCAGCTTTCAGCGAAACCCCAAAATGTCCGGTGTTTCCAGTCGCCGGTCAAATCTTCCCCTAAATGTAGCTTCTTCCTCTCAAGGGTTCCCATAATTAAAACTTTGTAAACGCACTGCATATGTGACTTCTTCTACGTCGGACTAACTTGAGCTTTGAACCTGCAACAATAAAACCAAATGCACCTCGTACAGTGATTAGTGAAGCTTTTCTTGTATCTGTGGAGGATGCCCAGTCGCAGGGTGAGATGAGTTATGATTCACAGCTGGAAATGGCCGACAGGCAGTGGCATGGTGGATAATGTGGTCAGTAATACAGTGGTGGGACAGTATATCAAGCTGCTGTGTCTTTTTCTCACTTCCCCTCCCGACTTCCCCTTGTACCGGGTTGAACGCAGAGTGCTAAACCCAACACTTACTGTCAGTGAGGCTATTAATATTAGCCTGCCTTCTCTCTCTCTCACTCTCGTTCACTCCATCTTTTTTAAACCCCCCCCCTCCCCCTTTTTACAACATCGCCGCACGCGAGCACGCAGCTAATTTTCTCGTGACACAGAGCAGAGTTTCATGTTGTAAATGTTATTACAGTTTTAGTTGTTGTCACTGAATAAGCACGATAATAAAAGATTTTATCTCTTTAGATCGGCTCCTTGTTTTGTGTTTTTACTTGCTGAGGATTTACAGTTTTAAGAAACTTTAAGTTTAACTACTACCTCAATGGCTTCATTTAAATCTCACATCAAAACCTTTCTCTCACTGAAAGCTTTTGGGAATGTTTGTATCTATTTATTCAGTTTTTTGTAATTTTTACATCTTTATCTCATAGGTGGCCTATTGGGTTTTATCTCTTTTTGTTATGCACTTTATGACACTATTATTATTATGTTAAACTTACAGCAGAGCTCAGAGTTACTCTTCCACCCAGTGAGACCAGTGAGCTGCACCACACTCTCTTGTGTCTGAAACACATCACATTTAACGCTGTATAATCCTGTGTCACCATGAAATGATGCAACAGAAAAGGAAGAAGAGAGTGTGTGTGCTCAGTGTGGACTGTTTCACTGTTTCTGTTATTCTCCTCTGGGTATTTCGGCCGAGATGAAACTCCAGTGCAACCCAACAACCCCCCTTCCCCCCCTACCCACTTCCTGGAAGTCTGGGAACTGGAGTCAATACAGACCAACTACAGATTTCAAGACGCACAAGGTGCAACGATTCTGATTCTGATTGAAGCTGAGGGTCACGGAGTCTGATTCCGTTTGCACAGTTTTAAGAAGTTGAACTAAGCTGATGTCAGATTGTGAAAACTTGAAACTGATAAAAGGTAAATGAAGACAGGAAAATAAGAACAGAGTGATTAGACAAAAAAGGTAAAGAAGCTGAAATAAAATCTGAGATGTGACCATGTGACCATCAGGGCTGTGACTTTTCATTAAAGTCTGTGTCACGATGTTGTGCATTGTTTTATTAAAGGTGCGTTACTGTTTGTCGATGACACACACAACATGATCTGGCTCTAAAAAATGCTAAATGGAAGATTACAAAAAGATTTAAAGTAAAAAGAAATAATGCTAAACAAGCAAAAAGAATAATGACCAGTAAAATGTGAATGCAGCTGGGATATAGACATATGTGTGTGTGTGTGTGTGTGTGTGTGTGTGTGCGTGTGTGTGTGTGTGTGTGTGTGTGTGTGTGTACAAAGAAATTAAAAAAGAGAATGCATGACTAAATCTTGTGATAATACACTGGGGGAAAAACGGCTGAATAGAACATTGTAATTTCAAAAAATGTCTGCGTAGTAAAATACGTTCACCTACTGCACTGACACGCTTTGAGGAGATGAATAAAGTTGTATATGGAGGCAAGAAAACTATCCAACAATACCATTCATTCAATTTACGAAAATGCCTCAAAGTGAATTCTAAATATTCATTATTTATTCTCTGTAAATTCTGACAACAATGATCAAAACTGCTGAAAGGTTCAACTTAACCTTACCATGGATCAGGGGGCAGTGTTTAAAAATAAAAGCATTAAAGTAAATCCTGAGGACAATTAGTTAATACAAATTAAAACAACATCCGTGTTTTTGTTTGTGACGTTTCTGTGTCACTTCGGTCAGAGTGACTTACAGAAGGTCGCAGCCGTGACCACATCCAGTTGAGAAGTGACTCACTGCTTTTTAGAGCCATGAATTACTCTTTGATAAACATTGTAAATTTGTTCACATCAACTTTGATAGAAATCTTATCAGGGAACCAAAGACCGACACTGAAATATGAGCTAATTGACATTTAGATTTTGGGTAATTTGTGACTCACTTCACGGTGCTGTGCTTTTCTCGGGCACTTGTCGTCATCGCCGGTCAACTGAGACCGTGTCTGTCACCTCGCTCCTCCCCAGTTGATCATTTTTGTTAAATCCTGAGATAAACAATTATTTAAAGCATTTCCCCTTTTGATAATCTGCCCTTTATCAGACTATTTTAATGTGTTTTGAATTTGCTGAGAATAATTTAGATTTAAAAATGGTGCAGCAATAATAACTGCAACACCAACAAGACACAGCTTTTTTTTGGTAAAACAATAGTAGTGCATGATTAACAAAAACTAATATATCTATTGGACACACACTACACACACACACACACACACACACACAACACACACACACACACACACACACACACACACACACACACACTCACACACACACTCACTCACACACACACTTTACACCAGTTTGGTTTCAAAGTTGCGCAGGAATAAACCCTCTCAGCTAAATGTCTCTAAAGTGAACACACGTGTATCAGAGCCACAGTGTTTAGCAGAAGAAGGAAAAGTAGTTTTTTGCCGAATGACTGAAAAACAATCACACAACAGAAACACACATGAGCTGTGACACAGACTGTTCTTCAGCAGCCTGTTACAAAATACATTTTCATAATTTAATCAGTAAAGCTTTTTGGTCAATCAGTTCCCGGTATAAAACACACAAACACAGACACACACACACAAACACACACTCATGCTATGGACTCGCAAGGTATCTGACCTTTCCCTCTGCCTGCGACAGGCATCCACCCATCCATCCGTCATCCCTCCATCCATCCATCCGTCCCCATCTTTCTCTTCGTACCACCTCCCGCTCTTTGATGTTCTCTAATTAGCTGAGCTTCTTAGACCCAGTGGCATTAATCAACAGTGCGAACACACTTCTCTTACACTCTCTCACTCCTTCACACACACACACACACACACAGACACGTACACACACATACCTCACGCAAAGCTTAATTGGTCTTGGTAAATGAAGGCCTGCAGAGAGAGAAGGCTGCACAGACAGTCACTCACCTGGCAACCACATACTGGAGAAGTCCTTAGATGCTATGGCTGCTGTCTTGGTCATATCTGTGTCTGTGTATGAGTGAGTGAGTGTGTGTGTGTCTGTGTGTGTGCATGCTATGTAAAGAAAAACTCTCACTCTCTCTGACGGCCTCGAAGCCAAAAAAGGAGGAGTGTACGAAATGATCTCTCTCTCTCCTCTCTCTCTCTCTCTCTCTCTCTCTCTCAGTCATACACACACACACAGACATGCACATCATAAACCACTCCCCCCCCCCACAAGCCCAACAGGAAGTAAGCCTCAAAAGAGTAGGAACTCAGCACACAGGAGAGAAAAAACACAAGACAAAAGACGACAGAAGAAAGGAAAGAAAGAAAGGAGGACACGCAAGAGGTTAGAGAGTGGGAGAGAGAGAGAGAGAGAGAGAGCGAGATCGAGGAGATAGACGAGGTGAAAAAGAGGGGGATGATGGGTACCGACGGAAAGTGATGGCGCGGCTGGAAACAGCCACTCACACACACACACACACACACACACACACACACACACACCCTTGCTCACTCACACACGCGAGAGAAAAACAGCAGGCTTGACATTCAGACTGAAGAGCGTACGATACATTTGTGTGATATATGACCCGGTGCACCTTCAAGCCCTCGGTGGAGCTCTACTGATCAGAGTTTTCCCTCCATGCTGAGACACTTAAACAGGTTCTTTAGGCCTCTTTTGTCTGACATGAGTCATGGCCGCTGTCTCCTCGGTCGTAGCTGTGTCTGTGGCGGAACTTCTGACAAGTAGATGAGTGGGCTGAGGTGGTCGTCTGAGGGAGGTCGACACCGACGAGAGAAGATGTGAGACATCCTCCGGTTCAAGTTCACATGCAGCCACAGCTCTGGTCCAACCCGAGCGGAAGGAAAAACTTTTGTCACTGACCACCACTCACCTTGGGCTGCTCACACACGCACACACCCCAAAACACACACCACAGAGCCCCACACACTTCCCACTCACCCCTATGAGACAGGTCGCTGTAGTGAGGGTGGAAAATAGAAAATAAACCAGGAAAGAGAGCCGCCCACTCAGGGTTCAAACACTGAGCTGCTGCTAAATTAACAAATAAATCTAAAGTCGGGGAATGAGCTTGAAGAAACAGAATCAAACACTTCAGCACAAAACCAGCCTGGATTTCAAATATGAGAGCGTCTATTTGACTGTAGGCCGAGCCGACCACAAGGTGGCACTCTTGATTCTCTCATCGTACTGAAAGAACTGGCTCCATCCCTTGCAGAGAAGAGGCTGAGCATCCCCCCCCCCTTTTCCTCCTCCCTTGGTCCGAGTTCACTAATTCAAAAGCTAACGGCAGCAGAGTTCCCAAGTTTAACCTTATAAATACTTTATGTGCTGATTTACAACGGCCCAATGTACTGCCGGATAGACACTCACTGAGAAGTGCATAACCCGCTGCACTGGAGGTGTTCTCTATTATACTGAGACATTGTCTTTAAATCTGTCCTCAAACACACACAGGTACTGGTGGACTGACTCGTGTGAATACATATTTATTAATATCAGCTCGGAAACTTTGGAGGAAATGTACAAACTAAAAAATGCACAAATGCACAGTTTGGATTATGAGCTGATTTGCTGTTTAATTGATTAGTCAATCGAAAGAAAACTGATTGGCAACTATTTAGATAATAAATTAATAAAATAAGCAGAGCCAAAATACCAAATGTCCAACTTCTCATTTTTGAGGATTTGCTGCGTTTTCCATTAATGTTTATATGAAACTAAACATTTGTTCTATTTCTGATTAGATAAAGAGAAATTTAAGGACACTACTAGATGGATAATTTTCACACGCTAAAGACCAACAATTATTGATGAACTGATAAAATAATAGATTAATAATCATTTATAGGTGTAGAATTCTGTAGCAGAATTTAAATCCCCAGTTGTGTCATTAAAAAGAAAAACTTTCACAGTTTCTAAAAATACAGATTGTCTACCAAACCAGGGGCCTGAGCCAATTGTTTATTTTTATATCATTTATGCAGATATATATTTTTATCTTCATCAGGGCACGGCTGGACTGGTGTGTTTGTCTACCAGTCAGTAATCAGTGGACAGCAGGCGTGTGTGTCTGTGGACGTGTGTAGGAAAGAAGCGACTGGCCGGGCCTGTTCAAGGACAGTGACAGACTATGTGTTGGAGAGGGGGTGTTTCTCTGGGTCAGAGGTCGTCTGGACAGCCTGGCTTTGGCCGTGACCTTTGTTCAAACCCCAATCTACCCGAATAACTACCAGGGTGTGTGTCTTTGTGTGTGTCTTTGTGTGTAGCCGTGTGTGTGTTTGCTTGAGAAGCTCTGATAGTTGGCTGGGGTATTTAAGTGTGCTCTGGATGTGCATGTGTGTGATTGCAGGTGTGTGTGTGTGTGTGTTTGTGTGATACAGTTCATGGCCATGGGGGCCTTCCTGCCCCAAAGAGGTCGGAACCTTGGTTACCATGGAGACCAGGCCTAGCAACACTCTTGCCACTTAAATGATACTGGGCCGGTGGCGATGGTTTCACTTCAAGTTGACATATTAATACATACTACACAATGAACCGTGATATTAAATCTGAAAAAAATAAATACACAAGTAAATATTACAAATTGAGAATTATTATCTTTTTTAATTATTGTTTTGGGAATATGAGATGTGTGTGCATGTGTCTTTTGGTCACTCCTAAGTTATGTTCCTATGATAATAAACAACAAACACACACACACACTGTATATATATACAAGCACACAAGCTGATAGTGGGACCCAAGGGAGGAGGATGGGGGAGGCTGGGGCCTCCAGAGGGCCATCAATCACTCCACTGTCAGAGAGGGAGGGAGAGGCAGGGAGGGAGGAACGGGGGGGTTACTAAGAGAGAGGAAAAAGGGAATAGTGAAGAAAAGAGGGAAGGGTGAAAGTGATGGCAATGAAGGTGAGTGATAGAGAGACAAGAACAAAAAAGACTGGAGGAAGGATATTAGCTGGGGGTGAGGGCGGTGGGAGGGAGATGGAGGGATGGAGAACGGGTGTATAATGGGTCATTGCAGGGACAATTCGGAGGTCTCCAAACCTGCTCAGTATCCCTCCACGGCTCGGCCCTCCTATATCTAGTGCCGCCTCAGGCCCGGAGCACACACTGGCTCTAATTCATATAATCCATCATATTATATTCCGCCTCTTATAAAGGGGACAGAGCACGGCTCAGTGAAGAAGCCACCAAGGCCTGTTCACAGTCCTACAGCAAGACTCTATTCGGCAAGGTGAGAGATTTAACATCCACCATGAGTGTGTGTGTGTGTGTGTGTGTGCAGGTGTAGCCCCATGAGGAGTTTCAGGATTATAAACAGTGGTTCTACAGAGTGGAGTCTGTAGTGACGGGACTACAGAGGTTGAGGTTTTGTATGAGAAGCAGCAGGCGCTAAAACACACTCACACTTTTGGCTACCATGGGACCTGTGGCCATCACACACACTCACGCACAGACACACACACACACACACACACAGGCTGCATACACCTTGACAACACAGATTCCTCTCCTGTCCTAATACCTCTCAATCGCTCCTTTTCCTCTGGCCCCTGCGCCCCTCCATCCTTCTCTCACACCATTCCCCTCCCTTCTGTATCATCTCGGCAGCCCATGGGGAGCCGGGCTTGTCTAGACAGACACCGCTCTCTCCCACGGCGAGACCAAGGTTGAAGCTCAAATATTTTCCCTCGCTCCTCTCACCCCTTGCTTCTTCTTCTCCTTCTTCTTCTACATCTTCCTCCTCCTCTTGGCACACGGGTGAAAGGTCTGCTGGGAGGAACTGGAGGCCTTCATCGTTGGCTCAACGAACCACTGAGGAGGCTTTGGACCCAACGGTTCACTGACAAACAGTGGGAATACTTTGGTTGCAGCAGCCATTGTCTTTCTCTGCCCACATGTTCCCTGTTTCACCTTGACCGGTTCTTCACCTGCTGTGCCCCTTTTTCCCTCAAACCCTCTCATCACCATCACCATCATCATCCCAGTCTCCCTTCTTTTTTTTTGCGACCTTCCTGCCTTTTCTACCTCCAATGCAAACTTTCTCTTCTCCTCCTCTTGTCTCTCTTTCTCCCTCAGACCTGCTGGTCAGCAGCAGCTGTGACATCACTGGCCACTGTTCTCCGCTCGGATTGGACACTCGGCCACGTTGCCAGGCAACAGCAGTGAAAGGTCTCGGTGTGAACGTGTGTGCGGCGTGCGCATGTATGTGTGTGTTTATGTCTGTTTATAGCTACGTGAGTGAAAGGTGTGTGAGCGATTTTCCTCGCCTTGCCCTTTATCTGTGCATGAAGAATGATCAGAACAGATCTACGTCAATGCTTTATCTCAGATCAAAGCATGTAGATGATTGGGCTGCCTCACCACTCGCCTCCACCACAGAAGAAGAAGAAGAAGAATGTGTGTGTGTTGCATTAATGAAAAAGAAAGAGGGTACGAGTGCGTGTGTCAGTGTCCGCACTTGCTTCGAACCAAATAAATGTGTCTCTTCGTGTCGAATATGGGTATGTGTCTATATGTTGTGCGTGCGTGTGTGTGTGTTTGTGTGTGTGTGTGTGTGTGTGTGTGTGTGTGTGTGTGTGTGTAAGCCCCCGGGAGAGGGTGGTTATTGTATCTGACACAGCGGCTCTTTCTCGCGCCTCATATTTCTGGGCCGATCGATTCCTCTGACTCCCGACAAGACAATAATCGCACCTCCCTCTCTCACTCCATCACTACCATTATTACTGACCTCCCCAGGGAACGGACAGGGTGGAGGGAGGGAGACAGGGATGAGGAAGGAAGGAAGGATGGAAGGATGGAGGTTGAGGAATGAGAGAGGGACATAAAGTTGACAAAATGAGCCTATGATGATGAAAAAGCAAAAAGGGACAATGTCGAAAATGAGACAGGAAGAGGTGGCCTGGAAAAAACAGGGCATCAGCGGGGTAGAAAGGAAAAGAGAAAGATAGGAAGGGAGAGAGGGTGCAAACAAGGAGGCTGAGATAAGGCGATGGAGGGATGAGGTCCGAGGGAGAGAGGGGAGCAGTAAAGATAGGGATGTGTGGTCATAGAGTGAAAGAAAAGAATGAGAGAAAGCTGAAGCGTAACAGGAAAGGACAGGGAGGAGGACGGTGGACGGGAGGAGGGTTTTTTTTAAAAAGGAAAGAAAAGAGCAAGCAGTATAGATCATGGTGAGAAAAGAGAAGAGGACACAAGTGAAGGTGTGCAGAGAGACAGAGAGGGCCGGACGGAGGGGACAATAATGGAGAGAATTAGAGGAGGAGAGATGAAGGATTCGCACTATCTTCTTCTAATAAAGGAGAGAATGAGAGACAGGGATCGAGGGAGGGAGATAGAGAGGGAGGGGATGGTGGGGGTTAGGCTGAGGTGAACGAGGGAGAGGGAGAAATATATAGGAACACACACATTTCTCTCACACCCACATACACACACACTATAGTGGTGGTCAGCGCTCAGAAATATTATTAAATTGACAAGAGTACAATAGTTGATTGGCAGGCTGACTCCTGCACGGCTATTCAGCGACAAAGAATAGAGACACACACACACAAAATGCATGTACATCTGCAGTTTCACAGAACAATCTGCACAGCATGTGGAGATGCAGAGATGCACACAGACACACACACACCCCCACACTGTCTTTTGTCTGCGTTGTGCTTGCACGTGTGTATCCGCGGTTGCCTGCGTTAGCCTGTCACTGCTGTGTCTCTATGCTTTGAATCCAGATTACAATTACAGTAATTGGCTCTCAATTCAAGGGATTCCTGTTTGACCCCCTCACCTCTCTTTCTCTCTCTCCCACTCTCCCTCCCTCACCCATCCCCACACATTTTGCCTCTTCCTCAGCCTGCATCCCCCTCTCTCCTCCTCCTCCTCATCAATATTCCTCCGCCTCCTCTCTACCTGTATCACTACATCCATCTTTCTCTGGGTGCAGGGTTCTCTTATCCCCTATTCTCCCCCCTCCATCCACGCTCAACACACTTCATTCCCCTACTATAACAATCTTTCCTTCCTGCCTTCCTTCTGTCCTGCTCCCTAGCTGTGTTACTTCTCCACCTCCTCACACCACAATTTTTTTTTGCTATTTTTCCTACCTCCACTCCCCCTTTTCTTTCCTCTTCTCTCTCAGAATAGTTGGAGAAAGAGGGAGAATCTATTGTATACTTTATTCATGCTGTATTTATTATGGAGAGATAGCTGTTCAGTGATACAGTCGGAGGGGGATATATATTGTGCGTTTGGGGGAAAGAGGTGAACGAGCGATAGATAGAATGAAGGAGGTAAGGAAAAGGGGTGATAGTGGTGGTGGTGTGTTGGGGAGGTGGTGGTGAAGCGAGGGAGGAGGAGGAGGAGGTGGGGGGTTAGGAAATTGGTCTGGCTAGCGGAACAGCTTTTCACCTCTCTCTCTCTCTCCCTCCCTCTCTTTCTCTCTCCCTCCCTCCCTCTCTTTCTCTCTCCCTCTCTATTCTGCTTTGTATTCTGCAGAGATGACAGGGGGAAAGCTTTATTGCTCCGAGTTTGTATCGATCGGGGCCCCTCTGAGGGGGGAGGCCGGAGGACGCGCTGAGCCGGCCCTTTTGCAACGACTGTGGCTCCAACATCCCCCAACCCCCCCTCCTCCTACTCTCCTCTTCACCTCACCTCCTCCTCCTCCTCCCTCCAAACCCTGCTCTTGCTCGCACACTCGCCCGCTCTGAAATTCAAATTCAAGGCTCCTATTCTCAAAGGTTAGGAGAGGGAGAGCACCGGGGAGAGGGAGAGAGAGAGGAGGAGAGACAGAGGGATTGAATGAAAGAGAAGACGGAGGCGTCTGGGCTTCTTCCCCTGACTGAAGCCCTGAATGGAGCCGGGATCTGATAAGCAGGGCTCACAAACACAAACAAGGGGAGAAATGGAGAAATAAGGCAGCAAAAAAATAATAGCTAAGAGGAATAAATCATCAGCTCCCATCCTCATCTTTCTTCTCAGTTCTCTTTTGCACTGACTGTCCCCCAGCCCCTCCTGTCCCGCACTGTACTGTATCTCCATTTTTTGATCCACGGGCTGAGAATGATTTTTAGGAGAAGTGAAGAATGATACGGGTCTGATCAAGCCTAAACCTCCCTACTTCTGTTAGAGGGTCACAAGGAGATCTGGGATCCAAGAGATAGATCTCGTGTGGATCCCCCCCCCCAGATAGCTGCCTCTAACTATTTCAGCAAAACACAATGAGAGAAAAGAGAAGATCCCCTCTTGCACATCTAAAAATCAGGAAGTTAAAAATGACAAATCATCCACTACTTCAGGCTTCTTCTGTTTGACAAGCTTTAAATAAAAAAAGGGGGCGAGACCAAACGTCAAAAGCCACGGCCATCTGACCAAATACTTGAATCATGCATGGAAGTGTCCACACACAAACACATGCATATACACACACACACACACACATAGCCTATTTATCTGTTAATGGGATGCACAGTGGCTGCGCTGAGTCTGGGGAGAAGAACAGATTGTCCATCAGGGGGTTACAGAGTTCAAGTCCATGACCAGAGGGTTAGAGGAAGGTTAGGGGGTTGTAGGTTCAACTCCCAGGGGGCAAGGAGGATCCCTGCTGTCTCTCTCGTCCTACCCCAGCCGCACTCCCCCCCACCCACGCCTAACCCTCTTCCAAGACAATATACCCCTCCGTCCCTCCACCCTTCCTTCCTTCCCTCTATCCCACTGCTGGCCCTTTTAAGCCCTGCTTAGTCTGATCACACACGTGTAAACCTGAGCTTCGCCTCCAGACTCTCTCTGTTTGTCTCAGATGTTGACATGGATGAGCACATGCTGCGGCGCTCATAAACAAACACACACACACACACTCACACACACACACACACACACTCATATCCACATGCAATCATACAGATAACTCGCTGATGCACAAACGTATTCATAAAACTCCAATACACCCTCACAATTCAAATACAAATGATTTGCTGGTCCTATCTTCTGTTTTCGCACGTTACACCAAATCATTTTATTTCTGACCTACATCGTGATGGAGACTGTTTCTTCCTTCTGTAACTCCATCTCACTCACTCCTCCGGTGGAAAAACCGGCACAAGGAAAACACAGCGTTGCCTCGGCTATCAGCCGCAGCAGATGTGAGTGGATATGAGATATTTGTGTAAACATTGGATACATACACTGTATATATTTTGTCACTGATATTGCTTGTGTGGTTTACGCGCAGCTCCAGATTGAGTTCAGTGATAGAGTATACATCAGAGACTGGAGCTGGAATGCTATACACATCCGATTCATGGAGGAATACACAGGCGCACACACACAGACACACACACACACACAATGTACAATAACCTGCAGGCCTACAACCTGCCTTGTTGCCTGTGTGGATGCATTATTAAACACACAGGATTTCATATGTAGAGACAGAATATGAATGCTGCACTGGGTCCTACTGTGGATATTCGCCTGTTCGCTCTGGTCTCAGCTCTTTTACATTTTCCTTGAAAATCTTCCACTTCTCACACTTAATATTTACTTAATTCACTGGGCGCGTTATTTACTTAATATTGTCATTCTGTTTCTCCATGTTGTGATTTTAATACTGCTGCTTTTGTTGACTATGAATATACAAATATACTTATCTGGCATCCTGGAAGAAGGATTCCTCCTCTTCCTCCTGTTGCCGTTTTGTGGCTACTCTTTTTTTCTCCCTTTTTGTTTCCCTATCTGAACAGACTGTCCATGAACAGATCATGAGATTGCTGAATAATAAATAGATTTTAAAGCCATCTGACACACATTTCTGAATTTGGACAACAAAGCCTCAATTAAACTAACTTTACTCTAGGGCACAATGGTGCTGCGACTGCTATACTTTGAGTAGGTTTTCTCCTTTCGTCCTCCAACAGTCCAAAAACATGCACAGTGGATTATATTAATTGGAAACTGTCAGTTATGTGTGTGTGAATGTAAGGGTGTATGGTTGTTAGTCTATGTTTGCTGGCGATCTTGCTTTGTTAAAGGCCCGAACTCTTTGGGATATGTTTACAGCTTTATTTGGGAAGTATGGACAGGAGTCCTCAAGTGGTCAAAGATGTCTGCATTGACATCCCAATTGAGAGGGCTGAGACGCCATGTTTAGGTGACGACCGACCACAGGTAAGATGGCGCAGGTTTGACATCACCCTCCTGACAGGCATGCATCCAGGTCATGATGGAGAGCCGCCGTGACCTGGCAAGAAACCACTGGATCCCGCTGATTAACCGAAAGGACCTCACACGGGGGACGGTCGAACGGCAACTAAACCACAACACGAGCGCCGTGTGTGTTTACATCCGTAGGGCGGGTGGGCCGGGCCCTGGCTCTCACGGTAATCGATGAACGAGGGAGGAAAGGGAGGCAGCGGGTGAGGCGGGGATGTGTGTGCGAGTGGGGGCGGAGGGCTGTGGGGTGGGAGAAAATCGGTAAAGAAAGCAGGTTATCTCCCGTCATTAGGGGAGGGGGAATCCCCGTCTGATGAGACCAGGGTTCATTGATAAAAAGGGAGAGAGAGAGAGAAGGAGTGAGGAGAAGGGGAGACTATGTTTGGCATCGAGAGAGAGCAGACAATTATCTGTATTGATTAGAGCGGCCCAGTACTGTGAAGACTGAGAAAACTATGACTGGATCAATAGAGAGAGGGGGGGAGGGAGGGAGTGAGGGAGAGAGAACGGGGGGAGAGAGAGTTAGAGGATAGACAGACCAATAGACAGAAACAAACGACGGAGATAAAAGATACATATAATGACAAACATGAAGCGATAGAAACATCAGTTATGGTGCGACGCAAAGTCAAAGACCCGGGGTGAGAAGGGGGGAGACTTGGGGGAGACGGGGGAGAGTCAATGAAAGCACGAGGAGATACATTACGCTGTTGATGTCATTACTCTTTATCATTGATTTGTCAGCACAACCACAGAGTTCATTCAACAAGCCCACCAGTGCCCTCCCACCACAACAGCGCGCGCACACACACACACACAGATGCGTTTACTAAACACACACTGAGTAAATACAACCATGTTCCGAACTATTGCCCCATTGATTCCAGTGTAAGCTGCTCTCAGGGTGCACGCGCCAAAAGTTAACCGACTTCCTGTTTGTTCCTTCACACAAATGACATGGAAATATTGTGTTGTAATATTTGTTAATCTCAAAAAAATACCGACTGAGACCTAGTCCTGCTTGGAAAACTGCAGTCTGGAAATATAGACATTTATGGAGACGTAAGAAAAAAGTTCTTTAACAAAAAAAACTTTTGCTAAAACTTTAACAATTTCGAATAAGGGGGGTTGGGGTGGCTACATGATTTTTATTTGATATTTCTCACAAAAACTGTGACATTTTCCGAGGGAATAATTTATGGGTCTTGATGGTAAAAATTCAGGCTTATTTAAGGGACTACTGAAAGAAACTCTTTTTTACATCCTTTTTGCAGTGATTAGTTATTTAAATTGTGTAGTTAAATGTGGTTGCATAGTGTATATATTTTAAATTAATTAATTATCTTATTTTCTACATTTGCCATTTATTAAATTTACATTGTAAATCTTGGAAATGTTTTAGTGATCTTGAATTCTGGTCAGTACTATAAAGAGAATTTGAATTAGACTTGAAGGGACTAAGGTGAAGAGTTGACGAGTGTGTGTTGGAGCGGGAGCTTTGAAAAATAAAAGGAGGTGAGGGGGGGGGGTTCTCAGGTGGAATAGGGTGTAACAGAAGGCACAAAGGGGGAAACAGGAAAGTGACAAGTGTGCCGAGTAAAAACATCCGACTGACACACACAGACCCCCACACACACACACACACTACACAGCATGCACACACATTAATCCCTAATCAGACCCCACTGAGTGTGTGTGCAGGGACCCACTCACTACACTTATGGCTGTAAGTTACATTTCTTGGAAACCTTGGCCCCATTACCCAGGCAACCCAGACCAACACCACACACACACAATCACACACACAAACACACATCAAACTGAGACCAGCCAAAACTGTCCTCACTCCTACGTTCAGCCACACACACACACACACACACCAGACTACACAGAGGACCACATCTGTCATTCCTCAGTTTATTGAACATTACAAGATGATAGAATTTAGCCTCCCAGTCTCCTGATGTGTTTTGACACCGAAGAGGAACGTATTGTCAGAAAAGGTTTATACAAAAGAAAACAAATAGATGAAAAAGCATAAACTCTGAATGGGGGAGCCGGGCTGGATATTGAGGAAACCTTTGGTAAGGGCAGAAAATGTCAGGTTTGACAAATGACCTTTTAAACATGGAGCAGATGTAGAGAGTCATGTACACTGTGGACAGAGGGCTGCTCAACCGTCTGTCTCTTAACGGCCAGTGAAAAGATAAGCGTCACTGTTCACCACCGTTAAAATAAAACACTGACATTACAACAAGTTTCAATCGAATCTGGAGCGAACCCAAAGTGATGCCTAAATCAGAAGGGAACATTAGTGAGAGGCAGTTCCAGGTTAAAAAAAAAGCCAAGCGGCAAAGGACAAAAAGAAGAGGGAGGCACACACAGGCTGTTCCAGTGGGATGGAATAGATGGAAGAGGAAGAAAATGTAAGGAAAGAGGGAAAGGAAAGAAAAACATGAATTACAGGTGTAAAGTTATGCTTGCATGACATCACTGGACCCCCTCCTCCACCCCTTGGGAATGGGCACCTTGGAAACGGTCGCTAAGGGAACAGAGTACAGAGAGAAGGAGAGGGAGGGAGAGGGAGAGAGCAAGAGGGAGAGAGAGAGAGAGAGATTGAGGGAGAGAGAGAGAGAGAGAGAGAGAGGAGAGAGAGAGAGAGAGAAAGAGAGAGAGAGAGAGAGAGAGAGAGAGAAATAGGTGGGAAATTATTTTGAGAAAGAAAATTAAAGAGGTAGAAGACAGGCGGCTAATGAAACAACGAATTTAACGTCAGTGAGGAAAGCGCTGGTTGTTGGGAGGGATGACGGGGGAATGAAAACATTTTCATTCCCCAAGAAATCAGCGTTTACTTTCCTCATGTCCCATTCAGCAAATGGCTCACCTCTGCTCATAAAGGGTGAAAAAGCAAAGCTCCATCTCAGCTACAGCCCGCATTGTCCTCCTCCCCCCCATAAACTGTGACCTCTCATCCACTCCAGTCATTTAGAGAAGGGAGATTTAGTGCAGCGCCGAAATGCGGCGTGATGGTAAAAAATCGGCACATGATAGGGAGGCAGAGATGGCCTCGGGTCCCCAGTTTAACACATGGAGAAATATTGATGGAAAAAACATGTTGATGGACAAAGAGCAGGACCGGTGTATGGTGAAATGTCGGCCGTTAATGTATATGGGTGCTTGGAGGTCATTTCGACCAAGAAGCAAGAAGCCTGGTAAGTGGATTGAGAAAGGGAAGTTAGCTTTTTGAGGTGTTGGGAGTCACAGAGACACGTGCCCACGCCCGCAGGAGAGCACCGCCGTCTCCTGTGCCACTCTGACCTCGGCAGAAAGTGCAACGTCCACGCTCACAAACACAAATGGATTCCTCTCTCTTCTCCTTTGACCAATAAACAAGTCGTCCTCGCCTCCATTACTTCAAAGCCGGATCAAAATTACTGCGCGCACACCGTCACCAAAACAAATAACTGCACAAACACAAATATATTGAGTTTATGCACATAACAAACACCCGAATTCTGCATGCGCCATATTTGAAAAGCAAGCGTCATATACATATCAAAGACTCAGATTCGGTATGCAATATAGATTTGGTATGTATGCATAATATGTGATCAATATCTGCAGCTGAATAAAACATGCTGCCGGCTTTGACAGGCCGATTTGAAATGGAGATGCTATGCTAATACAAAAGGCTTCGGTGAGATTGGCCCTGAACCCTCCACATACCAGCAGTTCACATTTAGAGGCTCTCACCTGCACTCTCCATAATGCATGAGCAGCCTGAATATATATCACCCCCTGCTCGGCTCGCTCACACTCACACACCTCTGCGTTCACGACCATGCACAGGCACACCAGTGCATAATGACATGGACACGTATGCACACGACGGCCAATGCGTGTGTACTGTAAATGCCGGCACCCACAGCTGTGCAGTCTGAGCAGAGAGAGAGAATCTGATATCATAAATGTAGAAATGAGATAAATACAGCAAAGAACAAAAAAGAAAAATCCTATTTTGTCTCGGCAAGAAAAGAAAAACAAAACTTTGCTGTAATTTGGAGGTAAAGCATTTGCCAAACTTAAATTGTGTATTTTTTTATTTTTCTGGGAGAATCTCTGCAGCCAGACAAACTATAGAACTGCTTTCAAAGGCTTTGATTACTGTAAATCATGAGGGGGCCACATACAGTAAAAAAAACTAAAAAATAATAAGACGGCAGAAAACAACACAGTTTGTCGTCTTTGATCGAGTGCTGCGAGACACACAGGCAGAGCTTAATCAAAACACTGGTAAGCCATCCTGAACTTCTAGACTTCCAGCAGCAGGAAACAGGGTCAGGGTTGCTGCACAACTCAGTGTGAACTGGTGTGGAGTCGGTGTGAGTGCCTGTGTGTGTGTGTCTGTGCACTGATGTGTGGGTCTGCTGTTTGTTCATAGGCTGCCAATTAACACACACACAGACGCAGACACAGAAACACACGTGCAGTTTTTTGAGAGGTATATTGGGCCGAGGCGAGGAATGATGAATGGAAAGTCAGAGGAGTGAGACAGCTGAACAGTGGACGTTGCAGCGGGGAACATTACGACCGGGCAGATTATTATGATAGGTCCTAGTAAATATGCATTTACAGGGTAGTACGTCTGCTCTGGAAGACAACTGAATTTACTTAGTGCTTCTGTCTCTCTGCCCCTGCTGGTCTTTAACCTTGGCCTTGGTGCTTCTGCCTATCGCAATAAAGTCACCCCTCCTCCTCCTCCGTACCTCTCCCTCCCTCTCCCTCTCTTTTCTTCCTCCTCCTCCTCCTCCTCCCTGTCTCCCTCTGTCCCTCCGGCACCACTGTTGTCCACTGTTCCACTCATTCATAGTAAACACTATTGATTTTCAGCAGAAAAAAAAAGGAAAAAAAAGGCCATGAATTTTAATGCCCCTATCTGTCCCCTTCTCCATCTCTTCCTATCCCCCCCTGCCTCTCCTTTCCCTTCACTCCCCAACACCACCTCCACCCCTTCTTTCCTGAGGGGAGGATAAAGAGATGGGGATCATGTGTGTATATGTGTGTGTGTGTGTCCTATGTGTGAGTGTAAGTTGGTGGTACAGGGGAGAGGGGTGGGGGGGTTGCATTTCTCATTTCCCAGCTGTGCCTCTCTCACACAATTGCCCCCCCCCCTCTCTCTCTCTCTCTCTCCGCAACTCACCCCCTACACCTCTCCTTCTCCCCATTCTCTCCTTCTCTCCTCCTCTGTCCAGCTCCTCATCCCTCTGTAGCTCCTCTTCACACCGGCTCCGACTCTGGGGAGTGGAAGCAAACGATGCTACACACACACACAGACACACACATACACACAGCCCCCGATCGCCACAAACAGATAGGGCCCGTCCCATTCTGCTCATCCACACACACTTTAACAATCACATACGCACACACTACAAGTGATACAACTTGCCCGTGGTCAAGGCCACGCACATGCACAGGCAAAAATAACTGATTTACACAAACATAAACACACAAACAGACGCTGTGAGTGACAGAGGCTATTCACCCACACCAGCATCAAGCATTTACATTTTTCCTCCATCTCACTAACTTCCATTTTTTTCCCTTTCCGTAGACTTCAAGCTCGTTGCATTTTTTCTACCTTCAAACAAACCCACCCCCCTCTCTCCTTCTTTTCTCTACCTCCATTGCCCCGGCCTCTCTCTCGCTCTCTCGCTCTTATACTCTGTGTATTGATTTTGCTATAAGCGGTGTCCCGGTTGCGACAGGTTAGCACAGACAGACAAAGGCAGACTTCATCAACCAGCGTTAAACACAGGAGCCACGTCCTCAATAATCACTCCATCACACAAAAGACGACAAGAGACAGAGAGCGAGAGAGAGAGACGGAGAGAGGGAGGAGAGCGCAGAGAGGAGCAAGGAGAGTATTGAAGAGTAGAAGGAGAAAAAAAAAGATGCTGGAGAATTTTCAAGGTTGTCTATTTGCCGTCGTTAATTTGCAGGAAGCGCAGGGAGACATTTCTCTACCAGCGAATACAGACATGAGCAAACTTGCCTTGTGTGTTTAAACTTGTGATTCCCTTTCTTACTTATTAAAAAAATGCAGTTTCTTTGCTGTTCTGAACAAAATTCAGTTCACAGCTGTTCTCAGCACGTGCACATGAGAGGGATGCAACACAGGCTCCAAATAGTTATTCATTTTTGGTAAGTGCTTAAGGAGGAATTTTCTCCTCACCCTGTTTTAGCAGCGAGTGTATGCAGACTTTGCGCGTCTGAATGTTTGAGCATCTGTGTGTATTCATCACATGCACGCATCTGTGTGTGTGTGTGTGTGTGTGTGTAAGTGTGTGTGTGCGTGTGTGTGTGTGTGTATGCAGACAGTTTTCATCTCCACTTAATCTCCCGCTCCTAATTCAGAGTGTACATTGAGCCGCCTAATAGGATGTGACTGGAGCGCCTGCTGCAGCGCTAGCTAGCTAGCCGCTAATGAGAGGGCCGCCACAGCCGAAGAATCAAAGCGCTTTATCAGCACTCCTAATTACTGTAAACCTTGTTAGCTGGCTGGGGAGCTAACATCTGCTCCTGCTAACAAAGTGTATCCAAATATAACAGGGCCTGGTGTGTCCACGTGAGACTGGAGGACCGCGCTGCTACCACACCCACGACTTCATTGTTCTGCTCTGTGCTGCTATTGTAATTACAGCAGAGGAGGTTTGCTGCCATTCAGGTTCAACTAAAAGCAGCAGAGGAAAAAGTTCCAAACTATTCACACTGTAGGGACAAGCACTACATGCTTTGATAAAGGCTTTTCCCCATTCACTGTGGTTAAGCTTGTTTGAAATGTTTAATCCTACACCAGGTCTGATGGTGCTAACGTTGTCCATCTATGAAGCAGCAGGTGTGTGGACAGCAGGTTTCCATGTATCTGTTGGCCCGCTCACCCCCTCTCTATCTCTGATCAAAGCACTTCCTTTCAACCCGTCCCCACCCTCCAAGCACCACCTTCTGCTGCTCCCCTCTTCCTCCTCCACCTTCTCCCCGATCATAATTTGACTGATGATTACACTTGTCACTCAAGGCAGCATGTGGCCAATTAGGCAGGGGGTGGGGGGATGAGGAGGGGAGGGGAGGGACGAGGCAGGTTGTGATGGAGGGGGTGGGTGGCAGGAAACTTGGGTTTGAACTTTTCATGGCATGCTCCACTCAGGTAGCCTTCGTGACTCTTAGCTGTGGGAGAAACAAATATTTGTGTGTTCAATTTTCCTTAAGAGACTGAAGAAACACAGAAGAGCCTCTCGTTCTTTCCCTCTTTCCGTCGCTCTGGCCTTGTCTCACACTCTCTTGGCCACTTCAGCCTCTCTCCATGTTCCAGGGTAATCACAGACTCATTTAAAGTCACTTTTGTACACTACCTCTGACTGGTGGTTAAGAGTGCGACCGCAGACTAGGCTTTTATGGGCCTTAATGTGTCCTACAGACACTTTGGCAACCAGGCTGCCGCTGCCGAAGATGCTATGAGAGAGAGGGGGGTAAAGAGAGGGGAAGAGAGAGAGAGAGAGAGGACAGGACATATGAGGCCAATAGCCATGGCGACTTAACCAGGCTGAAAAAAGGGGGAACGAAAGATGATAAAAGAGGAGGGAGGAAAGGGACGTACACGACAAAATGGACAGATCATGGGAGCGTCAAAAGAAAGGGGAGGGAGAGGTCACTTAGTCACTCCCCCACGCTTCCTCCTTCGTCCCCTTTACAAGCAGACAAAGGGACAGAGGGGTGCAGCCCTTGTACAGAAAGAGGAGGGGTCTACGCCTCCCTGCTTTTACAAACAACCCCGGAATATGGTTGGTATGGACACACGGAGGTAGTTTGAAATCAGTGTTGTTCTCTGGAGTATTTTTTTTATATCCTGGCACTTTGCATTTACATGGCAAAGAGGAAAAAGCGACGGCACCAGGGAAAGAGAGGGAGAAGAGGTGGTGGGGTACAACAGATTAATTTCAGAACAGAGTGCTCCTGCCGGGAGACGGATAGAGAGCAGGAAGGATAGAGGGGATAAAGAAAAGGGAAAATGCTGAGGAGAGAAAGAGAGGAGGGAGATTAAACATTCAGCATTCAGGGCTCTCAAAGCGCTAAACTGCTTTTGGGGAGTCTCCTTATCGTGAGTTTGTGTGTGTGTGTGTGCATGCGTTTGTGTGTGTGTGCGTGTGTGTGTGTGTGTGTGCACTCCAGAGGGTGCATTTGCGACGTGACATTGTTTATAGCAGACATGTTCGCTGCCTCTGCCTCAAAACCCAATCAACGAGCACTCTCATCCACCCTCCCTCTGAAGGACAGCAGCAGAACCCTAAAGGTTAATAGGACCCCTTCATTACCATAAATCTTATCAGCTAAATGAAATGGAGAGAAGGACCCCGGATTCAGTCATCTGCTCTGCTGGGCTAAGGGGGAGACACCCAATCAAACCCCGGGACTTTATTGGTCTTTTTTATTATCTAAATGTACTGGCACATGAGCGAGGTGGCAGAGGTGACAGCCTGCGGCAATCAACAACAAAAAAAAGACAGGGGCCGGCAAAAACACCATGTTGGAGTTTTTATGACACCCACAGTCATTTCGGCAGATAAAACCTCCAGACCTTTCGGTGTGAAGAAATGCATCAAGCTTTGTGCGTCTGATCTGGGGAATGACGGAAACATGCCACTGAGCCTTTTTGCACAAATCCTGGCTGTAGAAAAGTCCCTATAGATAATCAAGTGGTCAATATGGCCAGCAGGAGTTCAAAAGGCTTGTTTTTGACTGCCTAGGCTGATGTGGGTGATTGGCGGCGTGTGGTGAAGCCAACACTGATCACAGCCAGGCCCCACACACACACACACACAAACAACTCAGAGTGTAACTATGTAGAGGTCAAGGATGCTTGAGTTTTCTGTATATACATCATCATCATGTTATTGAAGGAGAGAGAGAGGGAGAGGCAAGTAGAAACACAGGGAGTGGTATAAATCAATGGCCAGGAAGGAGTCAGGTGGTGTGTATGTGTTTATTCCTGCTGATATGTTGATTAACTGCCCGCACACGCACAAGCACACGCACACGCACACACACACACACACACACACACACACACACAGCATTTCTCCCTCTCTGTGTGGGTTCTCCAGGTGATTGGTCTGATTAAGTGGCCCGCTCACTCGGCCTCTGATGAGGACTAATGCTGGGCTGTATTTCACTGGACACCACGACCGGCTGTGCAAATTTTTTTTCTCGAGTGCAACTCTGTAAATGTACATGTGCCAATCCAGTGACAGAGTGTGGATGGAGAACACACTCAAGAATAATATATGGCCTACAGACAAATGTGTTTGCATGATTTTCTTGCCATATCCTGCTTAAGTGTCTTTGTTGGTGTATGCATATAGTGTTTTGTGTAAAGGTCATTGTTTGGCAAGACAGCGTGCATGTGAGTGTGTGTGCGTGTGTATAGAGGTTATTAATACGCTAATGGCTGATTAGGATGTACTCTGTGTGTACGTGTGTGTGTGTCCTGGTCTGTCCTGTTCCCTGGGAGAAACTCAATACCACTCACTGCTGCTAATGAGCTGTGGGACCTCATCAGCATTAATACTACATTAGTCTCAGCCAACACACACACATCAGTGCACACACACACATATATATAAATGTTTATATGTGCACGCACACACACATCCACAAACTATATAAATACAACTTACTGGCACATATACGCACGCACCTTTGCAAATCCATAAAAAGGTAAAGAGTTAATAGGATTAAAACGAGTTTTCAAACCGTGCTGCAGCACAAATGCAGCATGTTATCATTACACACTGGATTTGTTTGGTTTAATCCAAAGCCATGTAACAGGCTGGATTCCCAAGGGTTGTCACCTGAAGCACACAAATACAAAACCGGCTTTTCTTATATGTGCACAATTATATAATAATAATTATAATAACTTTACTTGTACAGCGCTTTGCAAAACGAGTAACAAAGTGCTTTACAACAAACAATGTAGAAATTCACAAGCAATCAGAGAATAACTCATAATAACAAATAATAATAGAGATACAGATAATAAAAGCTTTTTTATAGAGATGTGTCTTTAAAAGTATTTTCTGTTGGAAGGTGATTACAGAAATATTCTAGAATAACTTTATACCATTTTCTTTACCCCAAGTTTTGATCTTATTAAATAAATCGGTTAATTAAAGCACAGACGTCAGTGCTGATGTTTCTTGTCTCGTCCCAATGTCAAAGTGTGTCGGGGGGCATGTATGAGAACCTAATATACGTAAATAGACAGGCCGATGGAAAATTAGCCCCTTAAGCATTCTGCCATCAGTCTGCTGCGATCAGAACGCTGTGGCTGGCTCATATACTGCAATCTAATTCTACTACCACTGGGAGAGGAGAGGAGGGAGAGAGAATCGTATTGTGACAGAGATCGGGAGGGAGTGGGAGGGAGAGGGGAAAAGAAGAGGAGAGAGAGGGCTACAGAGAAGGAGAGAGGTAGCTTAATGCAATAAAGCATGTAGTATTGACATCTTTCTCGTGTCTATTGATTCCCCATTATGTTGCTAACAAACCCAGGTTGACATTTTGTCATTTGCAATCATGTTAACACTGCGACTTGCACGCTCCCCTCCACAGGCCGATCTATACCTACGCACACTAGTTTGCACGTGTGCTCATGCTTGTGCGCACACACACACACACACACACACACACATACACACACACGCACTCTTTCATTCCCGTTCTCACACACAGAGCAAACGGGTAAGCACATGC
Organism: Pseudopleuronectes americanus; assembly: GCA_038501795.1. NCBI lineage: Eukaryota > Metazoa > Chordata > Actinopteri > Pleuronectiformes > Pleuronectidae > Pseudopleuronectes > Pseudopleuronectes americanus. Next base: position 7,819,116 of record CM076722.1, read on the forward strand.
ATGGTCTCACATCATGTAAGAACCGAAGACATTTGCCAGCGCCATTTACACATGTAGGAGTGTCTGGAGAAGCAGGCAGGGATCCCAAACACTGAATTCCAGACGTGAAGCTTAATGGACTAACACTGAGCGTTTTATTGTAATACACCGCGTGAAATGAAAGCATCAGATTGGCCCTTCATGATCAGGAAATGTGATGAGGAGCACAAATACCCATAACTGTCCTGTTAAATGTTACTCAGACTGAATACAGACACAGAAATAATGCACATTACGAGTGTGACGTTGTGTGTGTGTGTGTGTGTGTGCGTGTGTGTGTTTGTGTGTCTGTGAAAGAGAAAGAGTCACAGTATACGGTCCGAGATGGGGGTTAATGGTGTGTGACAGAAGGTGCATAGCTGAGATGAACTGAATCTAGGTGAGCAAGAGTGTGTGAGTGTGTGTGTGTGTGTGCATGTGTGTTTGTGTGTGTGAGAAGGAGGCGGATAAAGAAATAAAGAAAGACAGAGAAAGAGAGAGAGAGAGATAGTTTCCTTGATGTCCCATCATATCACATCAGAGAAAGCCCTGCACTGTGTAGAAAACCTGTGGTTTCTCCTCTATGTTTCATTAAACTTTCATACACCAGTTAATGCTGATGGCTCCACTAACCACTTCACCTCACACACACACACACACACACACACACACATACTTCACAAAACAGTGGCTGTGACCTACACCATCACAGACACAATGCTATTAAAAATAGAACAAACCTGGATCAGTTATAGAGCAGTCTGCTATCCGGGTGGAAAATGGTCAAACATGCTCGTTTTATGCTATATGATGGTCCGTCTGTTTCATCACAATGTGTGTGTGTGTGAGTGTGTGTCTGAGTGTGGGTGTGTGTGAGCCCCCACAGGGATTGTGCATGAGTGCTCGAGGCCTGTTGTAACATGAAAGGGACGGAAAACACAGGGGGCAGAGAAGGGTCAGGTGGGGCTGAGTCAAACACTCCTGCTGTGACCTCTGACCCCTCGCAGAGCTCCAACCCAAAAAGGAGTCAAGGAGCTCCCGCCCGTCAAAGAGACAAGTTAACTGAGAGCTCCAGTCAAGAGCACTACAAAGTCTCCCTCCCCACACAAAAAGCTGTTTGTGTGCAGGTATTAAACCGTCCACTCAGATTAGAGCTCAAGGGCACGTCTCCGGAACAAGACGTCTGGCAACTAAAGACATCAGTGTGTGTCCGCTCTGTCTCAACAGCTCTATGAGGAAGACCTTCATCGTCATGTCGTCCCTTGAAGTTTCCCTGTGTGCACGATCCTTTAAGAAAATTTGCTCATTCAGTCCCCGCGCCCTCTTAGCGTCCAACCCCCTGAGTTTGAAAAGGACAGCACCTTGTACCGCGTTATCGAAATGGAATAAAATCAGCATAGCATTGTGAATCACTGTTATCCCTCCATCGCAGGAGCCCAGCAGCCTGTGTACACAGCCCATCAGTTTGCAGCTTATTCAGATGCCGGCCTTGGCCCGGGACACTGCAACATAATGGCTCATCCGTGGTTTACCCTCACCTCTCAAGCTCAAACTAGGTTTTCCTCTCCCTCCTCGTTTTTCACTCTGTCATCTACTCTTACTTTCACCCGCTTCTCTCTCTCTCTCCCGCTCTCTCTTTCCACATTTTTTTTTAATCTCATTCTGACATTCGCCATTTTTCAACGTGCGGGGCGCGAAAACTCCCCCCCTCCCCCTGTCCCCGCTCCTTGGCATCGTTCCCCTACCCTCCACTCCCTCTCCCCTCACTTCTGTGTGTATATCTCCAGAGATATGGTGGGTAACAGGTACCTCTCATCCCTCTGCTCTCCTTTTCTCCCCCCCCTCTCTATCACCTCATCCCTTCACCGTCACATGCAGTGCACTGTTGACTGAGTGTGTGGAGTAAGGGTGATGTCTGGCATCTCTGAAATCAAATGGGCTTGAACTGATCTGGAAATGAGAGAGGGGAGCCTGTGCACCTAAGGGGGGAGGGCTGGCCCTTTAAGAGCCCATCCACCGGATAAGGTGCACACCAGCCACATTTAGGCACCATTACGCACAGAGTTACGCAAGTTACGGTATGCATGTGCAATTGTGAGTCATTTTGAAATACATTGGTAACAAAAAGGCCATTGACCCCCTGTGATATTTACCATCACTTCCCAACACTGTGCTGTCAGTCAGAGCACACAGGACAGACTATAGACGCAGAGCATCCTTCCTTCAGTCTCCAAACATTTCGTGCATGGTGGGGGGAAACGGCCGAGCAGCTGTTGCGCGTCTGAGGAACAGTGGAAGCTGCTTTCCGAGCTGGATACTCTCTCACAACGACAATCTGTGACACGCCGAAGCCGGCCCGGCTGCTCGCACCATGCGTCCTCTTATTCCGCTCCAGCGCAGATGAAACGCAGACGGCGCCCCAGTCCCAGCCCGCACCCTCCCCCCGCCCTGACTCCACCATCCCTCCGCTTTCAACCGTGCAGCCGCCGAGCGAGCACCAACGGGACAGGAGGGACGGAGTCTCTGCAAAAAAAATATGTTGACAAAGATGCGAGAGTCTTGTCCCCGCCCCCCCATGCACGATAGAACATGCGGGTCAGAGCAGGTGTCAGCAGAGATGTTCGGTAGTGATCGAAAAAGTGGAGTCACAAACAAAATCACGCAGAATGAAATAAAAATAAACGAGAGAATAACGGTGTTTTCTTCCCCTTCCACTCAAGCACTCGTACTCCTCCGTGCACCTTCCCTCTCCTTCTATCTCCCTCTCTCCCTGCTTCCACCGGCCCAGGAATCGATCTCCACAGGATCGATAAGTTGGCATGAATATTCCCTGCCTGCCGAGAGTCTAGTTGGGGAGAGACGGAGGCTGAGGCTCAGGCGCAGGCAGTGGAGGAGAGGGGAAGGATGAGGACGGAGGCTCGGAGAGAAAAATACCCGGAGAAGAGAGCACTACAGGCGGCGTGGGGAATGCTGGAACACTCGGGGGTGGAACACGGCGGCGCACGGAATGGACAGCGAATTTGGACATTTTACGCAGATAATTTTCAATCAGTCTGGACACGCAGGCGCTCCCGGGAAAGCTTCTTTTTTATTTCACCAAGCGCCCGCAAGTGTCAAGGACTGAGTCTTCACACGGAGCCGGAGGAGTGTGTGAGAGCGTGCGCGTATAGGTGGGTGTGTGTGTCTGTACCACCATCTCTCCGGTGCATCGGCACCGAGCGCAGGCAGGGCGGGTCTGCATGGCTGACCGACATGGAGGAGGTGTAGTAGCAGGGAGAAGAGAGAAGGGGCAGAAAATCAACAACCAAAAAAAAAGATGTCTTACCGGAGTTGGAGCGCAGAGCCAGAGGGGACTTGAGGCGCCAGGCGTTGAGGTCAGGGGCAGATCTCTGAAACACGAACGGCACCGGCAAGGGGACAAACATGATCTTCCACCGGCGTCTTGTTTCGGTGCGAGTAACGTGTCAGAAGCACCGTGACGAGCTCGGTCCTCTTCTGGAGCTTCTACTCGTCCGGTCCTCTGGTCGCACACGGCAGCTTCGGGGGGATATTTGGCGTGGAGAGCTCGCTGCGTTCGCCGTGTGGTGTGTACACATGTAGCCCGGCCGCCCACTTTTTATTTACAGGCGTGGACGTGGACTGCTGGCCGGCGTTAGATTTGGTGTAAATGTGCATAGAACATACATGTGGCGGTCGGATGGTCCCTAATATTGAGCGCACGCAGGGGTGTCACAGTCCAGACTCAACACACAGACGGACAGAGAGGAGACCACCGCTCACTTCTGCAGTGGGGAAAAGTTGTGTTACGATTCGAGGCGCGTTGTGGTCGCTTTACAATAAAAGGCTGCGAGTCGTTCGTGCACCTGCGTCTGTAAAACGTTCTCCTTGAGTAAACATAGAGGCCCCGGGGCTTATCTCTCTCCTCGCTCCTCTAGTCTCTCCTATAGGTGAGAAGAAGGCTTGAGAACAGTCGCTGTTTGGAGCATCACCGGCTCGTGGAGCTTTGGTATTCGCTTTTGCAAAAATCTAAAAAAAAACAGCAACAATTCATGAAGCCACGTAGAAAATTAGTGTAAGAAAGAAAGGCCAGCGGAGTTATAAAGTCTCTTCTGCGCTATTGTTATTGTTATTATTAGTATTTGGTTTGATCTATTGTATTTGGTCTCTTAGCTGCACGCGCTCCCCTATCCTCCTTTTGCATGAAGGCTACATGTAGGACATCTCATCGGCTCGTGCACAGCAGCGCGTCGCGTCTCGTGCGCGTCGAGCACCGCTTCATTTAAAAACAAATAAACAACAAAATAAATGAGGAAGTGATTGGGATCGAGGCAACACACACACCTCGCTCTCTCTCTCACACACACACACACGCACACACACAACGCGCGCGCCTGGCACTGACGCTCCTCCTCCCTCGCTCTCTGTCACAAGGCAGTAATTAAAACGCAATCAATCGATATACAAATAAATAAATAAATAAACTAACACAGCGAATAAATAAATTATTTAAAAAACAACAACAACAACAACCAAAACAGCAACAACACAAAGCGACGGGAACCAGAAGGCTGCGCGTAAAATCCGGTTATATGCGCGTCGTGGTTATATATATATTTTCTTATAGCGGAACACTTGCCTATCTCCGTCCGTCCGTCTGTGTGTCTGTCTGTGTCTGTCTGTGTGTCCCCCCGGTTTCTAACGTGGCAACCCCCCAAATAGCTCACTCGACCTGGCTCCCTCCAGGATTCTAGCGATCTGGCCGCAACATTGAAGCGAGAGAAGGACCCGCTACTACTCACACATCACCACCCCACCCCCGCACCTCCCTCTCCATCCCTCCCTCCTTCCCTGCCTCCCTCCTTCCTCCCACCCACCTCACCTCACCCACCCCCCCATCTCCCTCGTTTTCACTACCGCTGCAAAAGGTATCCTGTATTGATTTCAGGATTTCTCCCCCCCTCTCTTAATAATACCGGCTATAATGATGCCAATGGTGATCAGTGCATTACTGCCTGCTGGGGAAGGGATTTATACCCGATAAGAGAATCCATGGATAGCTCGGTGCTTAAGGCTAATACCTACCAGGATACCCAGCATGCTCACAATTAAGTTATCTCATCACTGCTACTTTTAATCAGCCCTCCCGAGCGGGACGAGGGTGCATCATTAGGTTATTCAGATGGAGGAAGACAGGAGCGACCACTACTGTTCCTACAGCATGAGGGGCTGCAGGTCCACATAAGCTGAAGATGCATTTAGGTGAATTTATTTCCAGCCTGTGTGAACTAAGTGATATAAATGCACCGTATATGCATGACTAACTATTCTGCTCGCACTTGAAGTGAGTGGATATAAATGCACTTCAGAGATAAACCTTGAAAGAGTCTGTGTAGAGGTGTCAGGGGATGAGCTCCTCCATCATCACCCTGCTCTCCTCCTTCCCTCCTCCTGGTTCTGGTTCTCTCCATCCAGACCAGCCTCCCCCAGCCCTGCATGCCTCTCCTAGCCTTCCAACCTCTCCCACCCCAGCAACGACATGTTACATGCTGTCAATTACAGGCCAGCATCAGTCAACGCTTGCCGCTTACACACCAGATTATTGTCGATATAGATTTTTAAATTGAAAAATCTATACCTTAAACATCGCAGTCAATACGGGCAAATCAATAGGAATGAGCGAGCTCCTGCTCCTGTGGCCTGGGAGGCCCTTCCCGCAGGACTGTTTATATCTGCTCAGTTACTGCTGCAGGTGATTAAGCCTGTTTTAATGGAAACTGTACATAAAATAATAGCTTGTCATTCTCCCAGCCATCAACAGACAACCACACGCTTAACTAATGTCTGCTGCACACTAAACTGGCATATTCTTAATTATGAAAAATGTGTCATCCCCTGTAGTAGACAACCAAGTTTTATTGTCCTTCTCCCTCCGCTTCACGTGTGACAGATGACATCTGCAGGTCCACTGAGGGAGAGGAGGGGATATAGGGAGCAAGGAGAGGGAAGAGAGGAAGACAAGAAAGAAGGAAAAGGGAGATAGGTGAGGAGGGGGAGTGAGGGGAGGATGGGAGAGAAACTGATAGAAAGGAATAAGGAGGGGAGGCAGAGGAGAGAGATAGCGAGGGGAAAGGGGTGAGGTAAGAAGGAGAGAGGAGAAATAAGAAGGGAGGGGAGAAGTGACTAGTTGTCCTTCAAAGACCCCCTTCTCTCCACAGAGGGAGGCATGCGCGCCCCCTTTCCCTCCTCCCTACACTCCTTCCAGACAAAAGCAATTATTTCTTGTAGAATGTAGTGTGGTTGTGCGCGTCTGTGGAAGAGAGGGATGGAGGGAGGGTGTGTGAGATTGAAGGAGGGGAAAATAAGATGGTGTTGGAGGGGTAGAGGAGGATGGGGAGGTGAGGAGGAGGCGGAGGAGGGATGCTAACACCTAAAGCATCCAACCCTTCATCCTCCACACGCTCTTCAGGCCAAACTCCTCTTTTTCCTCCGCCATGCACGACCACGCAAACAACAGGAACATGCGCCTTCACGCAGATTTGAGACGTATTCACCAGCAAAGAGACGATGCCCGGCTCTTATTAACTTACTGCAGGTGTTAGAGGTAACACAAAAAAACTTTTAAGGTAGAAAGAAAGTTTGGGGCATGTGCTGAATTGAGATTTTCAACCAATTAAACAGATTTTCCCAAATCATCCCCCTCGAAGGAGACCAGCGTTTCACAAATACACAAATACATGGAACACAAAGGCAGCGACACCTGTCAATGACATCTACACACTTTATGTCGTTTGTGTCCCTCCATCAGTCTGTGACTCATCACCTAAATTCAGCAGACAGCCCCCTTCACTGTGCTTCTTTCTTGGTGCCTATAGGGCCCCCGCAGCGAGTCGGTCTCTGCAGTTTCACTCCCCAAGGAGTTTGAAAAACCCACGGGTCCAAAAGAGAGAGAGAGGGAGAGGGGGGAAAGAGAGAGGGAGAGAAAAGAGGGAGACAGAGGGAGAGATCTCCCTTAGGGGGCCGCTCCAGCCAATAACCCCTGCTGGACCGCTCTCATTGGGGGCCCATACGGCCCTGATTGTCCACCTCCCTCCCTATCAAGCCTCCCAATCCATACAGAGATATATAGCTTGTTCCATTGTTTTCTGGGCTGGATCTCTCCCCTGCTGTATTGAAAAATGCTCTTCCAAAATTGTCTCTCTCTCTGTCTTTGCCTCTATTTTTTTCAGATAGAGAAATACTGTAATGGATGCAATATTGGATACTGGATAGTAAAAGAAAAGTTCAGGGTTTAAGGATGATTATTATATATTAGATGTGCAATATAATGTAAATAATTGTAATCATCACAGAAATTATTTGTCTATCTCTATGGCGTTCTTGCTCAATTAGAATTTTATGGCTTGTGTCACAATGTTTTATTTATTGAAATTAATATAATTTTAACTAATCCTAATGTACTTCTCTTTCTACACTGTGTCTATGCTTTTTTAAATTTGTATTATTTATAACTACTTTTAAAACAAATCTTAATGAGATCACAATTCACATTATTTATCTTCTGGTAAATTTCGAAACATTTTCAAAGTGTGAATTAAAATATTTAAGGATTTTTTCCAAAATGTCAAATCTTTCTAAAGTAATTTTCCATTTTCAAATAAAAAAATCCTCCATGTCTGTGTTAAAGCTAGTCATTTATCACCCCAACCCCCCCACCCCACTTTCACTGCAAATAACACAATGAAATGTGACAAAATAAAAAAGTTTATTAAAATCTTTCTTTGTTTTTTCTTAATCTATAGTTGGAATATGGGAACAATGATTATCGCAAAACTTTTATTGAATTGTCAAACAATGAGACGCATTCACCGAATGATTTAGATTATAGTTATTCAAATTAGACACATTTTTTAATATACAATATTTTGGGGTTGCATGTTTTCCTTGATAAAATGCAGAGGGAGCGGTTTTGGTGACATTGTTTTATTTACTATAGATACAAATATATTCATAGGAGGCAATTTGTTCAATTCTTCAGCACAACATGTTTTCCATGTCGTGTGCTGTGGGTCAGGATGTGGCATGAAATATTTATCCAATCAGAAAGAGCCAGAAGTATCCTTAGGCTATACATTAGTCATAACACGGGCCATGCATTAGTCATTTAGTTTATTGCACTCTTGGTAATTGCCTGTTATTCATTCTGAATGATTGATTTGACCGCTTGAAAACACAATGTCTGAATATTTAACAAAATTATTTTTATTGTAACAGATGCAGAAAACCCAAACACAAGCTCCAGCTACCTATCGGACAGCATGTGTGTGTGTGTGTGTGTGTGTGTGTGTGTGTGTGTGTATGTTTGTGTGAGAGTTTGTGGGTGTGTGTGGGTGGTTGTGTGAGAGAGAATGTGAGAGTGTGTGCTAACAGACCTTTTTATATATGATTGTGGAAAGTGTTTTGGACTGTGTGTGTGTGTGTGTGTGTGTGTGTCTGTGTCATACACCTTTCCTATATGTGTTTTGTGTGTGTATGTGTTATGTTTCTACATCTCTCTGTGTTTTGTGTCTGTGTCTTCATACACCTTTCTTATATGTGTTTTGTGGGTGTGTGTGCGTGTGTGTGCCTGCATCTGAGGCTCAGCTCATCTGCGGGTGTTCACATCCATGTCATGGTCGTAGTTAAATGGTGATGTCATGTTGACAAACGAGGGGGTTGAATTAAATTCTCACTCATAAATAACGGCGTCGGTCGGGAATCAATAGCAGCCAACAGTGGCGTTACTGGCTCTGTCAGCGGCCTAACAAGGCCCCATTAGAATGGACAACTCTCTCTCACTGTCGCCCGGTCCCAGCTCGACCCGGCAGCCGGAAGCGCCGACGTACACTTCTCATATCCTCTCCGAACACACACACACCAGTAACACACAGCGAAATGCAATATTCACATAAAGACATGCTCTGACATGATGTATAGATTTGTCAAGATAATATGGATATGATGCATGGGCTTTTATGAGGTTTGTTTGTTAGTGTCTTTTTTAGTGTGTGTGTGTGTGTCAGTGTGTGTGTGTGTGTGTGTAAGTCTGTCTGTGGGGGAGTGGGTGAGAACTGTTAGTGCGCTGCGGTTAGTGCCAATGTGTGAGAAGGAGCAAGTTTTTGCAGGCTTTGGATCTCAACCAGAGTTCAGATTCAACAAAGATTCAATCAATTGTTTGTGTTTGTGTATATGTGTGTGTTTGTGTGTGTGTGTGTGTGTGTGTATAGATGTCAATGCCAATCCACAGCTGCACAAAAAAGTCCCACATGCACAGCAAGTGTGATAAAACTTAAATTCAGATGCTCACTCACACACGGACACACACATTGAGACCGAAAACTACAATAAGACAGACCCACACATCGATGCACACAGTGTGACTGTACAACACTATCTCCATCCTTTTTTCCTCCCTGCATCCCTCCACCGTCCTTCCTCTCGTTCCTTTAGCGAACAAGCAGCTGATCCAGCTAAAGCCCGAGTTCTTTCTGTATTCCTTGTCTTTTTTATTAGTTTTTTATTAACTTTGCCTCCCTCCCTCCCTCTCTCTGTCAGCCCTCTCAATAATCAATGCTGATATATTGCCAATATCCATCTCAGTCCCCCGTGCCATCTTTCACTGAGGCTGTGTTATTGGGGGAGATTGGCCCAATAATAATGATATTTATTATAGATATTTATTATCTGGGTTTGTGGCAGTGAGGACGCACCCTGCTAAAGACCCACAAGCCGGCAAACGCTCTGCACAGACATATAAATGCTTACACACACATACACACACAGACGCACACATATACAGACACACAAGGACACACACATGCACACAGTCTCTCTGGGGCTCTTTAATTTACACTGGTAATATCAGGCGATTATTCCCCATACAGATAGCGCAGGGTTATCAGCAGCTTTAGCACACAGTGGCCATAACCGTCTATGTATTCACTCAACATTATAGAGTCCACTGCACCTGTGTGTGTGTTTGTGTGTGTGTGTGTGTCTGTGTGTGTGTGTGTGTGTGTGTGTGTGTATGTGTGTGTGGTGTTGAAGGTTCATCTATGGCGGCCTACCAGCACTGAGCAGTGTTTAGAAGCCAAGGGAGGGGTCAAGATTCAAACCGTGCTTGGTCAGGGGAGGGGATGCAGGAGAGAGGGGACTGGACAATCTGGCCTCTCGCCCTCCGCCCCCCTCCCTCCCCTCTATATATCTGCTTCGGTCTCCTCGCCTAACCCCAGCCTCTGCTCGGACCCACTTCCCAATCCTCCCACCCCACCTCCAATCACAATAGCCCTACCCTGCCATAATCCTCACGGCGGGAAACCTCACTAACATCGACCGTCAACCTCGCGGCGACAAAGAGCTTGACTTCCGTGCCCCCACAGATCGCTCACCCCCCTACTCCCGCCAGACCTTCCCTAACAACCGACGAAATACTGACAATGCACTCTCCCCCAGACACCATCGTCAACACACCCATCCCTACTCCCCGAGCACCCCAAGTATTATGCTTCCTAGAACCCAGCCATCCTACCTCGTTACTGACCCTCCAGCTCGACCCCCCAACTACCCGTATTTACCTTCCCACCCTTCTTACACCCCCCACCCAGCTCACACCGACACGGCGCCCCCCACTGCCCACTGCCCCTACCTACGCCAATCCCCACGCACCCTCCTCCACTAAAACGCGCACGTACACCACCCCACACCTCCGCGGCGCCAGACTAACACCATGACCTACACCCTCCAACCCCGTTCCATTCTGAGCCTACTCTCAGGCCCGCGGCCACCTACGAACCACTATCTCACCTCCTACCCTTCCCCCCCCCTCCCGCCCCCCGCCGTCCGCGCCGCCCCCATCCGTAAAACCACACCACCTACTCAGCACAGCCACTCACGGTCGCGACGGTTACTCACAACTGCAACCAGCACTACACCCCTTTCTACAACGCACAACAACCGCCCCACTACTTCCGAAGCCAATCCCCGCAACACACCTCTCCTCCCCGGTCGCTCCTTTACTCCTCCGCCCTGCCCCCATCAACCTGCCTATCCTACCACGCACGCTCTGCGTTCTCCCCCGCTACACAGACCTAGCCCCCGCCCGACCCGTGGCACCATAACTCCAGCACCCCCATTGACTATATCCCCCGACCCGCCAACACCAGCGCCACCCTCCAGCCCCCACCTTAGCCTCCGCCCTCCGCGCCCCCCAACCTCCCCTTGCCGCACGAAGACGCCACATTCCTTCCTTCAACCAGCCTTGCCTGACCACCCCCTCCCCATGCCCCCCCCCCCTCCCTCCTCCAGTTAGTAACCCTCACACCACCTCTTCCGCCAAACCACGTCCTGCACCACCTCCTCACCGTCCCGACCCCACTCACGCAACAGATTAGCCGCCCGCCACCCCTCCGCCTCCCCATCCCTTAACGTGATTCCTTTTAAACCCGCACTCCCGCACCCACACTCCTCAAATTTCTCGTCCCCCCTCCGACAGACTTCAAACCCATGACCCTCACACACACCAACCTCGCCAACCACGTCCGTTACTCCATCCTCCTCCGCCCCCATCCCACCTCCACAACTTCCTGGACTCCCCTCCCGACCACACAGTCCTCTCTACCTCCCTCACACCCTCAACCCCAACTCCCACTCTCAACGCTCCTCCTACCAACTCCAACGTTCCTGCTCATAGCCAGGCACCCCCGCTACTCTCTAAGCTCGCGTCATCGCCCGACGCCCCGGAACACACCCTCCAACTTGCACTCAATCTCGGTTTACACTGTCATGAAGCAAACCTCCAAAACCACAGATAAAAAAAAAGAAACACGAACAAGCCAAAACACCAAAACAAAAAAACTAAGAAATCAATAAACAAACCAAAATAAAAGAGAGAACACAACCAAACAACAAACCAAAAACAAAAATAAAAAACAAGATAATAAAACGATAAAAAATAAAAAAAAAAACACAACCACAAGCCTTCCCAAACTCCCAACCCCTTCCCAACACCACACCACACCAACCAAACCCATACCCCCCATCTGCACCCCCTAAAGCCTCGCTCCACCCCGAAGCACCCAACGCAGTCAGGCCCCCCGGGGGGGGGTGATGGGGTATATGCGATATGGGGGGGTGGTGGGGGGGGGGTATTGTGTTTGTTGTGGGTGGGGGGGGGGCTGTGTGTGGGGGGGGGGGATGGGTGGGGGGGGGGGATGGGGGGGGTATAAGTTGGAGGAGTGAGTGGGACAACTCTCAACCCCCCCAGGCCTCATCTACACCCCCCTCCATCCCTCCAGTAGCCAGGGCCCCAGACGGTTAATCCACCCCAGTGCTCCTCATCCTTTCATGTATTGATTTCCTCTCCTGCGCCACGGTTACATGTCGCACCCACGTCATTGGGGTCCCGGCTGCTTCTGCTGCTAGCACCCCCTCCCCTGTCCACCTCACCCGTCCACCTCCCCCCTTATAACCCCCCCACCACCATCAACCATCACCTCC
>CM076722.1:7831864-7865129 GCA_038501795.1 Pseudopleuronectes americanus
GGTGTGGGGTGGGGTGGGGTGGGGGTGTGTGGGGGGGGTGTGGGGTGGGGGTGGGGTGGGGGGGGTGGGGGGGGGGGGTGGGTGGGTGGTGGTGGGGTGGTGGGTGGGGGTGGTGGGGGTGGTGTGGGGTGTGGGGTGTGGGGGTGGTGGTGGTGGTGGGGGTGTGGGTGGTGGTGGTGGTGGTGGTGGGTGGGGGTGGTGGTGGGGTGGTGGGTGGGTGGTGTGGTGGGGTGGGGGGTGGGGGGTGGGTGGTGGTGGTGGTGGTGGGGGTGGGGGGTGGGGGGGGGGGGGTGGTGGGGGGGGGGAGGGGGGGGGGGAGGGGGGGGGGGGGGGTGGCGGGGGGAGGGGTGGGGTGTGGGGGGGGGGGTGGGGGTGGGGTGGGGGGGGGAGGAGGGGGGGGGGGGAGGGGGGGTGGGGGGGGGGGGGGGGGGGGGCGGGGGGGGTGGGGGGAGGGGGGGGGGGGGAGGGGGGGGGGGGGGGGGGGGGGGGGGGGGGGGGGGAGGGGGGGGGGGGGGGGTGGGGAGGGGGGGGGGGGGGGGGGGGTGGGGGGGGGAGGGGGGGAGGGGGGGGGGGGGGGTAGGGGGGGGGGGGGGGGAGGGGGGGGGTGGGGGGGTGGGGGGGGGGGGGGGGGTGGGGGGGGTGGGGGGGGGGGGTGGGTGGGGGGGGGGGGGGGGGGGGTGGTGGGGGGGGGGTGGGATGTTGGGGGGGGCGTGTTGGTTGGTGTGAGGTTGGGGGGAGGCGGTAGCGGTCGTTGGGGGTGGTGTTATGAGGTAGATGGGGGGGTAGAGGTGGGCGGTGGTGGGATGGTGAAGCGGCTTGGGTCTTGTGGCGGGGGGTGGGACTGGGCCCAACCACGGCGAGGGGCGTCGGTCGGTGTGCCGGTGGTCCCTGATGTGTGTGTGCGTTGATATGTGATGTTAGCAGAGCTGGTGTGGGGAGTGGTGAGTGTGTTGTGTGGTGTGGATAAAATGGGATGGTTTATTAGTGAAGGTATGCTACATAACGCGTTGGGGTGGTGTTGTGGGGTGCCTGATGGAACGGGTTGATGTTCGTGACGCCGGGGGTTGGTGTGGTGGCGGGGGGGATTGGGGTGGGGTTTTAGATTGCTGGGATTATCGTGAGGGGTAGTGGGGACCGTGGTGGTGTTGGGTCGCGCTATGAATTGGAGGCGTGAGCTATTCTATTGTGTGTGGAGTGGGTAGTTCGGCTGGGTAATGGGGTTGGCCGGGGTGCCGTTTTGGCAATGAGTAGGGAAGCTTACTAGGGACTGATATTCTCTCTGCAATTGCGGGGTCGGTGCTGTCGGGGCTGCTGTATTGGTCTTGAGATTGTGATGCGGTAGTGGGAGGACTTTGGGAGTATCGGCAGGGTACGGTGGTGTGGGTGTCAAGGGATATGTGTTTAGGGTGTTTGGTGAATCTGGCGTCATGTTGAGCAGGTTTTTTTGTGTGGAGGGTATGTGGTAGATACGGGTTGTAAGGGGGCAGTCATCTGTCTTGGTTGTTAGGCTGGGCTTTGGATGTATTGGGTTTGTTGGTCTGTTTGTGGGCTAAATGTGTGTGTTTTATAGTAGTGCTGAGATTTGGTGTCGTTGTGAGGGGGTGAGACTTGGGCTGGCTATGGTGTTGCTGGGGTGCTCGAGTGCTGCTATTGTTGGATATGTGATTAGGAGATATTTAGTTGCGGGCGTGTTGCTGTGGCAGTAACACGTGCTTGCTGTGAGGAAGAACGCACTCCCCCACCATGTCACTTTTTTTTAGCAGTACCCAACATAGCCGGCCTATATCCCTGACCGGGGAACAATGAAACAACACCACGAACTCCACTAATCAAAGCGCCCCCTCTACAGACCACCCCGCACCTATCCACCCCACACCCACACCCCCACAACATCCACCAGCCCACCCGCCCACCACACCACACAAACAACCACACACCACACACTCCCGCACACACACGCCCACCCCACACAACAACCAACCAACAACAACATTAACGCAGTGAATAGGCTCACATTGCTATACTCTGCAACTTGTGATGGTCTTATGATTTATGCTTTTTGGTTTGGCAGGTATACTAATTACTGTCACACCTATGTAGCCCTCTCTTTGCATTCTGTCATCACTTGGGTTCTAAATTTATGGATACTATTGGCGAGAGAGGGGGAAGAGGAGGGGGTTGGTAATAGGCCCGAAGGCGGGGGGGGTTTGCTTATGGGAGGAGGTTGTTTCACCTGTCTGTGTGCGAAGGGTCAGCGTTTGTTCTTAGCTGCTTTTGTGCTCTCTGGTGGCAGGACTTCCAGCATCACGGCGAGAGGGTTGCTCGTCTTATTTTTGAGTACCTAAACCTTGCCACATCTGTGGAGTTGTTTATGCGGTGTTTGTTTCTTGTGTGTTTTGTTGCCTCGACGTGTGTTCTGGTGTCCTCTGTGTTGTGTTGTAGTGGGTGGTTTCTGTGTGTTATGTGTGTGGTGGGTGTTATTGAAAGGTTTCTCGACTGGCGGTACCCCAAGCATTACTGCAGCGTGATGTGATGGTGTGGAGTTGGGGGAGTAAGCCAAACGTTCTAAGATAGGCGCTTGGCAGGATCTTCGCGGTGGGTAGGGTGGCGTACGGTTCAAAGATTTTTTTTTTACAAAACTTTCGGTTGCCCTTGGGTCAGGGTGGAGGGGGATTTGAAGGAGAGATGTGTTGGGAGGAGGGGAATTGGACAATCTGGCCTCTCGCCCTCCGCCCCCCTCCCTCCCCTCTCTCCTCCACACACACACACACACACACTCTCCAACCCCCCCAGGCCTCATCTACACCCCCTCCATCCCTCCAGTAGCCAGGGCCCCAGACGGTAATCCACCCCAGTGCTCCTCATCCTTTCATGTATTGATTTCCTCTCCTGCGCCACGGTTACATGTCGCACCCACGTCATTGGGTCCCGGCTGCTTCTGCTGCTAGCACCCCCTCCCCTGTCCACCTCACCCGTCCACCTCCCCCCTTATAACCCCCCCACCACCATCAACCATCACCTCCACCACACACACACCCCATCTTCAACAACAACAACAACTAAAAGAGGAGAGCGGGGCATGTACACCCAAGCCGTCCAGGGGAGAGCAGGACAGAGAGGGGGGAGAAAAAAGAGTGAGATGGGGAATGAATGGAGGAAAAAGAGGGCAGATAAAGCACTGCAGTATTTCAGCAAAGCAACCAGCATTTTACAGGGGCAGAAACAAACAGGAGAGGATGGAGAGAGAAAATAACAGGAGAAAAAAATCTGCCCCTGGGGGTTGCAGAGGATATTGTGGAAATTATCAGAGTGCGACACACGCTGGAAGTCCATGGCGAGAGATTTATTTCGAATTTGTCTTTGACAGTGAAATTCATCACTGAGCGGCTCTGGATCTGCTCTAATTTCATGGACACCTTTGGATGGACACAAGGAGGCACGGCTCCATTGTGTGGGACAGAAAATGTTGAATAAATTGATAAAGCTGCAACTATTGGCTGATCAACCTTTCAATCCTTGGGGTAAAATATTGCTTGATATTAAATTATAATAATAATCGGAACTAGAATCTTTCAAACAAAATAATTTGTTTGAAGATGTCACAATGGACTTTTTGTAATTTTGATTAATCAGGGAAATAAGCAACATTATAATCTATGCACTTAGAATGCAGTATTCATTCATTATTCACAAAAACAGTATTCTGATAATCTAAATATGAATCCAGTCTGCTCAAGTACAAATTACCCTATTTTAAAACGTTATATGTGAAAATGCCACTTATTTAAAATACATTTTTTGGGGACAAAAGTTTGAAATAAGAATCGAGATAGATTTGCGTGATCAATATAAACTCCAAGCTGTATCTCAGTGTGCCGGAGGTCCCAGAGTGAACGGATGAACTATACGTATACTGCAGGCCGGGAGTACGACAGGTCAAGGTTATCTTACGAGTGTGTGTCTGTCAGTGTGTTTGAGGGCGTCAGTGTACTCAAGGACACAAGTGTGTGTGTGTGTGTGGTGTGTGTGTGTGTGTATCTTGATCATACGTGTGCATGTGCATCAAACTAGCATGTGTGAAGCGAGCGTGCATGTGAGAGGGTGCACATGCGCAAGTGTGTGTGCAGTAAGGTCATCCCTATCACCAGAGCAAACACAGGCCCCATCACTCCAAAGCAAACAGCAGCTCAGCCCAGCGTATGCATTTTAAACACTTGATCTCTTATTGTCCAGCAAACACACAAGTCGCCCATGAAATAATATGTTATTTTACATTTTCTGTAAATGCAAACTCTCGGCTTAAATATGTAAACATTAAAACCTGAACTGCAAAACATGTCTCCTCAGTCAGTGCCATCCCCATCATCACCATCCCCATCATCATCATCAGCATCATCACCTTCACCATCACCATCACATCACCCTGCAATCATCCTAATAATGCTGCTTTAAAGAGCACTCACTTAAAGAAACATACAATGAATGTCACTGCAGTGCAGCATTACATCATCTCAGTGGTGACATAAAGATATTGAAGTTTTTCTCTCTGTGCGTCCGACAATAGTTGCTATCCCTTGCTTGCCATTTGAAAGCACTTATCTTAAGTGGATCTAAGTAGAGTAAATTGTAATTGCAACACAGTAATGCTACATACGGTCCATAATGTGTGCTGGGCAAGACACTCAGCTGCACACAGAACAGCAAAGCAGCAAATGACGTTAGAAAAGGTTACCACAATTTGGTCCAGTACGGAGGCTGTAATGAGAAAATGTTGTCGACTGAATGTCTGAATTTAAGCCTCGACACTTAAGCCAAGTAAAGGTCAAACACACGCAGATACATAAGAATATATACGTGCCAGGCGCACAGACCTGAAGAGGATGTAGCTTCGCTCTGATGTACTTTATCTCACATCGCACAGAGACACGCACGCGCATACTTGGACACAGCCAATTAGGTCCAGCACCTTCAGAGAAACACCAGTGGGCATGTAAGAGTCGGAGTCCGGAGGGCCTCTAAAGCCTAACACAGTCATAAGCCAGAAATAACACACACACACTCGTCTCCAGTAGGCTCTGCAGACCATGTTAAACACAGAGTCAAAGACAAGACACTCCATTTCATCTCTGACATTTCCAATATCTGTCTATCCCTCATAAACCTCTGTACATCCATGAAGTGACTCATTCTTCACAGATGGACGTGTTCCACCTGGGTGGTCAGCCGGCCGGCAACCCGCTGCCTGCTCCTCCTCGTACTTGTTCTAATTAATAAATCATTCATCCTCTTTACATTTTACAGCTTTTTCAGTCCCAGGATACAGTCGGACAGGTTGAAGATTAAAAGGCTCAAATCATGACAATATATTATAGATTTGGTTTGTAACTTTAAATTAGCTTTAATTCTAATCTATCTGTGCTTTTTGTTGTTTTATCGTCTCCCTGCATTTATTTACCAGCCCTTTGTTGTAGCTCTTTCAGTCAACCTCCCCTCGCAGCTCATAACTCTGCTCCTTACCCCCTCCCCTGCCTCACCCCATGCTCTTCCTCTTCTCTCCCTCTGTTAATTCACTACACTGTCACCAGTCAGTGTATTTACCTAACACCAATCTTTCTCCTCTCCCCTCTTCCGATCCTCCTCTCCTCTCAGTCCCTTTTCTCCATCGCGGCCACAGCCAACAGTGAGACTGTGTGAGTGAGTGTGCCGGAGATTTAGAGCGGGGATCAATAAGAAATTTAAAAATCAATTCACTTAGCGCCAGGAAATCAATGGGCCTAATCGGGATGCCAATCGGCCCAGTCAAAACAATTAAGAGGGAAGAAAAATGTTTAACAACCTCCCCTCTCTTGCTTACATAGACACAGGGGAGGAGAGGGGAGAGCGAGTGACGGAGGGAAGGAGGCCTAAAGTGGAATATCAGAGGCAGACGGAGAGGGACGAGATGGAGTGATATATCGGAAGGAAAGGCTCAGGAGAAAAAGCTCAAAGCTTAGACCCAAGGAGAGAGGGAAGGGAGGGAGGGGCAGAGAAAGACAGGGAGCCGGGGACTGGAGATAAAGAACAGTAAAAAAGGAAGTGTGTGATGCAGTGGGGGTGACAGTTGTGAAGGACAACGGAGGAGAACAGGAAAAAGTTGAAGGATTTTGGAACGCACGACTCATCCGCGCTTCTCATCCAGTGTTGTGCGCATATTCTGGCATTTGTTCCAGGATGAAGACGTGACACACAACGGAGGGTTACAAATAAGGTTATGGTTTGTGATCAGAAAACACAAAAAGCAATACCCTCCCTTCTGGAAGTGGTGCAATTTGGTTCATCAAAAACATCCAAACCAGCTGCTCCCTTACGGCCAGAGACAGTACAGTGTAGCACTCATCCTCACCAGACAGCCAATCAGCTGACAGCCAGAATCACAAACAGCCAACACTCTCCAAATCAGCGACATCCAAAAAAAAACAGAAAGAGGACTTTTGGCTCCGAGTCGTGGCGTCCAATCATACCAAATGTTTGTCAGCCCAGACGCCCAATGAGGAGGCTGCAGCTGACTGCAGGAATGGCAGAATGGGTTGGTGGGTGGCGGGGGGGTCTAATTTGGGGTCAATCAATAGATCTCCCCTCTCTCTATCTTCTGCCTGCTCACCACGCTAAAATCAATGGGAAAGCCAATAGTTCCCCGCCCCAGTGTGGATTAGTGAACACACAACTAATCAGCCAGTCACTGAAACTGACATCTCAGCTATTAACCTATTGATACGGGAGACACGTGTTGAACACACACGGTCACCCACCCACACACACACACACCAACACAAACATCTGTGCTGCTGTAACGATGAGGAACATTCCTGCAGATCTGCGCAGACAGACGAGCCGCAGAGCTGGAAATGAGGCGGTGTTTGAAAAGAAGAATCATTCACCGTTAATCCTAAAGTACATCTCATGTTAATTGTACACATTTAAAATAAAAAATAAATATTTATAGCATGAATATATTTGTGTTTTCTTTGTCTATGCATGTCCAAGCAGCAGCAGCAGCAGCAAGGTGTTTCACAATTAGACCGATGACTTTCGACACTGTCCTCTGATTCGGTTGCAGCCGGCGGCCATTTAGATTTTTTTTCCCATCCTCTCTTTCCTCCAGTCGGACGTCGCATCACGTGCAAAATCTTTCCTGCTGGGATCTCTGGCTCTGAGGGGTCAAAGGGTGGAACTCGAAATGACTCGTTGTGGACGCCACCTTCTCTCTAATTCAGGTTTCAGCCACCGGCCGGCCAGCACCAGCCTCCATTAAGAAAAGAGCGAGTGCGTGTTGGAGAGCACGGGGAAAGTGTGTTCGCTTGTAACATGGAGGCACACGGCTGCTTCAGACTGATGTAGAAATTGGACGTATATTTTTTTGGGGGGGGGAATAACCGGTTGCAAGACACTAACATTTCAGGATATCTCGAGTTACCTGTTACTATAATGCACACACCTGATTACAGAGGCATTTCACAGAGAGAGGCTGATAAGTGATTTAAAATACGCCCTGTCAAAAATCACATTAAAGACGATAAATTGCAGAGTTTTTCGGTGCCAAAACACCTCACTCCTCAGGAAGATAAAATAATATGTACCTGGCTCTTAAGAGGAGCACTACACAAGGATCATTTTTCAAAAGTAACAGCCTGACTAGCTTTCATCCCTTACTTTTGAAAGCACTCTTGTTTTCTGAGATTGCCTCTCCTTCCTCTGTTCTTCCTCCCCTCCCTCTCGCCTCCCCTCTCCTCTCTGTCATGTTTTAGTTTTCATATGTTGGTTTTGTTCTTCCTCATTTTCCCCCTGTGTAAAAAAAAATGAAAGGCTGGAAATAGGATGAGTGAGGATGGGAAGAAAGGCAGGAGGCAAAAGCAGCGACTCTACATCGGTGGAATCACTGTCTGCGGCGCTGAGACTGTTCTCTTCCTCTCTGCGCTGACAGTTACGGACTACAACACAGCTCCAAACCCCATCCATATACATCACACTCTGCAAAACCAAACATTACAATGCAAAATGCTCCCTCGGCCCCCGTGCAGAATTATACTCCGTGTGGTATTCTTGCAGCATGACCAGAGGGACAAGCATTGATCAGTCAGAGGCAGCTGCATAAAAAAAAACACCCTTTAAATCGCATTCAGATGTACAAGTTATTTGAAAAGCTAAACTCGGCCCATGCATGTTTTTTGAATTAGTTATCAGCCATGCACATTGTAGTGTGACAGGCGAGGCAAAGCAAGGATAACTGTCTGTCCTTCCCTATCTCTTTCTTCTTGCTTCTTGACGGTCTTTCAGGAATCCGTTTTCACACATTAAATGCACAAAGAGAATGGAAGTGAGAGGCGTGTGAGCCGGAGAGGATTTATATATATTTTTTTCCCCTTTCTTGTTGTAGACTGTATTTTCCATGGTGGACCCCAGCATTTGAGGCAGGCAGTCATGGCTTGGTTGACATGATTCTACATTTAGGCCTAATCCACACATCGTCCTCCACACTGTTGTGGTTATGATGGAGTTGGAGCGAGGGAACTTATTGAAAGAGAGAGAGAGACTTAGAGGAATAGGGAGCGAGAGAGAGAGAGAGGGTGCAGGGGTATTGTTGAGACGTCCACGCAGGTCCGGATGCATTGGTTCCGTGTAACATTCCTATTCCACTTCAACAGGCGGACGCTGCCTTTCTGAGAGAACGCAATCCCGATTTCCCGCTTGAGACCCAATATCTGCACCATACAAATGGGAGGATATGGAGGGAATGCGATACAGACTATGTGGAATATGGCTCTTTCTTCTTATCCTGCTCAGCCATATTGATGTTTTTTTGAGCCTTTCATTGCTCAGCCAAAATGAAGTCTTTCAGGGCCGGAGCCATTGACAGATTTAGAAAACATATCGTATTTTGCAGGACATGACAGAGGCTCTCTTGTTATCTGAATAACATGAGCAGTGCTGAGGTGGCACGGAAACACAATTTGTGAAACATCATGCGGTTAAACTCAGGGCTGAAATTACAGCCTGCGCTTGCAACAAGAAAAGTCCAATCGTGGAAGTGAAAGTAGTTTTTCATTGTGGTTGTTACATCAATTTAGCTTTTTTCCCCCCTGCTTTTTCTTAAATGATCATCCTGCAAGAGTTCATTTTTCCATGTAATTGGAAATAATTCTGTGATTATGCTCCGATATCTACAACCAAACGAGGGAAGGTTGAACATTTTTGAGCTGCACATGGCAACACCGCCGAACCCTCACACCACAGAGAACCTGACGGGCTGCAAATCACTCACACCAAATCACAGAAAATTGATCACATCCGACAAAATGGCGGCAGTGGCAAAAATTGGTGTGAGCTTGAGCTCGCTCGGGACGGGGGGAGAAAAAAAAATCACCGGCAAGTGCATTGTGACAGCTGCTCGGTGATTGTTCCTACATAGAACAATCCCTATTGCCCAAAAAGTCCAGTTAATTTGTGGTGACTGATTAATTGCGATGGGGACCAGGGTGACATTTACATCAGGCAGCAGAGTGGACACCAAGAAGCAGAATGAACAGGAGATGCTGGGCAGAGGTGTGGATGATAACAAAGAAAACAACAGGGGGAAAAAACTGAAAAAAGGTTGAAGAGCGGAAGGAGAGAAAATAAGGTGTGCTGCCGTCATGGAGTGTGTAAAGGGGTTATGCTGAGAGGGTGGCATGTTCAGAAGCGATAGACAGAGAGGAGAAGAGGGAGGAGGTGGGGAACAGAGAGGTACAGGGAGAAGAATCGAAGAGGGGCTGGTGGAGAGAGGGAAGGAGAGATTTAGGATTAAGGAATGAGTGTGGGGTAAAAGGAGGAGGATTAGGGGTTCTGGGGAGAGGAGGACAAAGTGAGAGGCAGGCGGGATGGAGGAGGAGAAGCCAGCGGAGGAAGAGACACAGAAAGAGGAACTGCACTGGGCTTTTGACAGAAAGGGACGGGGATAAAAAGATGTATTTTCCCTGCTTCCTCTGTTGTCCTCCCTCTCCTCTGGGTAACTTCCCGCTGCTCCCCTCTGCTGCCTTCCTCCTCTGTCTGACACAGTGGGTAGATAGGTAGGAAACCTAATGGAGCCAGACACACTGACTGCTCTCTGCTGACCCTCACAGGCAGAGGGTGGCCACTACAAAGTCTGCTTTTGACCAAACCGGCCGAGATCCCCCTCAACTGGGCGACCATCAATCCGCCACAATAGCCCGGAGGAGGCTGGGGGAGATGGGATGAGAGGGAAGGGCATGTGCTCCTGCGATGCTCAATGGGTATCGCCGGATTCTAACACTGTCAAGAATATGGGCTGTGATTCGTACTGGGGCATCAGAGGGAATGAATGGGGTCCTGTTGGTGCTCTGGCAATCGGTTCAGAAATTCTCAGAAAAATGTGGTGATATTTAAAAAAAATGGGGCTCAGAACATGAATGGTAATTGTGCCTGATAACATTCATCAATACAATAATGCTGATATGCTTGATGGATTTATAAGTTGATCAGAAATAATTTGTCCTAATTATATAGTAAAAATGTGTGGCTGTAATTGTTTGCAATAATTTCAATAATTCAACACCTGCTTGTTGATCTTTACAAATGTAAAAAAGATAAATGCGCACTCTAATTTATATTTACTGAAGACAATATCTGGATTTTTGGGAAACTTTGGGTTAAAATAAACCAGTTGCAGCTTTGTTGTATTCTGAGAAACTGTGATTGGAATTTGTAAATATTTTTGCCATTTTAAAGACCGGACTGAAATGTAAAATAAAAAGACAGTGACCATAACCAGGATCTTTACATGATGCAAAGTAGAGAATCCATTTTCACAATAAGTAATAAGCTCACAGTAGCAGATTTGGAACATATCAACTCTATACATATAACTTCATGTTAACTGATAAATTATGAAAAATAATTTAATATCACCAGATTCTGGTTAAACATCTGCTGATTGTCTTTGTTATGTAATAATGAATTATTTTCAGTATAGTTAAATATAAGTATTTTTTATATCTTTTGTATTATTGAATCAACTCAGATCATGTCTATAGCTTGCATGTATATATAAGGTATAAGCTTCCATTACTGCAGCCTTAAACCAGTGAAGGTTCCGGTTACTGTGGGTTTGTTGTGAAACTCCAAATACTTCCCAAACAGGCCTCCTCTGATGCTCCAAATGAAACCTAATAGAAGACGAGACATCCTTTAATTCCCCCCCCATCGCTCTGCCGGCTTGCTCTAAAAGGGTTGGGGGTGTAAACGGGCACCGACCAAACCCATGTCCTGGGTGTGGGCCGGGTGCCGGGGTGGGAGCACATCCAGGGGCCCAAAGCTGTGGCACTACGGGGGCCGACGCTGGGCTTCTATGTCCTGCAGGTGAAATGGATGAGGGTCAGCGTGTTGGAGGGGGGAGAGAGAGAGCCTGCATCCATGGTCATTGTGTGGGGGGAGGTACTCATTACAAACTGACCGTTATGGTGACAAGCAGTGACACACTGAGGCTTCACTCTGGGGAATTGGACGGTGGCCAGAGGATGGGATGCGCAAAAGGTTGTGTGGACATTGTATACGAGGTTGCATTGTTCCTGTTTTTACTCTCTATACATTAAGTGGCTATAGTGTGTACATGTGTAATTGTGATTCTGTGTTGCTGTGTGTGTGTGTGAGAGAGAGAGAGAGAGTGTGTGTCCAGGCTAGATAGCCCATATTTGCTAATCTGTAGGGGGTAGCAGGAGGAAGGGGATAGGGTCATAAGCCGGGGTCAGGTGTTAATTCACTGCTTCAAACCAGAGCCAAGCACCGAAACCAGGGGAGACCGGAGCAGGGAGCAGGGAAACCACTGTGGTGATGCATTCAAGGTCCACTGTGGTGCCTCTCGTCCGGCCGATTTCCTCTTTAGATTCCCCCTCACTCTTTCCTTCACCTCCTTCTGTCCTAAATTTCACCTCCTCTAATTCCACCCTTGCCCCCTTTCCCCATTCTGTCTCCTCTCCCCCGGCCAGTCCAGGGTGCTGCGTCCTCCCCCAGCTGTTAGACCAAACCCCCCCCCCTCCAGAGGTCAGTCCGTCTGCAGGGTCATCAGTCTGGGATGAAGCTGAACTTTGACACCGAGCCCTTGATGTATTCCAACCACAAACGTGCAGACACACTCACATAATGGGCATGTGTGGTCTCACAAGAGGCCCTGTTTCATTGTGGTCATTCTTGATCAATTTATCACCTCTCCTTTGTCAGTTATTGAAGTCCTGTCTGTGCTGGTGAAGCCGCGGTTTGACCGGCTGCTGCTGTGACCGCCGCCAAGTGCTCGAGCCGAGGGAGACAACACCTCCGACCACGGGGTCTCTGCGGATGATTAATCCAGCCACCGTTTATCAGCTAATCGATACAGCGATGATCGTGAATTGCCCATTGATTATGGTCAATAACCACAATTGACATGACTGTGTGGTGGAAGGAACACTCTGTCGAAGGATGAGAGCGATCGAGAGCAAAACCATGAAAGATGGAAGAAAAAAAACAAAACATCTTGTCCCTAATCTACGACTCAATAGTTTTCATCGATAACAAACTGGCATTCATGGAAATACAAACTGAATTTAGTCAGCAAGGCATTTAAAAGATCATACTCTTTTTTCATATTTTCTCTATAGCAATGCTCTTTTAAAATATCTGTGAAATATATAAAAATTACTAAATACAATTTTAAAAACCTTAATTCACAATAACCATACCCGCAAACATCTATGTCTATATTGTATATGGAATTTTAAATAATGGGCATTAACAGACAATTGTGATAGAAATTATTGAAATAATAAGCAGTGCTCTTTATCTATCAAAGTTTTCCATTCAGTCACAGCCTGTGTTAATGTATTCCTCACACACCGGTCACTGCTGGCCCCCTTCTTATCACACACACAAAAAAACGACGCATCGTGCAACTGCAATCTTTGCGCCTTAATTGAGGAACTGGCCAGACGACCTTTGACCTGCTGGTCATTACCACATTGTGCACCGGGCTGCAGAGAGCAGCCATCATTTGGGAGGGGAGTCGTGTGCAGAACAGAAAAAATGGATTAATTGTGGATGGCCTGTGGTGCTTGACACCGACTGGAAGTGGACAGTCCCCCCCCCCAACAACAAAAAAAAATATATATATATATATATATATACAGAAAAAGAAATCACACACATCAAAGCTTGATTTAACAGCAGAACCGAGCCAGTAAACGGTTTATAGAATGAGCTTTCAGACTTTAACATAAACCATAAAATTGAATGTATCGGTGGCGCGGTCTGTTTCAAGTTGATAAGGTGCGGGACAGGGGGTCACGGTGCCACTTCTGCACAAACACGCCGGCTCCTGATCATCTGCAGACCCAGGATCAGTCGCCTCAATCCTATTTGGATCATCTGTCTAAAATGTTAATACTGATAATAATTTGCCCGGAACACGCAGCTTTTGAAAAAACAACCACCTCGTGCAGTATTGTGAAAATATGGTTTGATACAGATATCGTGCAGGTTAATGCAGGAGTTTCCTTAACGTGCAGGTATCATTACTTACGGTATTTGATTTGTACACCTGATTATTATTTGAACTTTATAAAAATTGGCAGTATCGCAAAGGGAATTCTCATCCTGAAGATTAATTTATAAGCGACTCTCCTTTCACTTTTTACTCTGTTTCTCACATTTTCACCGGAAAAAGAAAATAACCGTTTTCAGCACTTCTAGGTTTAATAATTCTCAAATAGTCCGGGTTCTTATTTTTAAGACTAATGACTGATATGTTCTGATATCCACAGGGTCTGACGGAGGTTCTGTTTTCTCTTAAGACGATAAACGCACCACTTTCCAGTCATGATTTATATTTGCATGATAATTCAATAATTTATTCCTCCAAAGAGTCGCTTGAAATTTTCTTATACAAATATATTATCATAACACAAAAAAAGAAATGGACTTTAAGATTCAGATTAAACAATGGGGGACAATTGTTTCGAAATATTCTTGAACTGCAAAATGATTTTGGGTGAGTTAAAAATTAAAACCGTACATCCCCCGAACTGCAAGCAACAGGGTAATATTCCTAATTTAAATGTATGACAATTGTACAAATAAATAGTACGTGTGGGCTTATTGTTCTTTTATAATTTAAATAATATGCATACACGTCATCCAGAACTTGGAGCAACGAAATGTGCAGGGGAGGCAGCGACGATGAAAACCATCGTGAAATAAACTCGGAATATTAAAATACATATATGCAAAAATATAAAAATGGAATGTGTTAACATTTACATATTGTCTGAGTATTAACACCAACAGGCTGTTAAACTGCGACATGAGGTAAAACATGTTCACACTGATCAATAACACTGATTCTCCAGCGATGGATGTTTCCAATAATGACGATTTGGAGATTTAGACTTCAGATACAAAGAGTGTGTGAATGAATGTGAATGGATCAATCACATCACAGCGAGATTCAGATTCACTACGCTTTGAATTTAAGATAATTTAAAGGAATAAACTTGAAGCCAATTCTTAAATAACACATTTAAAAAATTGGACTATCAAATTACGGACGTGATTTGGGAGTATTAAAGCGTATACACACACACACTTGAACACAAACACATTCACACACACACACACACACACAAACATATTCTCTCTCTCACACACACACACTTTAGCATATTGATATTAAATTACACTGATCGTTATAAGATGAAATATAAGTCGAGACATTCACTTAAAACCTAACTGCAAAGTCACGAGCCGCAAAAAATGAAGAATAGAAACATTTTCACATCAAGAAAACGTTTTGACGGGTAAAACTAAAATATTACTATTATTATAAATTATTACTATCAACCCTTTTCTAATTGAGAAGGGTAAATGTGGGGCGTACACGTCTGAATAGAGTGTAAAGTAACTTCATGTTTCTCGGTGCAGCACTTTTGAATATGCAACACGAGCCCCAACTTTTAACGATACAGAATTTTCCTAATATGACTCCTGCAGTAAAAGCAACCTGATAAACTCAATTTTCAAAACGCAAGAGGGGAACATTCAGAAAAATTAAGATCGTGTCCTTCGGAGCTGCAGGCTCGACTGTCTGCTGACCAGAACGTGTCCAGGTCTCAGGGGGCTTCAGTCACATGTGCACTGTGCTTCACACTTCACGTGCTGGACTGATATTTGATATGATGACTTTCAAAGTGTCCACAGGTGGTGTGTGATTTTTATTCACAAGTGCAATCCTGAATGAACCAACAAACCCAGAAGACCAGTGCACATCTAGTTTCTAATTATTCTACAAACTTAGATGAGCTCACTCGGTGCTGCAGCCACCCTGTCACCTAAAGGCTTCAGTATAACGTTCTAGCATTTTAGATTCAAAATTCAAAGATTTAACCCAAAGACAATCAGACATGTGATATCAGAGAGAGAAAATGTAGCCATTACGTCCTTCATGAATATTCAGTGTTGATGAGTGAGACTCCACATGTTAAAGTCAGATGAGGCACTGATGAGTCTAAACGTGACCTTGTGCATCAGCTTAATGATTTTAACTGTGAGCAAAGGTCAAGCAGAGGTGGACGGAAGTAGAATTCACGTTTGAACCAAACCACAGCAAAGATCATTTATGGTTTCAAATACATCCACAGAGGTGTGTGTGTGTGTGTGTGTGTGTGTGAGTGTGTGTGTGTGTGTGTCAGTGCAGGATTGTGAGCAAACTGCAACCGCAGGTATTAAGTCAGAGAAGATGATAGTGGTTGAGATATGATGCGAGGACTTTACATCACGTTAAGTCCGAGTGTTGGAGGCGAACGGGAGCAGGTCGGTGATCGGGTAACGAGCAGCGCAGCGCCGCGGCGGAGAGCCGAGGAGACGTCCAGCTCCACCGGCCGCTCTCCTCCTCTCCTCTGCCGCTGCGAGCTCGCTGCTCGGCCTTATAAAGCCCATGGATCCCCCTCCTTTTAATTGATTTTCCTATAATTAACTCAGTCTGTCCATCGATTTCCCTTCTGCGGCCGATCAGCCCTCGCCGAGCTGAGGTGTTATTGTGCTATCTGCGGGCATCTGGATGCCGACGAGCGAGCGACGACAACATTGATTAAAAGCCTCTGATCGCTGGTGGACTTTGGCCGTAAACCACACACAGGAAACAAGCATTCACTAATTAAGACACGGGCTGCGTACGTGAACACACCACCGTGCACGTGAACATGCACCCACCTGTGCGTAAAAGCGCTTAAATGAGCCAACACGGCCTCTCACATTAAGGCATCAAACAACAAAGAGGATGGAACCTGAACGGGAGTCAGTAGCACAACAGAGTCTAAACAGTGTAAATCGTTGTCTCTTGCTTCAGCATCACTCCTCCCTGCAGGAGTCACAGCTCCACGCGGACACATGTGCATGAATTCAAATGTCAGCAGCGAACAAGCGGAGCCCCCACTTGCATCCAGAGTACCACGACAACGAGCACAGGTAGATACGATGCAAAGCGATGTTTACGACATGCAGGTGAGGAGCGGGAGCGTCACGGGGGCGAAGAGAGAGAGACAGAAAATGCATGTTCACAGCGCAGCACATTGCAAATCAAATATTCCCGCGGTAATACAACATGCAGAGCAGGCGAAGGAGACACAACGCGATTCGTCCGCGGAGCAAAGGAGCAAGGGAGGATGAGGAAAGAGGGGTAAAGAGAGAGTGGCACGGGAGAGAGGGGGTGAGAGGGAGAACACGAGGGTTGCCCCGGTGAATTAATTTCTCTCTAATCAATAAAAAAAAAGCCCAGCCCCGCACACACAAACACACACACACACGCACACACAAAAATCATTAGGACCGATATTTCTCCAGCACTCTCCCCTCTCTGCAGCGCCTTTCCCCAGGACGCTGCCGGGAGGAAAGTCCTGCTCCCCCCCTCCTGCGAGTGGACTACACAACCCCTTTTTTTCAGAATTGACACAGAAACACACAGAGAAAACAGAGGGGAGAGATGGGGAGTGTGTGTTACAGCTGAGCGGAGAGGAAAGGTGAAAAGACACATGGAAAGCAAAAGGAGTTCAGTGTGCAGGATGCATATCAGAGATACACCCCCCCACACACATACACTTAGACACACACACACACACCAACCCGCCCCCTAAGATCGTCTTCCTGCTGTCCTTTTTTGTTGTCTTTTTGTCTGTTTTGTGCATGTGAAAATTTACCAGTGCTTCCATCGGTGAACGTCTCCATCCCCGCCATGCGAGCAGCCTGTCTGGACAAGAGAGGGATGGAGAGCAGAAAGATGGGGGGAGAGGGTACGGGGGGAGGCAGAGGTGCATGTAAGGGGGGGTTGTAGGGGGGGGGCAGTGCTTGTGTGTGTGTGTGGTGGGGGGGGGGATGTGGGTCCGAGGCTCAGCATTAAACTGAGGAGTGGGGGTTTAGAGGTTGGATGGGGGGTGTTTGGGGGCATATGGTTACACCCTAACCTTTCATGTCCCCCATCTCTCTCTCGTTCTCCATCTCTCTCTCTCTCTCTCTCTCTCTCTCTCTCTCTCTCTCTCTCTCTCTCTCTCTCTCTCTCTCTCTCTCTCTCTCTCTCTCTCTCTCTCTCTCTCTCTCCATGTCCCTCCTTGTCCCTCTTCCTCGCTCCATCCCTCACCCTCGACGTGTGTCTCTCAATGGTTTCCATGGTGACCCGGTGGCTGTGGTGGTGCTGCTGCTGCTGCTGAGGAGGAGAAAGAGGCTCGTGCATGAGAGAGGGAAGGAGGGAGGAACAGTCATTTGAAAAGCGTGCGAGGAGAGGCTCGTTACACATGGGAGGGTAATTAGCAACACGAGCATTTCCAGGGTTAAATATCACTGCACAACAACCCGTTGTGTGTCTTTTACAGATACCAGGGATGATTGTGGTGCTGGTTTACTTTGCAGGTGCACGGTGTTTAAAGGGCCCGGCGTGACACAGGCACTGAGTCTTCTGCATAACAAAGCCATTAAGCACAGGAACAAACCCTGAAGTTCCTCAAGGTTACCCTTCAGCCCAGTCCTTGTTTCTGTGTGTCTGTGCTGTAACTTGTGACATAACAGCTGATGCTGACATGACTCAGTGAATATTCAGCAGCAGCCCTCTGTGCTGTTTTGAATATGAGGCCTCCTTTAGATTCATCGACGTGCTGCCACCTGCAGGCCACAGAGAACACAGTGCTCCCTGCTCAGCGTGAGCCCAGAAGCCTGCAGTTCATTGTGATCACAGAGGAGCTGACACAGGGACTCTTTCAAGTTCAATCATTAAGTCCTTTTAAGCCCATGATAAATGAAATTTAACACCTTTGTCAGGTACAACAGATATGAAGAAACATCAGAGTCCCAGAATTACTCAGACTTGCTCATAATTGAATATACGGTAAAGTAGCTTAGCACAAAGGCGACGTTATCTCACAAACCACAGACAGAGATGGTCTCCTTCCCACAGCCAAGCCGGGTGAATGAATTCTGTCTGGGATCAGCTATCAGCTATCAGCATGCTGGTCTTGTAGTTTTATACAGCGTACAAATATTAGTATTGTTGAGAAGAAACTACTACATATAGATATTTAAAAAAATGAAGGTCGCAAAAATATCTCGAAAAAAGTCCATTGAATGAATGTCTGCGTGATTGAGACATAACTAAACGAAACTCAAGTACATAATACTTTTGCTTAACATATTTAAGACATATTAAAGACTAAAATTATGATTATAAAATTGACCCCAAGTTGATCTGCATGTTGTAATTTAAGAGGGACTTCACTCAATCAAGCTAATTTTCTAGAACAGTAAACGTCAACATTTTTTGGGACGTTTCATGTTCTGTTGTTCTAGAAAATGTGCTTAATTTTGAATAAAGCAAGTGCACAGACAAAGTACTTCTCCGATTTGTGTGTATTTAAAGAAATGTGCTCATATGCTGTCATTTTGAAAATCTTGTCTGGGACCTGCCGTGGCTGGCGACTCTCTTTACGACCCCAGCCCGTGCACAGATAAACCAAGGAAGGCCAAGGAGCCAAGACGGCTTTGGAGAAGATCATCTAATCTAATTTTCTCTCCTCAATAAAAGCCCTCCTCCCCATCAGAGGGCTGTACCATATGCTGCAGGGTATACATACAATAACGGCAGCCCCAGTGGACCGGCAGAGGGCTATACTGTCTATCAGCTTTAGATGACACGTTTTGATAGGAGACTGATTTAAGCCTGAGCTACCGCAAGATGACTCGAGTCTCCATCCAATCAAGGAGGTGTGAGGAACACCTGCGGACAGTGGAATAGTCTTCGGGAGGATGATGACCGGCGTCCTTCCACACAGCCCCGGCATTGCATTAGCTTTTCCACCACAATACGATTTGCACCGTGGAGCCCAGATCCGCCTGTGATGTCTCTATGAAGTGTTTGAGGCAATAAACCGTACGTTTACCGGGCCACATGTTCACGGTGTGCAATCGTGTTTAAAAATAAGGCTCCTGTGATATATTTCTACTCCAGGTTAATTCCCCCGTTGAAGGTAATAGAAAGTGAAAACACGTGTGGAAACTGATTGATTCATTAAAAGACCAAATTCAATATCAACTTCACCATTGTTTACCTTTTTCATTGGCCTCCCCCTTGGTCCTGGCCCAGCTCCATCGCCATAGCAACGTGATCTCTGACCCCGTCTGTGGAATCCTTGACTGGGATCAGTGAGGCACCAGCGGAGCCTTTTGGCTGAAAGCTGTCGCTGTTTTGGAGGAGTGGGGATTGTGGCTGTGGTGATGCGGTTCAGCTTCGGGAGAACGCAGCTTCCAGGGGTCTGCTGCGACTGGGAGACTCAAATCCTGTCCTCGGACTCAAAACACAACTTCTGATCAAGAAACCACATTCTGGCTCAGAGAAAACTGACATATAGTGAGTTTAAAGTAATATCCTTTATCTTCAAATCATGATGTCAGCACAGGCAGCCATTTAACTTATAGTACTTTAGCTTAGCGAAGCCTGGAAATATGTGTTATCAGCTAGCATGTCTTTGTGTACCAGTACCTCTGAAGCTCGGTCATGTTTCTTTCATTACTCAGACATGCTAAAAGCCAAGGCTTAAGGGATGCCGGGTAGAGATGACACAATCTGTCTTATTTTATTGAAGTCCTTCCCTAAAGCTCTTTTTTTTTAAGTTCCTGAAAATTACATATTCAAAAGTGTGTCTTGAAAAATGTCCCCCTTGAACTAAAATAGCTTAAAGTAACTCCAAACCTTCCTTCCTTATTTCGGTCTTTATTTTTGCTGAATGGTGCTTCTCTGTCTCCCCACCCCCAAAGCTCACCTTCAGTTCGGAGCCTTTTTCCTGCTACTGGGCCCCACCCAAAGGTTGACACGATTGGTTCCTTAGGTTTGTGACATCACAGACTTGTCTGGTAGAATGCTGCCTGACGGAAAAGAAGGGCCAGACTCGCTGTCTTCGCTCTGCTTGGGTCTTGTCCTTGGATATTTATGAACAAAATTTCCCTGAGAGATCCAGATCTGCACCGAGATCTCTTTGACAAACAAATCTCTCGTGGTGATGCCATCCTAGAGGGAGCAATTGTACAGAGGAGGAACAAGGCGGCATCTTTTTGAGTTGGACCTCTATAGTTTAGCAGACTTACTCTGAAAGAATGGCCAGTTCTCCCAATGGGCATCACATCACTGGTCTTGCTTCAAGGCTGGGTGTGGTGAGAACTGGGCTTTCAAAAATCTCAGTTTTCCCGAAGGCTGACCTGGGGCAGTTTAACCAGCCATCAAACAAGACATACTCTGAATAGGGGAGAATCGGCCCTATCACGTTTTCCACTAGTCCCCAGCTCCCAAGTCAATGATAAAACTTTGTACAGACACTTGCCAGCATTTTTAAAGGGCAGTTGTGGTCAGAACATTTCTAACTTGTCGAATAATGATGGTGTTTATAACCCAGCATGTGAAAAGAGACAACGAGTGCTTAATATTAAAAATGTGATCCTTGTGGCAGCTGAACTTTACCAACAAGAATGGGCCATGAAATGCAAACAAAAATTACAATTCACTTAGTTGTGTTGCACAGCACTGGTGAATGTTTGTGTGAATTAAATCAAATAAATGCAATAAACAACCAACATTGAAAATTAACTTATGAATCAGAAATGTCCAGTTAATTTCCATGTGGTGTTGAGTGTCACATCTTAGTGACATTTTAAAATGTAATTTAGAACTCAGTCAGTGTTTCTGACCTCCTGAACAGGAGGCAAACAAGGAAGTGTTAAGGAAGGAAGTTAATAGGCTCAATACAAATTACAGGTGATCTAGCCATGTAAAGGATGAGAGTACTTATATAACATCTCCAAATTATGTATCACTACAACTCAATAACCTTGAACCATATTTGCCTAAAACCCATCACAGTGCCATGCAGAGTAATTACTTGGAATCAAAAGTGAAATGAGGCGGATTTTCAACCTGCCCTTTAGCCGACATTTACATTATTTATTCATATGCTCCAGAACTGTGATGGTCTACATCAGAGGACTTAATTATGTCCAAGGAGGCAGCACTGATCAGTCAAAGACCTCAATTACTACCATGAGGACGTAGCACTAGTGCATAACACATCAACATTTCTTAATGAAACAGTGAAATCCATTACATACAGGCTGATTGGATCATCTAAATATTCCCTCATAATCCTCTAAACATGTTGGCACAATAAAGGAATTAAGAGCCTCTATGTAACATTCACCAAATTAATGAGAATCCATGCAGATGAAAAATATATATATATTTTTTTATAAGCTGAGAGATGCTGACATTCTAAAAGTATCATGGCCATTTATAGAAAAAAGGATATGAAAGTATTTGAAAGTGGAAGCATCTTAACATTAAATTTAGAGCTAGAAGTCTGCTAGCAAAATGTCTTTAATGAATTACACCAATAATACATTTTTGGTGTGTAATGGATGTATCATCGGTTCAGAGGACCAGAGATATAGTGGTTATTTATTTATTTGATTGGCAGTTTGTCATGTACGTGTCATAAATATAACTAATTGTCTGTTCATGCAAGATTTAAAAACAAATAATTATAGGATGAATATACTGTGCTAATGCTTTTTACATTTTCCAACAGAATAAATGGTGAATTAGCTGGTGTTGGTTTTACATCATGCAACTCAACGTGGAAACCAACAGTGCCTAACATTACATCCCCCGCAATTAGACCTTCAAGCAAGTGTACGGCAGAAGAAAGGGGAAAAAATAGCACAAGGGCAGGTAGTTTAATAAGATGTTTGAAGCACTCATTACACCGTCATCTCGCCGACAGCTTAGAGCAAAGAGAAATAATTAAGGATCTGATCCAGGGTGACCTGCATTCGATGGAACTCTTCAAATGGTTCGGGGGCAGAGAGAGGGCACGTTCCTGCTAATACACTTACAGAGGCTGGAGGGCCGGCAGAAATATCAATTTAGAAAACTGTTCAAAATAACAAAAGACACGGACAGTGAGGCTCAGGGATTTCAGAATATGACAAGTGCTGCTAGTTAGCAAAAAAGGGGGGAATACAGTTATACACATTCAGTGCTACAGTATAATGAAGCTTTAGATCCATCTAGCCATTATCTCTACTGGTTATTCTTCAAAGGGCTGCTGGGGGGCTGAAGCCAATCCCAGCTGATATTGGGTGAGAGGCGGGGTACTCCCTGCTTATGGCAAGGCTGACAAATAAAGATGAACAACCAGTCACACTCACAGATGTGTTTCTACCATGTTCAACCTATATGTTGTTGTAAAAAAAAAGTCAATACCAACAGTAGCTTTAGGCCATCAACTCTTTATTTTTATGACCAAAAATAATTTCTAACATACAAAGATTTCCACAAAAAAGAACTTTTATACCAAAAGCATATTTTTTTAAACAAATATTTTCCAGTATTTAAATACCCCCCCGTATTAATAATACAAACAAACATTACAAACTGATGTACCAAAAAGAGATTTGTACACAAAAGTAAACATGGAAATATGTCCATTGTCCTACTGTCCCTCCCTCTGGCTGGTCCAGAAGGACTTTCCACTTCAGACAGTAGCAAGTCTGTCTGCTTAAGTCCTGCCTGTATGAAGGGACTTAAGAGTGAGGGGCCTTATTGATCGTCTTCTATGAGTGAAGTCCAGGCATTAGTTCCAGCAGGCTGAATAGACAGCTGTCCGTGAGCCACTCTACTGGGCCAACATAGCAGGGCTGAGTGGAGCTGGGATGTGCACTTTTGATTTTGATCTCCCCAACATCACTTCTATTGACCGACGCACTGTCCTGTGCTTTACTTGCTGAGAGAAGCACTTGCTGGGGCCTCGCTGGAAGCCTGGACACAAGCCACCGTTGCATTATCCCAGTTGCTGTTGACAAGCTTGTGATGATGAATCCCTCCATGGTCTGCTGAGACCTAGCCCTAATCACTGCTGTCATCTACTGGCAACCGCCGTATCCACTGACCACGGCAATCACAAGTTGGGTTATCGTGGTACACAGCGCCGAGAATCCTCGTATTTGTTATCAAGGTGTTTATGTGAGGACTAGGCTCACTGAAGTTAGACCATAGGTCAATTTATACTGAGAGCAGACCACTTTTCCATTTAGACTCAAAATCTCACACATTTTATCAAAGATCAGAAACTCTTCCTGGCAGGCTACTTCGTTTTTTTGAATTAGTTATGATTGGTTTAGTGTCGGTTCAATTTTTTCTTTTTTTTATAAATTTAGGTACCAAATTATAAATTTTCATTTTAGGGCGTTATTTTTTTAGGTATACATTTGCAACATTTTCTCCAGCCATTTTGAAAGATGGATCCCCGACTGGCCAAGGATTCATTAGTACAAAATTAGCAATAAGCACACAATGGTTTGTATTATTGTGGCCCATTATGACGGCTTGTGTATGCGTGTGGTCTCAACCTTGACCATTAGCATAAGAATGTATCAACACAATTTAATATTTTCTATATTTTGCAGCAGCCCTGGAGTCTTGACATTGATCATGTGAGGTGGGGCTTACCACTTCTGAGACAAAGTCTTCCTGGTCCTACAAAGTAGCACCTGTGCATGAATCCAAAGGAAAAGCACATTGATCCATTATGATTCACTTTCCTGTCACAAGTAACAGAAAGGATTTCAGTACAAACTGACCATTTTGAAAATGCAGTTCCTGAGATGAACACAAACTAATGGTACATGCTGCCATCTAGTGGTTACTAGATGGATCGCACGTCCAAAAGGATGTAAATGCTTCCAGATTTGCCTGTAAGTAAACTGTGTATAGCTTTACGTACAATTAAATTCTTTAAATCTAATGGGATGCACTTCGAAGAGTCTCATCATCCTACACAGACCAAAGAGACTCTGAGGCCCCCCCGGGACATGGAGACTGCTCTCTCTTAGGTCTCAGCAGCTTGCGGCCTTCCTCATAGTCATCCTGGTCCACACTGATCAGCAGGCGCACGCCCTCTGTGCCTGCTGCCATCCTCAGTGAGTCTGTGATGAAGACTCCCTTCAGGGCCTCCAGCAGAGCTCCACTCAGGTAGTCCCCCCAGAAGGCCTCCAGATTGTCCAGCTCTGTGAACTTGATGTCGCAGACGATGGAACCCAGGTCTCTGGCGCGCAGCAGCGAACTGGCTTGGCTGAACAACTCGAACTGCCGCTCCAGCGGCTGCCGCTTGTCCGAGGAGACGTTGCCACGGAGTGCAGACTCGTGCTCCAGATACTCGGCCCGGACACGCAGGCGGACATCTGATAAAGAAGGAGGGAGGAGCAAATAGTGGTGGAAAAAGGGTGAGGGGTGAAATAATGGTAGGAAAGGTAGACATACAGTGGGTAAAGGGGGAAGAGAGGAAGATGAGGAAAAGGTTGTTAAAAAAGGGAAAAGTGGGTGGTGGAAGTCAAATTGGATAGGCCAACAGAAACCGAAGGGGAGGGGCCAGGAAGCCAAAACCAAAGTTAGAGAAAGAGGAACAAGACAAAATCATAAGAGGAGAGTTAGTTCACATTATCATCAACATGGGGCCTTACATTCAGCAGAGGTTGAACGAGTAGTTTGAGAGCATGGAGTTCCAGAAAGGACACTGTGACCCAACAGGCTGATTAAGACAGGACTAAAAATTGTAGAGCGGAACATTTGAGGGTTTCTTTTGATAAAGGCTCATCAAAAGAGAAGATCCTGTGTTGCTTTGTGTCCACACTCTGCAACTGAACCAGTAGTTATTCTTCTTCTGAGGCAATTTAGGTAGTAAAGTTAGCTGTAAACTAGAGAGCTGGCAGCGATCAGAGGAAACTGATGGGACTTCATTTTTACCGTCTGGGGTTTGCATAAATCATGTTGGTAGAGTTCATATGATGAATCAATTCAAATCAACTTAAAACCTTCGTCAACTGTCAGGTGGAAGTTTAGGAAAAGAAAACTTCGCAGAGTCGAGCCCTGGCGTGGCTTCTTGTTCCAGCCCAGCGTTAAAACCCTGCAGATTCATTCTGATCAACATGTTTAATGCTGACAACTGATAACTCCCGCAGTTCCGCATTAACAGGATTGGTGTTCATGCAACAGCACAGCGAGAAAAGATCAGAGGATACATACTGTGCTGAGCAAGAGCACTGCGGAGACCGTCCCCCATGTCATTACTCCAGAACTTCGAGTGGAAACCAGCTGCTGACGACTTTTGCTGCAACACAAATCCATCTCTCTCGCTGGAACCCCTTCAGTGGAGGTCAACAGTCTTTACTACCAATGACATCCATTTCTCCAGGAACATTCTCATCAAGGTTTCATTGCAAAGCTGTGCAGGAACCTTATTCCGAGCAGTTTTAAAGCCATAGTTGCATCTCCCAGTTTGAAAAAACCCAGAGTCAAAACTCTCTGCTGCTCTCCTTCAGAAGGGGCTTGGGTCAAATCTTAGTAAGGAAACTTTAAATGTCGGTAAATTACAAAAAACGCCTTTAAATGTTAAAATAAACAGAAACACAACAGAATATGTTTTCAATCAGACCCAGAGGCATGTGTGTAAAGCTCATACATGGATCTGATGGGCAGACAATGACCGGAGATTTACTCATGGTACTGAAGGAGCTTATTACCAAGGACGTAACATAAACACTTCTCAATCTGACACAACACATTAGCTGCACATCAGCTCGTGAGCCGAGTCTTCCTATTCTTTATTCAGATTTCGTCTGGGGCTTTGGGAAATGGCACGGGACACAAGAGGGTTTAAGTTTGGGAAATGCCAACATTAGAAATGCAAATGTTGAATTAAGGCATTGATTTTGCATCTCTTAACATTTGTCGGCGAGCGATAACCAAACACCACTATTTGCATTTGTGCTTCACAAGGTTGTGTTTAGATTACTATGAAAACAGAGGACTGGATCAAAAGGGGACGCTTAATCAATAAGGTTTGACAAATTTAAAATAATATGCAGGATTGGAAACAACATCCATTTGAAAACCCACTTGCAGGAGATCGTTCAATCCGTTTCTATTACAAAGCAAAATCTTTTTCTTCACCGTGAAAGAATGACATTGTACAGACCTTTATAAAGACACTGTAGTGATTTAATAAAAATAATTAATATTCATATTTCTATTACAACACTTAAAATATAGGACCTTTGACTGAAATAATGTTTCTTATCTTCAGTCCATTGACAATAACAGAGATTTGATACATTTGGTTATCTCATCATAACACAGATCATGATTGTCTTTAGGACTTTAAGAACCTACACCAATTATTCATCCCCCTTTTTTCATGTTTCATTGTTTTACAACATTGGTGTACAGTGGACTGCCGACACACAGAGAATCATGCATAAAAAAGTATTAGTTATTGGTGATAAATGTTATTTTGAATTGAAATAGAAAGAAGTTTTATGGGATAACAAAATTGAAATTGAGAACTTTGTCCTCAGTGGCCCTGTTCATAACTGCACTTACATCCTTCTTAGCTGATCCAATCACAAGGACAGCTCTAAGTACAGGTGTGAATGCACCAAGGACGCTTCGAGGCCATGACATCAGATTGGTCAGAAGTCGTCTGGGACGCATATGGCCACTGCATATGGCCAATGGCCTGTGAACTTATGTAATTCTAAAACGCATATCATTGCCAGGTATGAACAGGACCAATGGTTGGAATAATCAAATCAGAGCTCACCCCTGGAAACACACTGTTCCCATTATGAAGTGCAGCGGTGGCTGCATCATGCTGTGGACAGCAGGCACTTCCATAGCTTGAGAAGGTAGAGGCTAAATTGAATGCAGCTAAATACAGAGAAATCCTTGAGGAAAAAACCTGCTGCAGTCTGCAAAAGAACTGTGGCTCGCATGTAAGTGCTCAACACGACGACCTGAACTTTGAGCAGGTTTGTTGTCACTTGGAACAAGTAATTAAAAATCAATCAACCATCGCACAGGGATTCAATGTTGTAAAATAATTAAATGAAAATGTATAAGGAGTAATATTTATTTACTATATATTGTCCCTGCAGGCATATTGTTAAATCAGTGACAGGATGCGTTTGTTCAGAATGTTAAATACAGTATTTAGCTAGGTACAGAATATTGACAATCACATTACCGGTACTTACTAAATTCAGTATGGATGCGATGAAATATGAAGGTAGGGGCAGTTAACATTTCGACCTTTTGAATCATTACCCTGTGTAAGGGCTGTGGCTATGATAAACACCTGCCCTTCATGCAATTAATGCATTTATGGATGGTGTCCGTGTCTGCCTTCCCATTTCATACTGAGCAGGATGGAGGTAGAGATAGTGGTAGTGAGAAGAAGACCAGTCAAAACCACAGGAACACAGGGATAGTCATTTTGTTAGGGTTACAGAGCACTTCACGCTTCATCAGACACAGAGAGATCCACTTAGACAGGACATTAGGAAGCACAGCTTTCATTTTCTCCCTTTAAACACTGAGCCCGTTTGGCTTCCTCCATCTCGCCCCGCCAAAATAAAAAAAAAGTTTAAGTACCCATTTATGAGGAGTCACTTGGAACGGAGAGCTTCAACTCTTTATCGATCCGTTCTTCTGCTGAACGACTGACCGAGAGAGTGGAGTGTTAGGGGAGTATCGAGAGACAGGCGGACAGAACTCTCTTTTCCCCACAGACAAAATTCACCCTCTGTACCAGTTTTGCGTAGCTCGAGCATTTAGTGTTCGCTCTCTCCCTCGCCTGATGTGTAAGGATACTGTTTTCCTGACACACAGGATGGTCTGTTTAGAACTGCGAACACAGAAAAGGAGAGAAAGAGAGAAAGAGACAAGCACAAGTGGGTTGGAGATCTGTCGACTGGGTGGGTTTTTTTCATCATCAAGCAAGCATGGAACAGCAGCACTCACTTCTCTTAGTTGTAATGAGGTTTGAGTCAGGGCAATAGTTGATACTGACAAGTTCATCAGCTCAGAAATCCCCTTGCTGTAGCTCTACAATATAACAGCAGCGTCTGAGTGGGATGCTTGGGACTACTCTTACCTTGACCAATTCCGTTACACTCACCAATCCATTATTTAAGCCCTGACAGTAGCATTAATCTTTGATGTGCATTAAACCATCCCATTTAGATCGCACAAAACTACGACTGAGCTCAAGTTAAAAACACCTTATGGGCATTTGTACCGTTGTCAGAATCTGATTGAGACGTTTCACTGAAAATGATCCGAGAGATGAATCCTGACAAGTATTTGAAGTCTGTTTAAATGTTGGGGGCCAGCATCAGACTGAACCGCCCCATCTATCTCTGCTCCCTCTTGACAAACACACACTCAGGACTCACACAGGCTCAGAGATAAGATACAGCAGGAGCTTCCTTCAGCAAAGCACTGTGGGGTGATTTCTCTCAGAACTGCCTGAGTAAAGCTTACATTGGTTTTTCTTTTAAGCAGCTGTCTATTGGCAGCCCTGTTAGATTCTCCTAGATGAAATACTGGGCTAGTTCTTCAGAAAGGACCCAATTATTATTATTTTTAAGTTGAGGCTCCATGATCCATTGTGTCTTAGGTTACTGGATCTGAGTCATACTCCTGAGTCAACCTGGTGGAGTCAAGACAGCAACATGTACAGTCACAAGTACATCACTCATCCTGAATAACTAAGAGTGGCTGTCTTCATTGATAAAGGAATTTCTTCTTTATCTTTTTTATTAATTTAGAATCACAAGGTCTTCATTATATAAGTATTTCTGACCAAAAGCAGACGATTGACATTAAAAACAGAACAATTGATAACGTTGATATGAATGACTTGAGTGAAACTTCACATAAAGAGCAACTGGTGTTAGTGTTAATTGAATTGAAGCTTATTTTGGCTGAGAGAGACTACCATTGGCCGATTAGGGCAGGCAATGGTTGACACGTGGAACAGGACATTGATAATTGATCACAAAGGACAGCTTTCCAGTTAGATCGTTTTAAACAAATGCTTCAAGTATTTTTTCAGGAAGATGTGCAAGGTTTGGTGGTTGGCTCTTGTGACAACTTTGTATCAAGCTTGACTTTAAAGCAGAGCAGCTTCTTAGAGACAACCTACCAATCCAAGCTCTGACCAGCAGCAGCAGAACATAGAGAAAAGGTGATATGAGGGAGAAAATAATATAAGGAGGGACCAGATGGAGAAACAGGCAAAATGTTGATGTTACAGTTAAGGAGATATTGAAAATCTAAACATAAAGAGCATGACGGTAAACAAGAAGATGCCTGTCAATTGAAAAGGAAGTGCAAGGAAAGGAGACAAGAAGAAGTTGAGTTGGCAGACCGAAAGTGCTGACATGACAAGTTGACAGTGAATTCAACAAATAACCACTGCAGTTCTGGCTTTATGTAGTACCGATAGATTTTATACTCAATACCACCACATCATAGACATTCTAATGCTAATAAGATTTTCAAGCTAAGTGCGTCACTGACATTGACACTGTTAATAACAAGAAATCTATCCAGCTGACACACCCGGGCCACTCCCTCAACTGTATATCTGTATATCTATTTAGGGTCAATGCTCTTATGTTAAGAAGTTTCACGTCTTCTGAAGAGTGTAAGACATTCGTCAAACTTTGTCCCTGTTATCCACACTTTCTTTCTTCACAACAGAATATTTGCTCCATTACGCAAAGGAGTTAAAAGACACTCCTTTGTGTGTCTTTTAACGCAAAGGAGTTAGGTTTCTTTGAGTTAGGTGTGCAAGGTTTCTGTGCGTCAAGATTATTTTGGATGATTGTTTAAAAAAATATAGAAAACTCAGGCTTATCATGGAAACGCCTTCACTCAAGCTGAGAGTCCGAAGACAAACAACATCAGAATTGTAGGAGATATAACAGGAAATATGTTGATGCTGCAGGCGATGTTAATGGATTGAATAGGATATCGAAACTTATAAAGTTAATAAAAAAGGGGAAATGATATATGTCACAGAAAAAGGGGGCGGGTGATGGTGCTGAAGGCAAGACAGGAGAAGCTTAACAAGACCAGTTAAGAATTCAGGAAGTGCTCTTACCACAGGACGCTTTAAATGGTGGTGGTGGTGGTGGAGGCAGCGGCTGCCCCTGTCTGCTTGTCCTCCTTGGCTTACGGCTCCAGCCATTTCCCCTTTTCTTCCTCCTCCTGCGATTGGGTAACCCAGGCATAGGAGGGTAATTATCTGACAGAACAGGAATGGAATTAGTGGATTAGGACAATGAGCGCGGAAAGGAGATATTTGTGTTTGTGCTGACATTTTACTTTGTTTACTTCGTTGATATCGGATCAAAACATCCATCATTGAAAACAACTACATGCAGCAAAACTACATTTGTTCTCTTACTGAGCCTATCATACCTTTTAACCGCCAATGGCACTAGCATTAAGTGTAGGGTAAACCATTTCCAATGTAAAGATAATAATCAGTAGTTTTGAACAGTCCGCCTCCATGACAAAAATGTTTGCACTCACACTGCAGCCTATACAACTGGACAGAAAGATACAACACAATAAGTGCGCTTACCAGTTCTCAACTGCTGTGTGAAATAAGGAAGAGGTATTTCTGTCTGTCTACAGCTGTGACGCATTCCAGAGACGCACATCGACTCTCTGTTTTCTGTCCCATATCTCCGTCTAGTTCTCTCTGGAGAC
The DNA here is from genome assembly GCA_038501795.1 of Pseudopleuronectes americanus. Classification (NCBI taxonomy): domain Eukaryota; kingdom Metazoa; phylum Chordata; class Actinopteri; order Pleuronectiformes; family Pleuronectidae; genus Pseudopleuronectes; species Pseudopleuronectes americanus. The sequence continues at coordinate 7,863,063 of CM076722.1, forward strand.
ACTGTAAAACAAAAACTATAGATAAGTATCATGGGCATAGGAGTAGGAAAGACTTATGCAATGATTGATAAAACTCTAACATGTCGTTGTAGTGAAAGGCAGCAGATGTTGCAGTCAACATAAATCTCCAAATCTGCTAAGAAGCACTTCTGAGATTCATCCTCACCTGTCCTCCTTTTCTTGTGGGACACTAAGGGCAGCAGATCATGACGGGTGAGGACTCTTAGTAGTTGCAGTAGTGGCTCCAAGTTGCCATCGCTAAGGTATCCTCGCCGCTCTAGCTCTAGCAACAGCTCGAGGCCACTCTTGGGTTTATGTGAGACCTCCATGGGGTGATGGGGGGCCTGAGGCTTCACACGGCCCCAGGCCTTCAGCAGCTCGGGACTCGGGGACACTCCCGGGTCATCTGGCTCGTCCTCACGGGGCTCAACCGTCCAGCCTGCTGGATTGAGAGGGTGCGGCGTGGAATAGGCTTCATCCAGAAGGAATGACAGCACTTCTATGTCCGTCTCTGTCAGCTGAGAACCGACTATTTCAATAACCTCGTGTAGAGACAGCATCCCATAGTAGTTCAGACACTCTGTTTCATCCCAGTACATTGAGTCCCTGAAAGGGTACTGGTGGACTGCAGCCATGATGGAGGTCTGTATGTGGCCTCTCTCTACTCTGCCACCTGTGCCAAGACTGGTCAGGATCGAAAATAAATAGATACAACACACAAATATTACATTGGTAAACATGTAAAGGTCCAACTGTTTACTATTTCAGCACATGCATCAAGTAATCGCTAGATTAGCCTACTGAGATTTGCCAAGTACTTCTACCTGTAATACTTCAAGTCTATGTAAAAACTCTTACCCAATTAAACAAGTAGTGCTTTTACTTGAGTTTATTCTTTTTTCAAAGAACTTCCTCCACCACTGGTGAACTTTTGTCATATTGCTCTTAACAGAAATTCAACTGAGAAAATTATTTTTGTGTATTTCGCTGCGTGTGGGCAGATTTGCTTTTTCATATGAAACACTTCATTCATATACAAGTTAAAATAGGTTGGACTTCCACTTCCTGCCATGTTCTCTGTTTGTTTCCCCTGTTTTCCATGCATGTACTAACTTTGGTGAAGCACACATACTTTTTGCAAAGACTTAAAAGCAGATGTTTGGACGCGAGGCGAACACAAGCTACGTTCATAGTAAACTACCCTGAGCCCAACAAACAGCTGTCTGCGCTGTAGCATGGAGCTAACGTGTATCTCCCGGTGTGTGGTGGTTTGTTTGTGCAGAGCTCAGCTCTCCTACCTCGAGTCGCCGTCAGTTCGAGTGTGTGTCCGAACTCCCCGAGCGGACCTGAGGCAGCTGCGTGCTCGTCCCTGTGTGGAACTGGAGCGACCGGAAGAGAACTGGAGGGAGACACCGGGACTCGAGCTCGTTCCTCAGCAGCAGCCGGTGGAGCAAATTACCCCTTTGACACGTTACGTAATCAGTCACGTTCTTGTGAGAGAAAAAAAACAACAACAAGCCTCAGGAGCAAAAAACAACAAAAAAACACATTTCGAGCTAAATACACAAACTGACAATAACAACTAGTACCACAATACGTTTGGAATATGATGTTAAAATATGAATAAAGAACTAATGTTCAGAATTAGCAGAATACTGTCTTTACGGACATTAACGGGACATTTGCTTACGTAAGCTCGTGACGAGGCTCGGTAAACAAACACTGCCGGAGTTGCGTCCACGCTGACGTCAAACAAAAGTGAGATAAAACCGTAACATCTGTAAAAGTGTCACATTATAAAAAGTTAAACGCGTTTCACGGATCATCTTCTGTGTTTGTTGATGTTGGGCTGGAAGCGCCCACAGCTGCCAAACACTAGCACGAGGAGGAAACGGGCCAATCACAGCCCTCCGCCCGCACTATGACGTCAGGGCATGTTTGGACATCACTGATCCAGAGTCCGATTTTCCCATCGAGCCCCAGATTGAGGCCGGAGCACCGAGAGTAAAAGAGCGGATCCCAGGTCAGATGATACTCCTCTATTGTCCCAGCGTGTGGCTGAAAACA
>CM076722.1:7865329-7895329 GCA_038501795.1 Pseudopleuronectes americanus
TTTTGTTCTCATCATTAAGCACTTCACACTGATGACTTTACTAACACATGAAAGTGTGAAAAGAAACTGTCAAATAAATATATACAGTATATTTTATAAATTCTTCATATGTTTTCTTATGTAATGTTTACTTTGAAAAGTAACTTAAGTAGTTAAATAGATGTACTGCAGGGAAAAGTATATATCTGGACCTACAGTTAAGTGAAGTACATCCACATATATCAGAATTTTAAATGTAGTAATCGTAATACTCCATAACTGGGTATATGACACAAGAGGTTTTTAAACCTCATAGATGCTTTGGGAGCAGACAGAGCAGCCCAGCGGAGACCGGTAGTTCTCTGAGCAGTCGGTAGGTGGCGGTGTTTTGCGTCCAGGCAGCAGGAAGTAAAACAACATCCACATCACATCCGTGAAGCAGGAGAGACACAGGAGCTTCTGACGATCCCATCAAACTTCTGCTGTGAGTACTTTGTGTTTAAATAAACAGTTTTAATCTCGCAGACCTATTTCATCTGCTGCCTGTTCGTCTCAGTCACAGATTTAAAACCATTTAAACCTACCGCAGCCTGAAGGAGACATAGCGTTAGCAGTGAAGCTAACAACAATGTTTTGAAGAAGCAGCAAAGTTGCTATCGTAACAGCTCAGCTACACGGTTTACTGATATATAACAGGACCTATTGAGGTAATTCTGAAACGTTGTCAGAGTTGATCAACACCTGAATTTCAAATGATCGTTTGTTGGCAACAGTTTCTTAAACATCCGGCTTGTTCAGCGATGTGGCAGCGACCCAACCCTGGATTTTCCACGACTCAAATAGTGCACTGCAGCTAAAAGCTAAGCTAACTGTGTCTCCTAGTGTTGTGTGAGTTACACTGACGTCAAGTGTGAACAACAAGCTGGTTAACACTTGTCAAGTTAGCTGTTTCCCCCTGACACTTTATACAGCAGCTCATTTTAACAAACATACACAATGCAGTGTTCGTACTGTTTTCAAGTAAATAATAGTCTATCGTGAAATATCCCAATTATTAAACATCACAAGATACAAGCAGCTAAAAGGAGGTTTGCATATCGCTTTTTAAAATCTTACCAAACGGTGAATATAAAATACATTTGAAAGGAAATGTAATTTACATAGCTAGCATCCCTTCACTGTTCTAAAGCTTTACCTTATCTGGGGTTTCATAGAGGCTGTGATTGATGGGTTTATCTCATCAAAGTAAGTGTGTGTGTTGGTGTGTGTGTGTGTGTGTGTGTGTGTGTGTGATACCTGAGTTTTGATACTATAACAGAATTATGCTTCATAATTACTTACTTAGCTTCGTTTGAACATTTGTACAAAACTTGTTTATTCCCAAATCTATCAAGGGTTATAATAATTTGGCACCAGCAGCATACTCACATAGTCCTGTGTAAATATGCTAACCTCCCTATGTGCTCATAAATAATTGTGTACAATTGTGTGATGTGTTATTCACTTATTATTGCTTTGTGGTGGTTAGTCTTTAGATGCCATCTGGAGCGCCAAAGGGGGAGAACTGTCAGGTCGATATGGACAGTAAAGCCGGAGATCTGTTCAGTGCCGGAGATATGTTCGGTTCCGAAGACGCATTTCCAACTGGCAAAGGTGGAACTGGAATCATGTCAAAGTAAGGAATCATATTTTTAATTTCCATAGTTATTTTGTCATGTAGTAGTGATAATAATACTGTTATCAAGAGGGTTTTGATTCTACGTTGCTCAAATGTTCCCCCTTATTCCTGATGTGAATGTAATGAAGGAGCTGCCACTGGTATTTATTTAGAGACTAGCTGTAATAGTCCATCTTTGACAGATACCCAGTTACTACATGCAAAGGCATTTACAGATACCTCTAGTTTCCAGTTAATTACATAATTGATAATAAGCAACATGACTCTGTATGTTTCTGAAATTCCTAATGCTTCCCTATGACCTCACTCATTTGTGGCTCACTTCACAGGCTCTGGCTCCCTAAAGGCCTCTCAGTCACTTCGGCTAAAGAGTGGATCGATAAGCGTCGGGTGTCCATTCGACCGTGGTCCGGCTTTGTGGACCAGCGCAAGTTTTCGAAACCCCGAAACTTTGGGGAGTTGTGTCAGAGAGTGGTGAAAAATGTGGAAACATTCAACAGCAACTACACCTTCATCTTCCTGGGTCTCATCCTCTACTGCATGTGAGGCAAAAAACCAGTTTGTGCTGTTTTGAAAGTGGGAACCTTTTCACCTGCTGCTGCCAAACTCTTACTCTCACAGCCTCATATACACATTGGAGCGTTCTTGAACATGTTTGCAGGGTTTTCATAGGTCTACATTAGCAGTGGGTGTATTAAATTAAAGGAAACAGGATTGGAACATCAGCAAATAACTTAATTTAAGATCTAAAACTAGTGCTGAAATGAACAGGTGACTGATCAGCCTGTCTATGATTCCTCTCCTCAGTATCAGTTCACCCATGCTGCTGATTGCCATGGCTGTGTTTGTTGGTGCCTTCTACATAATCCACCTCAAGTCCCAGGAGTCTAAACTGGTTATCCTCGGTGAGTTAAACTGCCTCAAAATATCAGCCACTGTGTTAAGTGTGTGTGTCTGCAGATAAAAATCAGTCCAGTCTTTAAAAAATTATGTTTTCAGTCAATTTACCAAATCTGCACGAGACATCAGATAACCACTTCTAATCTTTGACATGAGTTAAATCTGGGAATTATCTCATTCACCAGGCAAGGTGCTGACTGTCCCTCACCAGATGGGTCTGGCTGGAGCTGTGTCTCTCCCTGTGTTCTGGTTGGCTGGAGCTGGAGCCGCAGTCTTTTGGATTCTGGGTAAGTCAAACAGCATCGTTTGTCATTTGATATTCATTCCAAAGATTAATGAATATTATGTTTGCAAAGCTTGTCTGGCAAAATATGTGTTTGTGTGATATTAATGATCAAATACATGGATTCTGCAGTTGCATCCAGTGAAAATCTCTGTAATACTCCCTGTACAGAAGGAAAAATCTCCCTTCTCGTTGTTCTCCGCCTTCACATTCCCCCTTTCTCCCTTTGTCACGTCTCCTCTCAGGAGCGACGCTGTTTGTGATTGGCTCTCACGCTGCGTTCCGTGAGCTGGAGCCATCTGAGATGGAAGAGCTCTTGATGGAGCCGGTGTGAGGAGCAGGCTGGACTCTCAGGAGGAGCAGGTCAACGATCAGTCTGTACTTTGACCCTGTAATCGTTGAAGCTGAGAATGAAAACTACTCGTAGATCTGTGTATCCTGTATTCCCTGTATTTTCTTGCCTCTAAAATAGTTGTTACAGACTGTATAGCTTTTTTCAAACTCATTCATGCACATCTGTCAATCTGCACTAAGAATTAAATTGTGGTCGGGTATTTAAGCACAATATCATGCAGACTCTATGCCTTTCTCTGCATATGTTTAAACCTTGGAGGCCTCTGGTTCACGTCACACAGCCTTTAGCTCCTTGTTACGTTACATATGCAGAGACATCTCTTTATTTATCTCTTTGCTGTACGCTCTGCTGTAGATGTCATAGGAAACCGTTTCAGTCTTTTTACTTCTGTAAAGTTAATTCACATGCGATGGTCTCAGTTCTGCTAAAAATATAATTTTCCAAAGATAAAGTGCCATTTAAAGCTTTAAAACCCGTCTCTTGAGATGAACATGTACAAAAAAGCTAAATGTTTTATTCAAGTGATTCAAAAATTATATAATGTGGTGTCGGCTGCTTAACAAAGGTTAATGAGACCGAATCTTAAAGGTCAGTAATGGTGTTTAATTTGGTACTTACTCTGCTCACAACATTCAGATCTGAAGGTCATTTCCTCAAATGTACACAACAATTCCTCAAACCTGAAATATTTCTCTTTTTTTAAATCAATCATTTACTTGTTTACATTTCAATGAAAGTGTTTTTGTATTTAAATTACATTTTGGAAGTGCAATAAACCCCTGATGTAAAGGTACCTCCCTGTGTCCTGTTCCTCGTTGTTTCTGCATCTTATTAATCCTGGTACAGCTTCAGTCCAAATAATAATAATAATAATAATCATTACAATTTCAATAGGTCCCTCACCATTCGGTGCTCGGGCCCTAACTACAGTGGACTCGTGTTTTCTGCAGGAGTTGCATTGAACTCAGTGGCCCTCTACACTTAGTTTGTACATTTCTTCATTATTCTGCTCGGGTCTGAATACACAGTGGAGTAGGACAGTTCAAATACTCCTGGCTCCTCTCCTCTGCCTGTAGTACACAGCACTGCAGCGCTCACCAACCCCCTCTCATGTCCGTCCCCCCCCCCACGGTCCCCCTCTTGTCCCCCCGTTTCATGTGACCCCCGTGACCTGTGGTCTGTGACAGCGCTGCGAGAGCACCCCCATGCTCACGTTGCCATGGCGATGACCTTGGAGGGCCGTAGTCAGACGCACACACTCGCTTACACACACTGCGGCAAAGGCGAGCGATCGATATTCTATTATACGGAGGGTGTCGAGAGGGGAGAGAGGGAGAGTCGCACTGCAGTGAGCTCACTGCAGAGACACAGGGGAAATTAGAGAGAGGGTGAGAGTGTGAGCGTGTTTGTCAGCGAGAGTGACAGAAAGTGGGTGTGCACGTGTGTGTGTGTATGTATGTATGAGCAAGAGAGGCTGCCTTTGTCATTGGACAGTGGTTTAGTGGTGCCAGAAAGTTTTTGTGTCACTTACTCAAAGGGACATGTCCTAAATTGTCTCTGGATGCAGCAAAATGACCTCTAACAAATCTTATCTCTCACGTTACAGAGCAGTATATTGTGTATAATTTATTAGACTCGAGCGCTCGCTGGGCAATAAGAGGTTCATTTAAAATAGATTACGCCTGTGGCACAGGGAGGAAGCACGATTGCAGTCTGTTCCCTGAAGATAAACATATACTACCGTGCCTGTTTGAAGGAAAGTCACCTTTTGGAAAAAGCTACTTTTATTAATAACAAAATGTGTCATTCTTTCCCAAATACATTACTTATGTATTATTATTTATTTTGGGAAATAAAATATTGTTAGTTTTTCTGCTGCTGATAGTGATTTTCATCCTCTTGATTTCACAGACGAGGCGAACACATGTACGGAGCAGTTTGGTGCATTACCCTGGGCTGCTGCCAACTCATGCTCCTATGGCAGATCATAACACTAGGTGGCATCCCATCCGCAGATTTAAGACTAAAACTATTTACTCTTTAATTGTTCACTTATACAAATATACAAATGAGTTAGCATTTCATAAACTTCATAATTTGATGGAATTATTTAAGATGGTTTATTTGCATATTTGAATTCATATATTGTGATGACCATGAAGCTGATAAGTAGGAGTCGCTATAAACATAGCTTAAATCTGACAGAAAATCTTTTCCCAGTGGAGAGTTGTCTTGCAGGGCTATAGATATAGATTAGCAGACTAGAGTGGTGCGCAGTCTTTTTAGAAACCACATTTAAATTCACTAGATCCATTTTTTCATTTGGATCAACAGCAAAACGCCCATACTCATATATATATCAGTTCCCTAAAGAAATTTCTCTGAGAAATTAGCCCCTTATCGATCCACACCAACATTTAATTGGTTTTCCCTGGGTTATAACATTTTCTTAATCACGGTTTATCAAACTAAACCAGAGGAAAACATTAGCTCCTTGGAGGAATTAATAATTTGAGGAAAGAGTAGAATGAGAGTAAAGCTTATTTTGCTTCAATAGTCAAAGACAGAAACAGAAAGAAACACAGACACGTCTGAGTTGTAATAAATGTTCTAGATGTTTTATTGGTGTTGGTTTCATGTATTTGACACACATGTTCTACTAGTTGTGTTTTTATTTCATTTATTTTTTTTCTTGAATTTCAACCCTTTCAGCCATCTGAGATAGACCCAGCCTGAGACCGCTGGCCCTTCACTGGTCCCCAACACAAACATGCACTCAGACCCGGGTCAGACCAGACGAGCGCCAGGACCTGGAGGGAACCAGGCCTGGATCCGGTCCGGTTAACAGAGCCCGGGCACATGGACGCATCATCACCACTCACCACAGCACAACACACTGCACCACATCATTCCGACACACACCTGCAGTGAAAGGAACCTGACAGCCTTAGAAACACGAATCTAAAACCCTGCTCTGCTGTTACATTTTTACAGTAGCCTCCTGGAAAACCAGCAAAAAAATAATTGAAACCAAACAAAGAAAAGAAAGCGAGAGACGCGTGTCTCTCACTTTTTCCTATCTCAACAGTTTTGTTAATGTTCTTCCTCATGAGTGTCTCTCTTGAGCTGTTTTTTTCAACATGTTTTTTTTTATTGTTTCATTTAAATTCAGTATAGAATTATATAGATTTCCTAGAGCACACAGAAAGATTGAGTTGCATTTACCAACTTGGGGGTGGGTGTACTGTAATAGTTAATAACAAGGACGATGGTTCACACAGTGCACACAAACAGAGACAAACGGGGGGCGGGAGGGGGGGGAGGGAGGGAGGGGAGGGCAGGGGTGTGAGAGACAGAGGGGGGGGTGGAGAGAGGAGGGACAGGACGCCATGGGGTGTGCTTTGTTAGGCCTAAATGAGGAAAAAGCAGCTCTCACATACCCACCCTCCCGTTTTTGGAAATTAAAAAAAAATAAAGACAGGTAAAACCGTTGACACCCCCCCTTCCCCCTACCCCACATATATCAAAAAAACAACAACACAGTGGCCGTTGAGAAACAGAGGAGAAGGTAAAATGGACGCCAGCGAGAACGACAGGGAGATGGCCACTCCACTGGTCCTCCACAGACAGGAGACGGAGGCAAGAGGTGGCAGTCGAAGTGGTGTCGGCGGTGGGATCTCACCGTGTGATCTTTTAATGTGTGTGTGTGTGTGTGATTGAAGGACAAGCAAAGGGATGGCGAGCAGGGAGAGGAAAGAGGAGAGAGGAGCGGCGGTACAGGGAGACGCGGGAGAGCGTAAGGAGCTGGATGGCCCTTTTTGCAGAGCATAGACACTCCCTTTGTATCCTTAGCTCATTCAAATCTACATACACAATATGCAGCTGCCGTTTGGTAGATATATTGGTTTATGTACACAGCAGTGAGAGAACACATGCAAAGAGTATCATAGGAGATGGGAAGTAAGGGGGGGCGGGTCAGTGTAGAAAGTTGTAAAGGTGCTTTTGCTGTTTTTAATCTTTGGGGCAGTTTTGATGAAAATTGCTTCAAAGCGGTTTCTGTCTTTAAGTGGGGCGGGGGGGCGGGGCGTCTGAAGGTGTGTCTTGCCGGGGATGGAGTGACGGGGGGGAGAAATAAGTGGAGGAGGAGGGGGGTTTGAGCAGAGATGCTCCGTCGATCAATAGTATGTCTCCCTTTCCACCCAACCTGGTGTGCAAATGAGACAGAGAAAAGAAAGGTTTGTTTGTTAGAACATGGTCCTTCATCAAAATACTCATTCATAAGATCTTTGGTGTAAGATGTGAAGAAAAGGAGACTCACCTCCAGGATTCCTGCGGATGAGCAGTTTTCGGACTTCATCATAAACAAAGATGAGAAAACTATATGGGAATGCACAGAACCACCAGCTGGGTCTGTGGACAAGAGGAGAAGCAGAATGATTAGAGATAAAGAAGCCGACACCAAACATCTTAACAGCAGAGAAGTGACTCGTGGGTTCATGCATGTGGGTGAATGTGGACGTGGTGCTCACTTTAGAGGATACATCCTCAGTGCCACGTCCATGCCTGGGCAGTAGGACAGGAAGGCAGCCAGGGCTGTCTCTTCAAACAGGCCGAAGATCAAGATCTTGTTCCTGGGCAGAGGAACAACAAATATTAACCATGAGAAAAGACGACAGAGAGAACGAGACAACTGGAAGCATCGGGGCAGATCACATTGTGCTGCATCACAGTGGATACGTGGGACTCACTTCATGCCCTGCTGGAACACAGAGTTACGCCTGGTCTTGCAGACGATGACATCAGCCCACTGCACAACCACAATGCTGACAAAGAAGGCTGTGTGGCAAGTGAACTCCACAATCTTCCTCTGCTCGTATGTCTGAGGAAAGGAGAAGACAGAAAGAGGATGAGATAAAACATCAAAACCTACAACATCAACACACACAGTTTAAAAAATTCAATTTGATATATTTAAACCAAAAAAATGTAAATACTACATTAAAACCGCTCAGGATTCACTTACCCACTGTTGTCCATAACTGTCTTCCAGGTCGTTGGTGGAGCGGTCGTCCCAATCCAGCCTGATGCCGACTAGTCGAGTGGGCAGGAAGCCATTTTCAGCTAAGATGACAAAGTAGGCGAAGAAGCCTCCAAGAGCCTGGATCATACCTGAAGAAAAGACACAGACAGAGATTAAATAACATATTTTTAAAGTTTTCCATCTTTCTTATCGAGCTTTACCGAAAACACAGGTCATAAGATAACCGTGCTGCTGGAGGAGGACAAAGTCAATCTGAACACCGAACTACTTTGAGGCCACGAGGATCAAACTTCAATCCGGATCAAAAACACTTCACAGCGTGGATCAGAGCTGCAGTCTTCAGTCCACCTACCAATTTGTCCGTAGGCGATGCTGATAAGCCTCTCGTTCACCAGCTTGTCCCTGAATGGGTTCCTGGGCTGACGCTTCATGATGTCGCTCTCTGCTGCCTCATAGGCCAGGGAGATGGCTGGAACCTGAGAGACGAGGAACACACTTGAACCTTTAGTTACGTGTGAGGTGTTGCATCAACAGCAGCTGGATCCACTGTGTGTGAAAGATGAATCTGTCTGTGTTTGATTCCTCTCTCACCATGTCAGTTCCCAGGTCGATACACAGGATGGTGATGGTTCCCAGTGGCAGGGGGATGTTGACGATGATGAAGAGCAGGAAGGGGGTGATTTCTGGGATGTTGCTGGTGAGTGTGTAGGCGATGGATTTTTTGAGGTTATCAAAGATCAAGCGGCCTAAAGAGAGAGATGTCCACAGGTTACATCACATAGTTATCTAGAACTTCAACTAAATTTTTGGTTTAGTTCGTTCACACACACATTTCACAAATCCCATCCTCCTTTTTCCACTCATATTTTTCAGATCCTTTCATTAAAACCTCTTTAATGATTTAAAGGTTTTTCTGTCATCTCACCTTCTTCCACTCCTGTGACGATAGATGCGAAGTTGTCATCCAACAGGATCATGTCTGCAGCCTGCTTGGACACATCAGAGCCGGAGATTCCCATGGCAACACCGATGTCGGCCTTCTTCAGAGCAGGAGAGTCGTTCACGCCGTCACCTGTCACGGCTACAATGGCGCCCTGAGAGACAGAAAAACAGGAGTCAATTGATGAATATTTGTTAAATGCATTTATCCCTTTTTGAAGCAATCTATACAACACAACACAATATGACTAAATAAATAAGTCAAAGATAAATAAATTTGTTGATATTTCACATCTAACAAAGGGGGCATCAAATCAAATTCAAAACTCTATTTAGTAAACCAAATGTAGTTTTCATTTATAGGAAAAAAAAATTTGAATAAAAAAAGGTTATCTTTTTATGAAACCATCAAATTAATCTTCTAATATGAATAATTAATAACTATGTTTAACAATAACAATTCATTATGTGTCCGTTAAAGTAAAAATGTGATCCTCAAAAGCAAAGAAAAAAATCCCAGTGAAAAAAACAACGTTCTTTGTCAGACAGGGAATCTTCATTTAACAGGTAACTAGCGCCATCTGCTGTTGCAAAAGTATAACAATACTTCAAAATCTGGTCCCTGCACTCGCACAATGTAAAAAACAAGAACCATTCGTATTTTCTATTTTATTGCCCCTAATACAGTTTCTAATAATCTTAAGGTCTTCCCACCTGTCGCTGGCAGCCCTCTACGATGATGAGTTTCTGTTGAGGGGAAGTTCTGGCGAAAACGATCTCTGTGTGGTTCCTCAGGATGTCGTCCATCTGGTCCTGAGACAGCTCCTTGAGGTCGGTGCCGTGGATGACACAGGCCTTGGCGTCCCTAAACAAAGACATTCAAACTGTCATGTAGCCTCGTAATTTACCGTCATTTATACGGCCGTGTGTGTTTTCTCTGTAAACATCCTTTACCTGGGGTTGACCTGGTTGACAGGTATATTGAGACGAGCAGCGATGTCCTCCACTGTTTCATTGCCCTCGGAGATGATGCCCACCCCCTTGGCGATGGCCTTGGCTGTGATTGGATGATCTCCGGTGACCATGATGACCTACAACGTCAGGAGCAACAAAGATTATGTTTCTGCACGAGATTGCAAAGTCATTTTGAAACCGATCCTGTGTCGTAAATCACTGCGAGGAATAAAGAGATCATATATAAAGGTTCACCTTGATACCAGCAGATCGGCATTTGCCAACAGCGTCAGGCACAGCAGCACGGGGAGGGTCGATCATGGACATGAGGCCAACGAAGCAAAGGTTGTCAGTCTGGAAGTTGACATCGTCTGTGTCGAAGGCAAAGCCCTTGGGGTACTGGTCCTCGGGAAGCATCACGTGGCAGAAACCTGGGAGGAACAGAAACATGTGAAGGGTTAAATTGATGACGTCTATAAATATATGTATTAGAAAACAACACAGATTTCCAAATTGAACTGATGGAAGGGCTGCAGGGGTTATGGCCAATGCAGCAGCTAGCCACCAGGGGGCGACCCAGATGATTTAGTTTCCTTTTTACATACTGTCTTTGAGTCCAACTAAAAGCATTAAACTCAAATAGACATACAAACTGCAGAAATGTATTGGTTTAGGATATTTTTTGGGGTCAAAAGGCTAAATGAATGGATTTTTAAAGATGTTATGGTATCAAGAGCGTCCATACAAGGCAGAATAGACATATCAAAAATAAATATAACGGAATAAAATCCTAATTTGACTTCTCCTCTCTCCCTCTCTCCCTCTCCCCATCCCTCTTTACTTCTCTCCAGTTCTTTCAATCCTTACCGAGCACTCTCTCTCCCAGTCCTCCCAGTTCCATGTAAGCACTCTGGAAAGACTCCTTCAACTCGTCGTCCAAAGGCTGCTCCTTGCCCTGCAGCATGATGGTACTGCAGCGTTCCAGGATCCTCTCGGGGGCGCCCTTCATCACCAGCAGGTAGCGGTTGTCATTGAGGTCCTCGGTTTCGTGCACAGAGAGCTAAAGAAGGAGAAGGGAAATGAAAGTTAAGATAAAACTCTCGGAGGAAATATATGACATTGAGTGGTCTCAGACCTTTGACCTCTGTGTATTTGTAAAGTGTGTTGTGACTTGAGCGATATCTGGCCGTGACTTGCCTGGTATTTGTTGGTGGAGTTGAAGGGGATCTCAGCCACCTTCTTGTTCCTATCCCTCATTGCCCTCACGGAGCCGCAGCACAGCTCAATGCACTTCAGCAGGGCGGTCTCTGAGGCATCGCCAGCCACGTCACGCTTCAGGATGGTAATTGCGTCTTGTCCGGCTTTGAACTGAGCTCGGTTACACAGAGCGGCGACACGAGACAGACCCTGCCATGTCACTGAGCTCTTATCGAATGAGGCACCTGGAGGAGGACCAGACACGTGGACATTAATCATTGTGGTCGTACTGGTTTCCAGTAGACACATTTTTCAGACGTGAGGGGTGTGTGTGTGTGTGTTCTCTTCTTAACTTACCAGACTGGTCCTCTGTGGTGTCAGCCTCATGGATCTGGTTGTCGAACCACATGTGGGCCACAGTCATCCTGTTCTGGGTCAGGGTGCCGGTCTTGTCAGAGCAGATGGTGGAGGTGGAGCCCAGGGTCTCCACAGCTTCTAAGTTCTTCACCAGGCAGTTCTTCTTGGCCATACGTTTGGCGGTCAGGGTCAGACACACCTGTGGACAAAGACATTTATAATGTTAAACGATTCAGCTATTAAACTAAATAGTACAATAAGATAAGCAGCAACCAAGTTCATCTTTATTTAAAAGAGAAAGAAAGCAACATATATACAAACACCGTAAGGGAAATGGACAAAATAAAACTAAAATAAGTATAAAGTGAAGACAAGCTGGGTGCTAAAATCAAGAAATAAATAGAATAAAAAGAAAGAAACAGAGGAAATACTATGCTATGATTAGTGTCTAATAAAGAGTCCACTTACAGTGACTGTGGCCAGCAGCCCTTCGGGCACGTTTGCCACAATGATGCCGATGAGGAAGATGACGGCCTCCAGCCAGGAGTAACCCAGGACGATGGCCAGGATGAAGAAGGTGACGCCCAAGAAGACGGCCACGCCCGTGATGATCTGGATGAAATGCTCGATCTCCTTAGCGATGGGGGTTTTGCCGGTCTCCAGGCCAGAGGTCAGCGTGGGCAATGCGACCCATGACTGTGCGGTCTCCAGTGCAGATGACGAGGCCACGTGCAGTTCCTGGTTTGGGAAAAAGAGCAGATGAATAGATAAATATAAATTTATCAAGTCAGTATCTGTGTTTTGTAACCACATTTTTATCACATGGCTCAGTCCCGTGGGTTGAACCCAACCACTGGCACAATAATTAATTACAGAATGTGATTCTATCGCCATGGTGACATTACCTTCCACACAGTTGGTGGAGAAGAAAGCAACGTTGCGGGTCTCCAAGGGGTTGTCATGGGTACAGTCAGGTGACCTGCTCTGAGGCTCTGACTCGCCTGTCAGGGAGGAATTATCCACCTATAAAGAAGCAAAAAAATAACGTTGTACAACAAGAAGCAAGGGTTTAAATATTTGTTCCTGTGTGTGTGTTTGTGTGTGTGTGTGTGTGTGTGTGTGTGTGTGTGTGTGTGTACCTTGCAGCCATGAGCGGAAACCACCCTGACGTCAGCAGGGATCCTGTCTCCTCCCTTCACTTCAATCAGATCTCCAGCCACCACCTCCTCAGCGTTGATCTGAACCTTCTCACCCTCACGGATCACCAACGCTTGCTGCATGGGAGAGATCACAGACACACGCATGTGAGCACAGTAGCCAGTGAGTAAAACTTAATAGCTTAACACATATTTTCATGCCTGATAATTTTATGTTATCTTTCTTATTTTTGTCTGGTCTTATTTTGTTGTGACCTTGTTTAATAAGTAAGTAATAATTATTGTTTCTGTTTAACAAACACTTGACTGAGCAACAAAGTCTCTACATTGTCACAACATAATTAGAAAGGTAGTGGTAAAAGATTGTCATGTACATAAAGAAACATTAACTATTCATTTCTGACGTCTGCCAAAATATTTTTTAAAGAATAATAAATAGTCACTTTCAAGAATGTAAAGTCAGAGTCCATGTGTTTACCTGAGGCACCATGTTCTTAAAAGACTCCATGATTTTGGAGCTCTTGGCCTCTTGGAAGTATGAGAAACATCCAGTGATGACAACGACGGCTGTGAGCACGATACCTAGGTACAACTGGAGAGAGAGAGAGAGAGAGAGAAAGAGAGAGAGAGAGAGAGAGAAGAGAGAAAGAGAAAGAGAGAGAGAGAGTGATAAGTATACATGGGCAGTGGAGGGGCACAGTGAGTGACAAATCCCCAGTTGTTATTTTATGTCTATGTTTCAGAGTGAGACTGAGCCGGATATGGCCCACATGTGAATATTTTGGTTAGGAAAAGTATGGGATTGTTTGTGTGTCTGTGTCTGTGTTTGTGTGCGTGTGCGGCGCTCACATTGTCTCCTGCGGGGTCGTCCTCTGTGGCCGCCTGGATGGCGTAGGCCAGGAAACAGAGGATGGCGCCTGTCCACAGCAGCATGGAGAATCCACCGAACAGCTGGCGACAGAACTTGACCCACTCCGGGGTGGTGGGAGGAGGGGTGAGGGCGTTGGGGCCGTCCCTAACCAGGAACTCTGCTGCCCTGGCATTGGTCAATCCCTGGAGGGAACAGGGAGGGGGGGGAGAGTTAGCGGAGAAAGACAAATCTGCACTGAAAACACACGTCTTTGAGTTCTCATATTTCTTCAGTCGGACTATGGCGCCTAGTGGAGTCGAAACATGAAATAAACCAATGAACGTGCCCTCATGCCATCTAGTGGCCAACTGGAAAAACTGCCTCACACCATGGATGTACAGTACACGCTGGGAAACTCACCTGGACGATGTCAGTCTGGAATTTTCGGCAAACTTCCTCAATGGACATCTTGTGTTCCGTCTGAAAAACGTCACAAAGGGATAATTACCACTCTGCATGTTACAGTGTGGAGCCATTGATTTGCATGCAGGAATAATGTGTAGAAAGAAATCCAGATTAGAAGAGGAGGTATGCCGGAATGTAAAGAGCTTTGTAGCACTGAATGGCATACACAAGGTAATCAGAAATTTAGTCCATGCATGCAGTTCACCTGAGAGATAAGAGAATCAGGGCAGCCAGGTATGGCGACCCTGGTGAGTGTTTCTTGCGCTGAGTTGTGGGATCAAGGTGATGATTTCCTGACAAGTCAACCCTCTTACCAGCAAAATATACATGACTGGCTTCTTTGAGAAATATAATCCCTTCTCTCCAACAAGAATTGATATAAGTGCATTTTTATTTTATTCTTTTCTCCAAAGAAATGTTTGAAAATCATTTTCTCACACTAATATATATGGATGGTGTGAATATCTTTTTTAAATAATGATGGAATTAATCTGCTCTTGATTGACATGACACCTCAAACATCTTTATCATCAACATTTAGGGATAAAAGTAGGTTTTACTCACGATGGGAACTTCCTTCTTCAGCTCGTCCATGTCCTTGGCCCCCGCCTTCTTCTTGGGGGAGCGCTTCTTATCTTTGTCCTGTGTGGTGGCAACGCGGTAACTGTCTGACCGCCCATACTACAGACACACACATATGTTTTCAACATGCCTTGAGACTAGGATGAGGGGCTAGTGGTGGATGCACTTCCGTTTGTAATCTTAGCTGTTCCCTGTGCTTGTTTAAATGCATAGTATGAACCAGGACTATGAAATGCAACAGTAACAGTAATTATCGGTCACGGGCTGAAACAGAAACAGCCAGTGGGCTTCACCTAAATGTCCTTGAGATGTCTTTTACGTCAGTGTACAGTTAATAGCGCTGTTCTCCTTGTGAAGTGGCCTTGAGAAGAGGCCTGCGTTGCTCGGGAGGTAATCATGTCAACTCTTCAGAGTTTATGATGGGGATATTAGATGAAAAGCATTATCATAAAAAACCATTATCCGAAGAATCATGTGACGTGACGGGAAATTCATCACCCCGGCAGGTCTGCTTTGCCCGAGTGCACTATCATCTCCACACGTTAACACCGGGGCCTGAGGACCACTCTGCCGTGTCCGTTTGATCAAATGACTCTTTCCCCGATGTCCAAACGTGCCTGACGGACACATCACAACATAATCAAGTGCTAATGGTTCAACCTGAAGGTTTTAACTAATGGCTTCCTGCTCCAGACCAGGAGGCTGCAGACCAACTGAGTTTACAGACGTTTCTGATTTGATTCTAGTAGCTCTCCACTATTAGAAACATCCAAGACACTTTGAAGACAAGACTACTAAAGGAATCCACACACACACACACACACACACACACACACACACACACACACACACACACACACACACACATCATGCTGTGCTCCTTACTAAAACTGTCCCCTAAGAAATTGGCTTATGTTGTTAAACCAGACGAGAGTGGACTATTAATAACCACACTTTCCTCCACTGCTGCACATTGGAGTCCCTCTATAAGTGCACCTGTGGCTTAATGACGTCCTGAAGGAGAGCAACATGACCACTAGAGCGAGTCGATATAAATGTCCCTCCACCAGAGGTCAGAGGTGACATGAGCAGGTCCCAGTGGACAGGCCCTTCATCGACTTCTGAGACATTAAGGAAGTTGCCCTTGGTGGTGGATCAATAAAGTCAGGTATATAGGGATCACCTCAAACGCAGGGGTTTGCAGGCTTGACTGAGTAGAGCTTAAAAACCCACCTAAGATCGAACATACACGTCAATAACTAACTGATAATCAATGATTGTCAATTATCTTAATATAAGATTAATGCATGTGCAACAGAGCATGAGTGGATGAGGTTAAAAGGTTAAAATCTCCTCTGTAACGTTGTCACTACAAATCAGAAACCTTTGCACATCCATCTTCTTCCCTTGACAGACAATAGGAATTTATGTGAGATTAACAACTGCTGCATTAGTCCAACCTGGACAAACTTAACATGTTTAGATTTCTTATGACGGAATGCTACCACAGATTCTCCCTGTCTGGAAGTGGAGGCGAGCGGGGGGGTTTCAGTTGTGTTATGCAACTTCACCACTAGATGTCACCAAATTCTACACACTGGGCCTTTAACTTGCACTGTATGCTGCTATTTCCTGCTGAAAACACCCTCTGGTGGTAAAACAGGGTAGCAACATTTTCAGAAGTACAAAATGGCCATGTGACTGCTGCTTGACTGTTTTGTTCACATCTGATATGAACTACAAAGAGAGACCGGTGTGGAGGAAGACAGATTATTTCAAAATGAATGGGTTCTTTGTTAAAATTTACTTATCTCACAAGTATATTTGCAAAAGCACCAGTGAGAGAGTGTGAGTCAGGATTCTAAGAGCTCCACTTATACAGTTTGACAATCATACACCCAAACTACACACACCTGGACTCACACAATTATGTTACGAAGATAAACTTGCCACCGCATTCCCCACTGTGCTGCTCTTGTGAAATTCTGTTGTGAAATCACACCTCTACATATTAAATCTGTACATGGTTACAAAGACCTGTATTACTAGGTTATCATAAAAAGTCTTCATGAGGCAACATGTGGATGAGATACCATCAAGACAAGCAAGGCAAACACTGGTAAACCATGAAGGTCCTCACTGTCCCTGGTTGACTACCACACAGTGTTTATAAAGACTTGGGCTTGTCAAGCAGAGGGGGAGCAGCATTCTTTGGGATGTTTGTTCTTGTGTATTCAAAGTCACCGCACGCCACCAGGGCCAACTCTCACTCATCGTACTGAGCTGTGGGGCAACGGCTGCTCAACGACCACTTCTGAATTCAGAGTAAACAACAAAACCGTCCGTTCACGCATATCAGGCAGGGAGTAGTGTCTATGGGAGGAAGCAGTTGGACCGCTTTACCAATGCACCTGCAAGTACACACACGCTAACACACAAACACACACACACACAAACACACAGAGTTCTGCGACAAAGGAGCAGGTGAACAAATCTCTTCCTGCAGCAAGACCAGGCAGGCCTGGTGCGACAGAGATGCGTCGAGCAGAGACTGATGCAGTGGAAAAGTACTGCTGCCCCCTCTGAGACGAGCCCTGGATATGTGTGTGTGTTCTAGTGTGTGCGTGTGTGGGGGTGTGCACATATTTATATCACAGTATGTGTTCATATTTTCCACTGTATTCAACGGCTTTTAAAAATCAAAGCCGTTGAATAACATGTGGATTTGCCTGATTTTCAATTTGGCAGCTTCATTTAGAAGATGACAGACTGGCAGGTGTGTGAGTGCAGATTGATATAGATGTAATACTGTGGCTAGATTTTCCATAAACAATGTATGAGCACTCTAAAAACACATTTAAGGTGCATTGTGAGCTCCGCAGCACACCTGGACTTCTGAGTCCATGCATGTTTAAATTGATGATAGAAATAGGAGCACACACAGTTGCTTTTCTCTCTCTGTCACACACACACAAACACACACATGCCCAGACAATAGATGTGGGAGAAAAGTAAAGACAGAGAGAGATGGATGTGACGGGGGGGAGGGGGGATACATGACTGGGCACATGGAACGGGAGATATCGGTGGGAGGTGAGAAGTAGGGACAGGTGACGAGAGGGAGAGGAGGGTGGAGGAAGGGACAGAGAGTGAGTGATGGAGAGTGAAAGACAGAGAGGAGCAGTTGTCACTCTCATCTCATGCTTCTAATTAGATATTGACCACCAGTCTTTGTCTGCGGACTCTGTGTCAGTGTTTGACCCGCAGTGACCCCACTCTAATAGATTGCACAACCCCACTTATGGAGTGTGTGTCACTTTGAGAGTGTGTGCTCCTATTGGTTAATAGATTAAACACACACCCCATGTTTCTCTGTGTGCAGACGTTTGCAGATATGAATGAGTGGTTCTCAGCAGAGAAAAGAGAGGTTGCTGATTTATCTTTAGTGTGTCTTTACAGTTAGATTATGTTATGTACATACCCCGTTTGCTTTGTGGGTGTGTGTGTGTGTGCTTGCCCCTCAATCATTAGTGACACAAGGGGCAGCCTACCAAGCAAGTCCACTCCCCCACATTCAGCATACTTTAAGTCATCTAATTCAGCATTCATCAGTAGTATATAAACAACTAATAATAAATGTATGACACGTTATAAAGTAAAGTAGTGGTAATCAGATATGAATGTCATTGCGGACAATGTGTTCTATAAATAGGTGATTAATGACAATATGGTGAAGTAGATTTAATGAAATATATATGTATTCTGTAATAGTTGACCGAATGTTCATTAAACTTTTATAATTTTATTTTATAAATGATAAATAGTAATTTCCTTACCATGTCTGCTCTTCTCATTGTAGCTCAGGGGCTCTAACACTGCCTCAGTCACAACTCCACAAGGTAAAAGATAAAAGAAGACTGTCTTTTATCCTTTGATCTCTTTAATTTTGTCTTTCATCTGTATCTGCTGCCTCTCCTTTATTACTCTATTACTCCTTTACTCCTCTATTCACCAGAGACAGATTGTGTCTATATTTAGTGCACATACAATCAAAGGAGTCTTTTCATATGCAGACAACATCAAAGTCTGCTGCCTGTTTTTGTGTCGGTGTCCAGCTGTCTCACACAGCTCTGGGTAATGTAATGAGCCCCCTCTGTACTGAGGAAGGAAACAGAGACCCGTGGCTGGAATTACAGACGGCCGCTCTCCCCGAGGCGCAGCGACGAGCAGACTGATGTGCAGACACATCTCTGACATCATCAGGAAATGAAAAAATTCCATGATCCTCTATGGTTTAAATATTGAAATCGTTCTCAGCCAGTTACATTTAGTCATGATAAAACATGCTTAAAATCTGAATAATTCAATTGAGCCAGAGCTCCACGTGATCGGATCATAAATTATTCTGCAGGGCCTGCTCCGGCTAACCAAACTAAACCTTGCATTTTGTCTCCTTGTGTGAACAACTCTGACGAGTGAATGTGTTTGGAGGGCAACCACTGTAACCATGGTGACCGGCGCGGCCATTGGCATGGTGACGCAGCTCGTCTGTGGCCCGGTACTCCAAGGATCCCCTGATGTGATCTGTGACAAGAAATACTTGATGCCTCTGTAATTGGACACTGTATTTACTGCTGTATAATGCAGACAGGCAAAGAGACGGAGAGAAATTAAGTGGGTTTTTGTGTGTGCAGGTGTGTGTGTGAGCCGAGGTGAGTCATTGTATTGGCTACAGTCCGTATGTGCAGCGACTCCACGCATTGCGGCAGAGAGACTGAGGGAGATGTGTAGTCGGGAGGCAGAGACATTGTGATCTTGGAATAAAATGGTAAAATAAGACAAATATAAGACATGGCTCAAAACGAGTCTTCCTGAGACCTATTGTGGACATTAACAGTTTTACACACGTTCAAGACAGGACTAAACTTCTTACTAACGGTAAAACTGCAGATATAATATGTTTTGGCATAAAGAAATGGAGTGAAACTAATCTCTAATATCTACACATTATGTACCCACTTAGTTTAATCTGGGAGTGGCACCTGTGAGAGCCAGCATGTTGAGCGTGTCAGGACATGCCCCCGGATAGTGGGTTTGACTGGGATGTAGCCCTTTGTTCTTCCCCTTCTATAGCACGCATAGGGACTGGAAGGGGAAATATCTGGCACTGTTGTGTGGTTCTCTTTCTCTACACATGAGTCATATGAGGAAGTGGTTGCAAGGGGGTCACCATGCTCCAGATTCAGTTCTTACTTCATCAACCACTGCAGCATTAGTAATAGCTATAGGCGTCTCCACTTGCTCTTTTCTACAGAGCAGCCATATTAAAGCATCACATCTGTCTCCCTCCACTGAAAATATGGAATCCAGATCATGGCCTCGCTCTGTGTTCAATTTCTTAATAAATCATATGACAGCAGGTTTTAGATTGTACAGCAGAGAAAATACATAAATATGCTTGAGTTTTATTTAAAAAAAATTATTTTGGTGTCATATATCTTCTTATTTGAAATGAAATGTCTTAAAAGGTCAAATAGGTAGTTACAGCTTCTCTGGCAGTTAATATTGGGCCTGTATATTTACATATGCCCACTGCTTATAGCTCAGTCTTTATAAAAGAGCAGGTCTGCAGAATGTGGCTCGGTTCAGTAAAACTGGATCTCTAAAATACTTTCATTCTTTAGGCTCTATATATGAATTACGCATGGAATAAAAGCAAAATCCTTTATGGAAATGTTTAATTTATTTAAGCCAATTAGTAAGAGGATGTTATCATGATGCATTATTTTAATTAATATTTGTAAGACTATATTTAAAAAAAAATGTTAAGCATGTGCAACAATGTGTGGTGTGTGTATACGCGTTGTTGCATGCGTGCATCTGCTTCCGTGTGTGTGACCTTGCAAGGTCATTGGACCATCTGCTGTTTCTTGCAGCAGGGTGGCCGGGCTCTGGGCCCCAGTAGGGGGGGGCTCAGGCTGGGGACCAAGGGACACGGCTGTTGGGATTAGCTAGTCTGATTACTATGCTGGATTAGCCCACTCTGCTCATCTCTCTCTCTCTTTGTCTCTCAATTTCTCTGACGTTCTCTCTCAAGTCATTATATCCAATCTCCACATTTCAGGTTCTGCTGCCAAATAATCTGGTGTGCGACTTCTCGTCATAGCTGGATAAGTGATGCTGATAAAAGAGTTATTTTTAACAGACGATAATGTGTTTGATGCCTTTTGAAAGAGACAAGTCCAGATATTTGTTACACTTATCCATATCAGCCTTCAGATTGATGTGAAGGATTCTTATCTTCGTATTTAACAAAGTGAGCAGCATCAAAAGGGGAAGAATCAAGATATCAGATATGAGGAAGAAAATGAGCGGTGTGCATAAAATATTTTTGGAAGAAAGAGACATTGACTACAACTGTCCCAAAAAAGATTCTCCTATCACTATGTGCTATCGTTTTAATTAAACACTAAAATGATTGGTATATGTTATACAATAACATAAGTCCGCTAAGAAACAACTTAATCCCTAAACCACATGAACACAAAGGGACAAGGAGAGATTAACTCTCAGTCATCTGTGTTGTGATCTGTTCAAAACCCTCAAAATAAATAAAAGCAAGAAATAAAACTGATAATCCCAATTTAGATTGAAACCCCTCCTGTCCATCTGTCTGTCCTTCAGCTTCATCTGTTCATCCCACAGAGACAATTGTGTAACTTCAGATCGACAATACACTGCCCACACCCTTCAGGTCTGAAGGGTCTACTAAAACTGTAGTTTGTGTATGTGAATCTAGTTGAACATTGTAAATCTTGCTTGGTTGGCGCTGGTAGTGAACATGGGGGGATGAGGGGATGAGGGACACCGTAGGACTCGTCATCAGGCAGATGGTCAAACAGAGACATGCAGATGTGCGTGCATGCTCAGTCATACACAGCTGCTGACTGCACAGCTGCCCGGAAATCCATTAGCATATCAGATTCTCAACCTGTGCATGTGTCACTGTAATTTCAGGGCAGGATCTATTGTATCCAATGGATTTACAAATGAATTGGAAATAATTCACCATTCACTCCTCAAAAATATAATTACTGTTGTTGAAAAAACACTTTGACTTTTTAATGAATGGCCAAAATAAATTGCACCAAATAAAAATCTAATGTAGCAATGTATTTTTTTGAATTGAGCAATCTTTTAACCATTGGCGCTCTGCACTGTTATACTCAGGTTTCGGTGTGTTCATGCAGGAACTTGCACACATTCACACACTTTACAAACGTACACGTGTCTCCAGGACAACACCCTGAATTAGTCATGTTGTTGTAGTGAGGCAACCTAACCGTTCTGAGTCACCCTTATTATGGGAGCCCATCAACAGTTACAGTTAGAAAACGATCAGGCTTATAAATCACAGTACTGTTACTGTAGTCTGTTTTTAAAGTAATTTATTATAGAGACAGAACTGACCTTTACATTCTATTAGCATTACACAGGCTCAGGCCTCATTCTGTCAGTCTCACATAGTGAGGAGAGAAGCTGCATGTTTCTTTTTGTTTGCTGAGGCACGAGAAGTCTGGACTCTGTCCTTCCCATGCACTCTCACTAAGGACAATGTCCTCATTACAGTGGATTTGAATTGTTTAGAAAACATCAATAGGATTCATGAAGACAATGGAGGGTCATTTCAAAGAGTCGCCATATTGACCTTAATTGACCCCTAGCCCTCAGAGGCACAACATCCCAGGTGGCTGTGCAGGAAGGGAGGCCACTCGGCAGATCAGACCCCGTGTGGACAGGATTTCTCACTGGTTCCTGCAACGTGTGGGACAGATCAGTTGTGGTACAGTTCAGCCTATCAGCATCAGGCAGCAGGTGCAGTGGGGAGGGATGCGCAGCACTCTGCACCAAACTGAGGGCTGGGCCCTCTGCAGAGGCCACACACATCCATCTTCCTAAAACAGCCTCTAACTTCTCCTTTTTCCTTGCACAAGAGCCAACGTCAAAGCACATGCCGTTCTAAACCTTTACTCCAGGACATTAGGTAATTAGTGAGTCTAATCAAAGTCTTAGACTGAACAGTTCACAGGAGCTTCGCCACAGCCATGCTGCATTCAGAGCTGCTGCGCCATTCCCCCTGTTCCCAGTCTGCATGACCTTCTCACAAGGCCTCACTGCTACTACGACATCTGTATATTATCCCCCTTCTCTCCTCTCATAGTGACTCACCTACACCACACACCTCTCCATCCTTTCCTCCACCCAACCCCATCTGTCTTCTCCCTATGCCGTCTGTCTCTTGACCCCCCCCTCGGTTAACCAATCCCACAAAGCGCAGCACGAGGAAACAGGAGCCATGGTAATGTGAGCCTCAGGTCATTATCCTGTAACAGGATATGGAGCCAGGCCACCCTCCCCCTCTATACACCTCCTCCCTCACTTTAAATCCCTCTCTCTCCACACCTGCAGACCGCTCCCTATTGTACCTGCCCTTCCCCTCGCTCTCTCTATCCCTCTGGCTCTCTCTGCGGTGGCACCATCCCCCCATCAGTGTCACGTGTCTGAAGGTGAAAACCAGCGGCCCATGCATGTGTGCAGCCCTTCATCACCACCTCTCTTCACATCCATTCCACAGTTTCATCTCCACCAGCTATACTGCGAGGTGGAGCTGCATCACTGCAGAGCAATGAGCTGAGAGGAAATGTGAGATCTTTAGGTTTAGAATAACATCTGACTCTGTGCCATTGACTGAATGTCCTCTCTCTCTCCCTCTGGTATTCCTGATGCAGTCTTTGCTCTTACAGCATCTCTGCAACTCGCTCCCTTCTGCGTGGCTTCTCTTGCCAGCCTATCACAGTTCTTTACAGGGAATTTCCACAGCACAGGCCCCGCCCCCGGTTTGACGCAGCAGGCGCGTCGCAAGCAGTGCCCACTGCGGCCTTGGGAAAGGACAGCTGGCGGTGCCATCGCACAGTGCGCCAGTGCGAAATTCGAACAGAGATATACTGGGAGATTGTGAAGGGACCGGCGACGCGTTTGTAATAAGATGCCGCGGTGCGCACGCATCCACTCATGGCTCCATCCTCTCATCCATCCCCCTCTTCCCTCTCAGGGTCACCTCAGCGCGCATTTGTCATTGCGGCCTAATGCAGATCTCTGTAGAGCCCTGGATATCTAACAAAATGACAGCCCACCTCCACTTCCTCACACTGTTTAAATCAAGATGCCACACGGCAGCAGTACGTGCGCAGGCACTCTATCTGCGATCCCATCCCCTTTGACGCAGTGCCCACAGATGATGGCGGGATGGCCTTCATATGCAGCATCAATGGATACCCTGTGAGCCACCGCAGCACACCCCTCCCCCACCTCCTGAATCCCACTACATCCCCCGGCAGAGATGCTGCAGGGGGGTGGGGGTGGGGGCGCATTCTTCATCAGCTGGTGTCACTGCGATGTCACCGGTTTGCGCTGCCCAGAGGGCGGCAGATGTCTCCCGGCAGAGCTCGGTCCTCTCTCCGCAGTCACGCCACCGCATCATTCAGCGCGCAGAGCGGAGAGAGGGATTACAAATTACAACTCCTTCCGCAGGATGGCGATGGAGAAGATGGAGTGAAAATTGCGCAATGGCTGCAAACCGGCATTTGCACCATGACGTTCAGCAGTGGCGCTGTTTTCTGCAGCAGCAGCAACCACTGCATCATGTTCATGCATCGTATCGCACTCGATCAGCTGGGGTTTCATGGTTTCACGGTGCGCACCACATGCAGCAGAAGCCCCCTCTCCAAAGTCATCCAGGCAAATTCGACTCTGCTGCATCGACGCATCGTGTGATTAATCTATAGAGTAAATGTGCTCACTGCTGGCGATTAACCAGTCCCCTGTTATGTCACAAATTAAAGGGGGAAATAAGCTGGTGAGGCGCTTATTCCCGGTAACCGCATTATGACGCATGGGTCGTCGACGGTGCCGAGGATGAGACTCCGCGTCGGGCTCGACGGCATCTTCCTCTCCTCCTCATCGGCAGGAGGAGAGGAGGATGGAGGTCTCCGATTACCGGGCCGCAAGGGGGAGGTCACAGGACAGTGGGGGTGAAAGTCTTCGAACGTGTACTTTTGCAGAAAAACCTTCAAATATATGACATCATTTTGTAAATCACACGTGATGGATGCAGCGCACTGGGACATTCACACCCTCTCTCCCTCTGAGAATAAACCGATTACGGTCCACTATGCCTGGCAAGGTTACAGTCAGAGTAAAGGCCTGACATCCATAGGACAACCAATCACACACGCACATACTCAACATTTCATCTCTCGTAAATCTTAATAAAACAGCTGTCCTACGCAGCACACAACCAGGATGTTAAAATCACATCGAATACCGGCTACATCCGTTCGTCGCAGGCTACAGCACAGTTCCGCATTAGAGTCAATGTCACTCAGACAAACCGGGATTTCCATAACGGAGGTGGGGGGAGGAAAAAAAAATGAAAAAGCCGAGAAGAGAAACTGCCGTCGGTGCGGATCTCTCCCGGCGTGTCAGGCTGATCTCAGGCCGCTTCACAAGGGACTAACAGCGCATGAGAGAAAGTTGGAACGGTCGCTCTTACCCCCATGTTGGCGCAGTCAGTCTTCTCCTCTCAGGTGATGCTGGGCTTGAGAGGTGTCAGCCTCTCGCGGTGTGTTTGTGTCTAAAAGCCTCTGCCTTGGAAAACACAAGAGTGAGATGGGGTTTTTTTTTCAGCTTGATTAAATACGAGCAGAAAAAAAAAGACGTCAGGGATTCTTATAAGATTTTCTTTTTCTCCATAGCTCTTAAGATTATGCTTTTTTTTTCTCCCCCGGTTAAAATGAATGGTCTGTCAAACCTTGTGAGGCTACAGCTACAGCGTCTCTCCTCCTCTGTCAGATGAAATGTTGCGGTCTCAAGCGGAGCATCACGCATGGGCACGCGTTCCTCCTCTCCGTCGCTCTCCTGCGGTGAAAGACCAGACGCACTAACCGGACCGCACAACTACCTCTCGCTCCCTCCGCAGCCTCTGCCTCGCTCCTGCCGCAGTACTCCGTTGCTGTGTCCACACCACTCCGCCACGGGAACAAGCGCCGTCTTGAGCGAATGACAGCAGCGAGGGGACGCACCCGAACCCGCCCATTTCCCCTCGACGCAGCCAATCATAATTCGGAGCGTCTCATCGATGATTAGATCGCTGGCCAATTGGTGTGAGCCTTTGCTCGGCGCGGGCCAATAGAAAGACAGCTCTGCCCCTCCTGCGTTACTGCAGATTTCCGAGGCGTGCAGCCAGCAGCGTCGCGAGTCTCTAGGCTGAGATGTTGTAAAAATGGACGCGCAAGGTTAGACTCTGGCTGTCGTGATTGTGTCTGTTCATCATGTTATGTAGTCATGTAACATAAAATGGTGGATACGTGTGCGTTATTGCATGGGATAAGCACCCAATAGTTTCTCCATCAGTCGTGTTGGTCCTGTGTGCAGCATGTTGTGCACTTCACTAGTCAAGGGCCTGGGTGCAGCAGCCAGAGGAGGCAGCAGTACAGTCATTTAGTGTGTGTGTGTGTGTGTGTGTGTGTGTGTGTGTGTGTGTGTGTGTGTGTGTGTGTGTGTGTGTGTGTGTGTGTGTGTGTGTGTGTCTGTGTGAGAGAGAGAGAAGTATTGATTGAAAGAATAAGAATGAATCCCGAATCACACATGATCCTATTCTACCACATTTCAGTCATGGGACAGTCGTTTCACACCACAGCATGCAACATGACTGTCTTCATCCGCAGGTGCACAGTTGAGCCCATGCAGACTCAGCAATTTAAAGCAACGCAGAAGCAAAAGGTAGAACTGGGTGTATATACCTCTCTAGATGTAAAAATCAGGAATGAAACCAGGCTTGTTTCAGCACTGTAATTATTTTCTTCGTGAATGCGCAAGACTCGCTGGAGCTGTAACTTTGCCTGGCATTTACGAGGGTGGTCGTAAAGAATGTGTTGACATTTGCGAGGGACAATCGAGAGTATTCACAGAGAGAGAGGAATGAAGTAGTGGAAGAAACTATGCTGCATTCTTCAAACACTGGCTGGAGAAAGAGAGTGGGGGCAGACATGGAAAGACAGACAGAGCTTTGTAGTTTCAAAGAAGAGGACAGGAAATAAAATGGGTGGAGGGACAGATTGTGTATATTTCGGTTGGAGTTTCACAGTGACAGAGGAAATGAGCACACAAGAAGAAGTTAGCTCATACGCAGCAATGAGATGCCTTCGCAGGCCTTTGGTCACGTTTCTGCTCCGTGCTCTTCACTGAGGGGACGATGCAGCAGCGAGAGCACACACATGCAGAATGGCCGACCTGCACAAACACACACAGACCCGTATGTAAGGCCCCTTGTCCTGCTCTGCAAGGGACACGATGAGAGTCGTGCGTGCCGTCCCTGCAGCAGATTGGGACCATGCCTCACTGGCTTCCTCGCTGGGGCCCAGACGATGACCACGCAGCACCATAAGACCCCAGAGCATCAGAGCAGGGTTAGCTCAGGGTTAGAGGAGTTAAAACCAAAACAGCTCCTTCAAACATGCTGCGATGCTGCAGTTGTTTATTATTATTTATCTTAAATAAGGCAGATGACTTACCGATGGGTAAGAAATGAACACAACGTTTCAATGACTCATCATTTTGTTTGTGGTCAATTCTTTGTTTGAGTCAGGTCTTGTTTGAAAAACGGTTAAATGTCAAGATACTGCACGTAAATTCTAATTAATACGGACTGTTAACCTTTGTGTGATGTGGGATGCTAGTAGAACAGAAATTTAATCGTAAAGTAACAAGAAAATACGCGGACACACAATACAGTATATGACCAGTTTGGACTATTTTGTTGAATTCCTTCCGGCTATTTTCAAAAAGAATAAAGAAAGTGCTGTTATAGTAAACACACAGACGGCACCAATGCATCTAAGATATATGGGTTGTACTAGCATAACTGTGTTATAACAGATAGTACCACAGGAAATCTGTTTTTTTACTCCTTCCAAATATGCTGCAAATAACTTTTTCTCTGTCTGATTATTATTGTTATGATTATTTCATTATATTCTTCTTTTGCTGATAATTATTTTTAAACTTATTTTATATTTATGTAAAAATGTTTCAATTCAAATTCTTATTACATCTTCTAGGATGGAGGACCAATCTCAAGGAATTTTCTGCCTAGTAAAACTGTAAAACTAAATTAAACGTTCCCAAAAATGTGTATTTAAACATCTCAGGCATTAATCAGCACTTTGACATTACAATATTTGAATGACACTTTAATATGATACGATTTCCAAATTCCTTGCAAGGTAATAAGAACTAAAAATAAAACCATTTATATTGTTTTATGCGAATAACCCCATAAATATGTATATGGTAGTGACGATTAAAGATATAGAGGGGAGGTGAATATAAAAGCATAAATCATGAAAGCCTGTCTCATGCTTGGTGAAGCCCCTGACAGGTTATTTGTGATCATAACAGTTCCTATGTCTATAATATAATAGAAAAATACCACAGCTTTCTTATAAAAATTCCATCACTGGAGCGACATGTATAGCATGTGGACAGTCAGGACTAAATATAGATATAATTTGATCCACACTGCTGCCCATGAGGGTGACTTTGTCACTGTGCTGCTGCTAATAAAGTTCTTTTCAATCTCATTTCAACCAAAATGGCCGCCGCTAATATCCTTTCTTAACCTCTGTCATTCTTTCATGTTTCTCGCTCCTTCCTGCCCCCACCACCACCCCTCCACACCTCCCTGCCTTGCAGCACAGGAAAGAAAGGATGGAGGGCGGGCTGAGTGAGTGAGTGAGTGAGGGAAAAATCCCCCAATTCTCAGTCTCCACAGCAACAGCAGTCAGATGACCTTGTCTCTGACTCGTTCTGCTGAGTCAGATATTGAGGGATGGGTGAGGTTGGGGCGCAGGGAAGAGAGAATATGGAGAAAGAAGGAGAGGGAGAGAGAGAGATGACACAGAGATGAAGCTTATTCTATCAGATTCGGCTCATGTGGACTGTGCTGTGTCACAGTAATCTACATGAAGCCGATTTGTGTGTCTTCAAGAGGGGCGGCTGACCCAGAGACAGTCTTGCGCAATTGTGTGCGTGGTCTGTGTTTTTGGAAAGTATGAGCTGTTCTGTGTGAGTCAGAGCAGCAGATGAATAACATATGTCATGAGGTTTTAGTGTCAGAGGCCATGGGAGGAGGATTTAGGGAAGTATGTGTAAATCTGACTAAAATAGCACGTGTATGTGTTGGTGTATCTATGTTTACCACAGACTGTAAAAGACAAACAACACATCTCCACTTCCTCTCACTGTCCAGAAATGAAGCAGAAATATCTCAGGTATGAACGATGCCATCTTGCGCAATCAGAACCGGAATCTGCGCACTAGGGAGCGGGAGATAGAGAGACCCGGTCGATACATGAGCTTGACCAATCAGTTTCAGCTGTCAATCACATTTTAACATCAAATAACTAATTAGAACCAATCTGACATAATCAACACTTAAAGGTTCAGTGTGTAGAATAAAGTGACACCTAGTGGTGATGATTATTGTAGCAGCTGAACACCCCTAACCTCACCAGGTGGCAATTGAAGAGAGCTGGCTTCACTTTTGGGGAGTTGTCAAATTTAATGTGGAGGCCAACACAAAACATGATTGTGACTTCTGCACTTAAGAAGTTATACACCGATGGTGGGCAATTATTTTAGGATGTCCCAAAGCTACCGCAAAAGGTGAAACTCAGGGACTCTGTGCAAGCGAGTCAAGCTTTTCCATAAATAACTCAAGATAAACTATTTTTGGACCTGGCTTTTTGCACAGGGACAGTGGATTAAGATTTTGTTTGTGCAGGAACTTAGGTGCCTATCTTAAACCATGATAGTCCCAGAATAGCATGGTGCTTTGAGAACAAATAACTCCACTGAGGCCAATGCTCTATCTCGCCATGCTACAGAAAGTATGATGGCTTCTTCTTTGGGTCATGTCCCACCCTTCCAAATATTTTATTAAAATCGGTTGTGTATAGTTTAGTAATCGTGCGAGCTATAGCAAACAAATGAACTCCCAGGCAGACAAGTGTCCACATACCTTTGGATATGTAGTTCATCTTTAGACAATTAAATAATGCTTTTTGTGGTAAGTAATTTGTATTTGTGTGTTTCTGTGCGTATATGTGTGTGTACGTGAAGGTGATCCTGGCTAATCCGGTTTT
>CM076722.1:7895529-7918529 GCA_038501795.1 Pseudopleuronectes americanus
ATAAATGACATAATCTGTGTTCCACTCACAGTGTCCAGAACAGGGACAGGGGAGTAAAAAAATCTGGTGATAGAAGGAGAGCGTGAGACAGGAACAAAAAGAGGAGAGGGCTCAGATAACAGGGGATGCATGATGGAAAGGCAGAAGGGGGTTTCAGAGGATGACAGAAATGATGTGTGGGAAGAAGGGTGGCGATAAGGAGGAGATGAAATGAGTAAGACAGAGATGAGAGAGGAATGAGAGAGGTGTTGGTGGAAAATTCCTCTGGGATTTGGAGTGGAAAGAGTGACACGGGAGCGTCACAGATGTATGGTAGGGGGCGAGGGAGAGGAGAGGAGGTTCGGGGGGAGGGTGGAGAATCTAATCAGACGTGATGAAGAATCCAGAATAAGCAACAGAGAAAAACAGGACTCTGTCAATATGTTTGAAATAAAAATCAGTTCATCTCTGCAGAATAATGGAAATGACAGGCAGCGATTGTCAGCTAGAAACGGATTTATTACTTCCATCAATATTTGATTGAATAATAAATAAATATGTCAGGAACATGTGACAATCTACAATATACATTAGATGTCCTCACACTATTGTAAAATGTGAGGCAGTATAGTAAATTATTAACAATACAGTGTAATGCAGTGTGTATCAATTTAAAAGAATCGTTTTTCTCCGGAGAATCGAATCTAGTCATGCCATTATAGCATCAGTGCTGGGGACATTGAGGTTATAGCTGATATGTATTATTTCTTTCATTTGTAAACCTGGAACAGTTACAAATTAGATATGAATCCTGAGTGTGATTTGATTGTTTTACACCAACAATAGGGAGTGAAAGGGATTGAGGCTGATAAAGCTGAGACAGGACATCAAATCAACAATGGAAATAATCTGTGTGGATATATCATGGGTGCACGGAGCCTCTGAGGTGTTTATCCCTGAGAGTTTTATTGCTGCCAGTGTAGAGACAGCTTGGAAACAGCAATTAGACTTTCATTTTGGGTAAATAATACACATACACAATTTATTCATGGTGTCTTTGTTGGGTCCATTAAGAGATTTGACCTTGGGACCGTAGAATGTTAAAACCCCCGACAAAAGCCTTGAATTCAAATAGAGCTTTTCCGCAGCTGGCTGGTGCAAGTCATCACATTAACAGTGGCTCGATGCCATTTGAGTGTCTCAGTGTTTATTGCCAGCGCCACAGCAGGGCCCTGGACCGGGGACACCGACATGCAGCCATTTATCATGTTATCAATTACACTTGACTGCTTTTGGTACCACATGACTTGCCAAGATGTCGGCAATGGAGAGAGCGGAGTTGTATTTGAATTTGAAGAAAGAGAAGAGAAGAGGGCTATAGGTTTCCCCACACGCAGATTTATAAACTGTACACAAATTATATTGTACAGTGTATTACAGCACAAATTACTTAATCTCAGCACGAATGTACATTCTTTTCAGCCACATCCTCTCTTACTCCATTCCGGGGATATCTGGTTCATTTCCTCTCTTTTCTCTGAGCTCCCTCCCCCTCCTCTTCCTCCTCCGGTAGCTGTTCTTTCAGCACCAACACCACTGCAGCAAAACTCTGCCCCTCTCCACCTTTAACACCACATGTTTTCTTTTTATAAACCAAACCTTCACCTTCGCTTCAGAAAACCACAAATAAATATGCCTCTGTGATAAACAGCAAAGAAATGGAAACACGGTGCTTCTAATGCGTTTCAGCGAAAGATCACCAGCTGCTAATTTCTCCCACTGCACTGAGTGATTTCAATCTGACATCGTTTTTATAACCGCTGTTTGAAAGACTTGTGAGTGAAACTAAAGTCTGCAAGGCCATTAGAAAGCAAACATCCATTCACTAGTTTTTCCTTTTATGTAACTGCCTCTTAGTGGGTATATATTCTCAGCGAGCACTTAAAGAACTTTTAAATGCCCATTTAGACTCCATAAATGCCAATATGCTAATGCCCTGCATTTAGAACAGAAATGGAGCCTTTCTGACTCACACTAATATTTAAGCATTTGGCTTGATACCAAACTGTCAATCAAGATTCATAATCAGCGTTGGACTGATGAAGTCAAACTAGGTGTTTTTTTTAAACAGTAAAACTATTGTTCAGTAAACTTTAATGTCACACCTGATTACAGAGAGAGCTGCCACATCATTACTCAGAAGCTAATTAATTGTATCACAAATGTGGATGCATTTACTCACTGACAAGGAGAAATAATCATCTCATTACGTTTATCTTGTAACCTCAGAAAAATCCTCAAAGTTAATCTAGGAGAATAGTTTTTTCTTTTTTTAGCAAAACAGCACTTATTGTTCTCTAGGTAGCTGAAAACGCTCTAAAGCACTTTGCAAGTTTTTCTTTGACATTTGTTCGCTGCTGAGAACACCATCAGTCGAGTGAGATGTCGTGCTTATGTCAAAGGCATGTTAGGTTTTCTGTCATCATGGTTGATTCGGCCTCCGTCACTAAACCTCACATGCATCACAGTGATAAACGGTGTATAGAAGCCACACAGGTGCAGCATAGCTAACAGTAGAGCAAGGAATCAAGTAGTAAGGTTTACGTCGTTGTCACAAAGCAACATGCACGATGTGAAAACATCTGTGAGTTAGTGAATAAAGCAGCTTTAAAAAATAGTTTGACAAACCATTTGTATAGTTACTATATGTAGCAAAAGTTAGATGAGAGACTATCTATAGGCTACCACTAGAATCCGTATGCAGCCAGCAGCTGGTTTACTTAACTCAGAACAAGAACTCATCAAAGTCTTGAGTCCTTATTCTCTCTTGATCTTTAATCAAACAAAAATACATAAAGTGACATGGTAGTGAGTGATATTTATAAGAAGCTGGTTTCATTGTCTTGTTTGGGAAGAGTGAGACAAACAGCTGTTGACTCCTTTTTGCTATTCTTTGTGCTAAGCTAAGCTAACTGCTGGCTGAGTATTCATATCTAATGCAGAACTGAGCATCAGTCTTCTGATCCAAATGTAAGACAGCAGTTGAGCTTCTTTCCCAAAATGGTAAATAGTCTGTATTTATATTGTGTTATGTAATATATAATTAATATAATATATTAATAATATAATTACTATGCAGTTTTTTTCATTCGCTTATTCACACACATCCATACAGTGTATCTATGTGCAGCACCTTCTCTATGAGAAGGGAGAATTTGAGGGTCAGCATCTTGCCCAAGGACACTTCGACATACAGAATGGGGAGGACTGGAATCAAACTGACGACCTTCTGGTTAGAGGATGACCGCTTTATCCCCTAAGCCACAGCCGGCCAAAAACGTGAAAATGATTTTCTTTAATCTAAATTCTGAAGCTCTAGTTTCTATGGTTGTGTGCAAGAAAAAAATCTTCAAGTAAGTAACAAAGCAAACCATTCATTAGTGTCTAGTTCTCATATGTCAGATTGCTTCATAAAGGAGCTAACTATTGATAATAGCTTTTGATAACTATGATTATTCAGCAGATTAGCAGGTGAGCTTTTTGTCTAAGGACTGATGGACGCTGTAAAACCCATTAAGTGGTGCACTCAAGTTTTTAGGGATTTTTCAGAATAGCACTCTCGTTGTGTTTTGACAGCCATCCCTAAATCCCCTGTTAGTTGCAGGGCAGCACATTTGGCTCGATTTGTTCACAGCGGAGGCCATTTTGCTGATGGTCTCTCTGCTCTCGCTGCTTTGAAGCTGTTTGCTTTGTGTTTTCAGGTCTGCTGAGTTTGTAGTGTGTCACGCTCAATTATCGTAAAGGGAAAGGTTTGCTGGCCGTCCAAGCATGGTTCAAGTGTTTATTTAATTTTTTTCATCCCGTGTGTACCTTTGCGTATGTGCACACAAGCATCACTCTGATAAGTGGCCTGTCATGTGGAGTGCAGCAGGCAGCCTGATTTAAGAGACGTGGTAGTCTATGAATGCGAGTGTGTGTCCGATATGTTGTCAGCATCTTACATTAGCTGAGTGTCTTTGGATTCACTGCTGCGTGTACATGTGAGCTGGGGAGTGTGTGTAGCAAGTACAGTGAGCCGCCTCAGGAGTGATGGGCACGATGACAGTGTCGTAGCGTAGCTGGAGTCCAGCCATGTGCTTGGTGGGAGAACCGGCCCTTTAAAACCTATCAGCCAATCAGGCGGGGGAGGCTGGGAGCAGGCCGTCCTTGGGAACGACCTTGCAGGGGGGGCCGAGGGATGGAGAGGGAAGAGCAGGCGCAGTAGGGGCAGATAAAAGAGAGGACGAGAGCAGTGGTGGGAGGATGGTGGAAAATCTGCGGGATGAGAGAAAATGTATGTGCAAATGTTATAAGCTGCACCACAAAGGCAATTTACTGCTCCACGACCCAGACAGATGGATAGAATAAATAGAAGATAGACATCTAGATACAGACAGATGAATGAGAGATAGATAGTTGAGGACACTAAGAGGATTAAAAGTTCAGCGGCATGTAGTTCTGCCCCACTCCACCTCTCTGTCTCTTTCTCCCTCGTCCGTGACAGACACGCAGACGTCATCGCGTCCAGATTAAATTGACATCATGCCACGCTCTCACGTTGCATAAGAATTTCTCTGAAAGGCAAGTAAAAGGAGGAATAAGAATAGGGCTCGGATTTAGAGCTGGAAATAGTGTGGGCACAAAGAAATTTGGTTGAAAGCGGGGGAAGATAAAGCACTCTCTAGAGACTTGAGATGAAAACGTTGACAGTCAGGAAATGGCTAACCTATAGCTTTACATAAATTACCAGTTGTGGTAAAACCCCCATAGGCTGTTGAGCCATGCTAGCTGTTTACCCTTGTTTACAGTCACTATGCTAAGCTAAGTTGCCATTTCCTCGCTATAGGTTCATAATCTGTATATAAAGATGGACGACATAAGAGCGCCACTGAAGGGAAGCAAAAGTGTCTCAATCGCCCCCTGGTGGCCGATATGTTGAATAAAAGGATGTTATTTTTTCCTCACTTTACTTAGTTCTTATTAGACTGATGTGTCTTTTGAGTTCTGATTTTACTCGTACGGTTTTACTCTGACATTTTTTATGGGGGTGAAACATCAGGATAAGCAGCTTAAACTGGACTCTCATGGTTGAGAGCGTGAATCAAGTGGACGTCACATTCGCAGCTCCATCCCTGGATCTCTCCTCAGTGCGACATGACAGTGTTCGTATACAAGATATTTTATCTTTAGGAAGTGGAGACACTCGGGCCATCTTTACAAACAGCCTATGGTTCATATTTACTGCAGAGACACAGGAGTGGTAGTTTAACTCTATGTTACTTATAGGCTTCAACTGTATAAGTGTAGGTAAAACCATTCAAATTAAAAATGAGGTATAGGGTTGCTTATGCTTCTGACCACACTCTCTCTCTCATTCCGCGGTGATACAACCTATATAATCTCAACGATCGCCTGATGATGCGTTCACTAGCAGAGTTCCAAGGTTTCCAGTCCTCCTCCCTGTGTGGTGTCAGCAGCAGGCGCAGCAGTGCTGCAGCTCCAGATGCTGTGTCCTGCACGGCCCCATTCTGTTACAGATGATGGAGTGGGAGTATGTCTGTGTGAGATTGTGTGTGCATGTGCGCGTGTGTGTGTGTCTTTGTGTATGCAAGAGCAAGATGGTTCTAAAAATAGTAGTAAGGCTGTAGTGTGTCTTATATGCACCATGTGCGTCACGACAAAGGGTGAGTAGGGTGCGTGGGTGTGTGTGTATGTGTGTGTGCGTGCGCGTGCGCGTGAGTGTACATATGTGACTGGGGGCCTGCTGCTGCTGTACCCAATGAGTCAATTTGAAAGAGTGTTAGCCCGATGCTAAGCTAACAACGCACACTCAGCTATATTTGAATTTCTGCTGCACCCAGTAGCCACAGACATTGGGCCCTGCCCTGTCCCCCCCCTACTGGAACACAAGTGATGTGCATATCACACGCACACTAGCACTGACGCACCTAGGCACCTACGCACCCACCCACCCCTACACACACACACACTAAAAGCTAAAGATTGCAGAAATATACATCTCTACGCTGCATGCTTATTTTGGATGGTCATTTGTCTTCTGAGTATGGTTCAGCTGTGTGTGTATATGTAGGTGTGTATGTGTATGTGTGTGTGTGTCTCCTGTCCCAAAGCCTTGTCCCCTGGATGTCTATTCATGCCCTTATACTGAGCTCTGTTCTGACAGAAAGAGGCTGCTGTGCGCTTATTACTGCAAGGCTCTCACATTGTTCCCCTCGGTGGGAATGTGAAGTGTGTGTGTGTGAGTGTGTGCAAGTGATAAGATAATTGGCTCTCGCCGGCTACTGCTTTGTCTCCTCTGTCGCTCGCTCACACGTACAGTCGCAGGCTGCCGTCCAAATGGAAGCTGACGGCCGGTGAGAGGCGATGTCATGTCTGTGTGACAGGTCCTGCACGTGCCACACCGAACGTGACTGAAACACTCGGCATTCGACAGAAGCAGAGGCTGTTATACTGAATAGTAAAGGGAGTGCTGGTTGTCAGGGTCACCCTGTCAAATGACCCTGGAGACTGGAGGAGGTCGCCCTGGCAACTACCAGTCCTCCTCCCGCCCATCCCCCCTCTCATTTCAGTTGTCATCACATAACTCATCTGTCAGTGCACACAGTCCAGCACAGGGGCACATATAAGATACACATACCTAGATAGTAGATAGACTGAGTCCAGTGTGTTAAAGCATTATTTATACTATGTTTAGCTCATCTATCCTAGGGAGAAAAAAAAGGAAAGAGATGGTGATGATGGATTCAAACCACACAGAACATTGCAAAGCTACATCCCATTTAATCCCTCCCTGCTGCTGAGAAGCTACTATAGCAGTGTGGTACTGGTTTCCTGCCAGGAGCCTCCAGCCGGCTGCTGGGATACTAATGAGACTGTGGCTCCTCCACAAACTGCACCGGTTACCTGTCCCCTTGTACTCAGTGGATCGTGTGTGGAGAGATGCATTTACATAGTCTCTTAGAAATTATATATATATTATATATAAGCTTTTAATTTGTTTAGCCACAGATAACATTTCTTGGAGGAAGGGTTCATTTTCCAACCTCTCATCATGTGACCTTCTGCCACAGTCTTGATTAAACTCTGTATTATTAGAAATTCCACCTTAAGCTTAGCTGCAGCCCAGCCTCTAAAATGCACTCTCCTACTTCTATGAATAGCTCTGTTTATTTTAACAGATCAGCAGACTTAACCTTTCTTAATCCACTTTGAATGCTCTTCAGAAATAAAAACTAGTAATATTAAAATATATACTTGCAAATAGGCCTAATATGCTCTTAAATTGTAGGAATTTGATATTTGCTTTTTAATTAAGAGGAATAGTAAGGATTATTGTAAGTATTGTGATTATTTTCAGTGGTAGTAGTAGCAGTAGTAGTAGTAGTAGTAGTAGTAGTAGTAGTAGTAGTAGTATAGTATCGGTTGAACCAGAAGAAATGGTGCAGAGTACAGTGACCCGCGGTAGAAAAGAATGTCAGCTTTGCACATCTCTCTCTTGTATATCACCCTGTCTCATGTCCTCTTCAGAATTGATTTGCCTCCTTCTTCTTCACCTCCCTCCCATATCTCACTCTTCCCTTCTTCCCTCTCATTCTTTCGGTCTTTCTTCCTCATGCGAGTGGACTCATGATGAGTCTGATTAACGATCAGCTTTCATGGTCGTTGATACTTTTATCTCCCACATGCATTTTCTTCACATCTTGAGTGTGTGTTTGTGTGTAGCAAGTGCGAACAGATGAGTAATGTGATGAGGATCAAGATGAAAGCGAAGGAGGGGACACACTGAGTCTCTAGAGGCATTTGACTGTGGTGACCCTAATGGCTGATTGGCTCATTCCGTGTCCTCTGAGCCATCCCCTGATGCTAAGAGGAAGTATAGCTCCCAAGGTTATGCATGGCAACACATAGAGGAACATGCAGCGTGCAAAACACAACTGCACACACTTCAAACACACACGCACGGACAAGTGAAGCAGAAGCTTATCCTTGGCAAAGCCTGGGGGATTGTCACATTTCCATTTAAACTGCTACAGACACGTTAAAGCAGTAAATCACAGGTCATTCACGTCCTTGGAGGAGCAAGGTGAGAGCCAGACCTGCTGGGGGGGGCAACACTAAAAACACATGCTGCCGGAAACAAGCCTGCTAAAAAGGACCAGTCTCTTTTCTTCTATTTGTTTAATACTGGATAAAAAACTAGTGCTGCAATGGTTAGGAAGAAAATGGAGCTGCAAACATTTGGATAACCAATAACAGTGAAGCAATTTTCAAGAAAATTATTGATGACTCATTGGCTCAGGATTCCAAAATGAAAGGATTTGCCCTTTTTCTTTGTTTTATAAAATATATTTATAGAACAACTTTAAACTTTGAATTGTTGACTCATTTCATTTTGGAACATTGTGATAATACTGCAGATGAAATACCTCGTCATTTTTGGAAACAGAAAATCTACCAAAGAATTAAATACAAATGTTACCTCAGAAACAAACCCATTACATTTTTGTTGTGGATCAAGATTGTTGATTTCTTTTCACTTTCCTTAATTTTTGTTGATTTGTTCAGTGGGGGGAAAAAAGCATATTTAAGTCACAGATATTTATGAGTGTGTGCAAGTTGGTGCAGATCCAAATAAAAATCCAGATCTAGTGAATGAATGTGGTTTAAAAAGGAGATTGTTGGCCTCCTGTAATTTGTGCTCTAATGTCTGTTGTTATCACAGGACAACTGAGAACAACTGACAAGAAAAATCCATCTCCTGATAAAGACCAGACAACACCATTTTAAGGTTTCAGGAAGAAAATCTAACCATGTGGACCTTGAGTCAGGATTTAAATTAAGTATTAGAAACTTAAGACTGTGTTTTCTCAAATGACTTAAGACAGAGAGCCCATCTGGCAACACAAGCCAGATGACCCTCCATGCAGCATTAGTTGATACAGCTCTGTCCAGCAGGCGGATGCATTAGACACATTGTATAGCCTGAGGACACTGTGCAGTGGCAGAGGTCAATTAGTTCTGAGTTCTGCCATATTACAGTTGACCTCTGAAGTTAAGAGGTTAAACTCAATCAGCCCGGCAGTAGAAATGAAGAACAGGCACGAATATAATAAGACAGTCTTTGTGTGACATCTGCTGACTGCTCCTGTTTGTAAATGGTTAATTCAAATCTCTGTAAACTGTGGGTGTGGCCGGATTGAAAAAGAACTGAGGGAAACATCTGGAAACTTCCTGGCAGGGGAGACACAACCACACCCACACACCCACACACCCACACAAACACACACGCACACAAACACACACACGCTTCGACATCCATTCAATCTGGACAACCTAACCCAAACCCGTCCCCTATCCATAACCAGTAACCTGACCCAAACCATAACCTCAGTTCACACATTACCCCTGACCTCAACAAGGACATAAGAATTGACCTTATGCGTCATTGGGACAGGGCTTTGGTCCCAGAGAGGACTACGAGTCCTGACAAGGTTTGTGTGTACACCAAGAAAAGGTCCCAACAAAGTTAGGATAACACACACACACACAAGCACATACACCTCATTAGGTTGAGTGGCTCTAAACCACGAATAAATAATGATTCGTCAGATTATGCCATTTTCACTAGCATACGCTAACAATGTTGTGCTGCTAAATCAAGGCTTGTTTCCTCCGACTGAATGATCAGTTGAGACATTCATCACTCTGTGAAAACACGTCATTATTCAAGTGTTTCCCTGGAAGCCATTTGAATTTATTGGTGTAACTGTGTGTGGGTCTGTGTGTGTGTGTGTGTGTGTGTGTCGGTATGAGTTGGCAAGGGTGCACGTGTGCCCAGAAATGTGATTTCAGATTGAATAAAGTGAGGGATGATGAAGGGGAGGGAGTTTGGATGAGTCCCCAAGAGGCACTCTGTTCAAATGTTGAGTCATCACCGGGGAATGAAACATCTGGCTCTGTTTTGATGTGGTGGCCTGGACTGGCTGGTTGTTCTCATTTACTCCAAAATACATTTAATCAAGCATAGAGGAACCTCAGCTGATTGAAGAGTCCGTCTCAGGAGCAGCTCTCCTGCACGTACAGCCCTGATTTAACAAATACTCAAATGTATTTCAGTCATTTCATTTCATTTATCCATATGAGCATGCACAAGGAGATTTCAGTTAAACTCAAGCTTCTCTTCTGATTATTTGTGTATCTAATGTAGCTAAAGACAGGTAGTTACATAATGAGTCTAGATATATAATGAATATATATGCATCCAGTCAGAGAGTGGGGAGCATAATCATGAAATCCTACTCGATACTTTCTCTTTAAAGCAGATTCACCCGATTGGCCAGACCACTTGTTAGACAACATGTATCAAACATTGAAATGAAGGATCCACCAATGTTGATTCAAGATAAAATAACTGATGAAATTAAATTTAAAACAACAATGTTGTCACGACAAACAACCTCAAGTATCACTTATTACAACCTATACGAAGCATTTATAAACTAGAACCACTTTATTGATATGAGTGCATGATTTACTAATGTTCATAGATCAGATGAAAGCAAGGCTAACTAAGAAAAGTGTTTGAGTTGCCAGGCGATGACAAATCTCTTTGATAATTCGAATTCATGATCCTCATATTTCTTTGCAGATGAGTTTCGTATTTCATCAGGGGAACTTTGAAATTGGATAACTTGGCATCTTAACCTTTGGAAAATAGAAGCAAAGCACCTCCTCCTGTTCTGAAGTGCATTGATTAACACATTTTCATCTTCTCAAACTGGAGACTTAGCTTTTTATTAAATGACCCAGCATTTTTAACAGAAGACTGGGTGGTTTGTATGTATCTTGTAGATGTAGATGTAGATCTTCTTGTTGTGTTTGTCTTGCAGATATTTTCAAGAGAGAAAATAAACATGGGGTTATGCATGCACCAATAGAACACCTCTGCATTACCAACATCAATAACTGTATCGTTATCCAAAATGTCGGCCATCAAGATATTTCACAACAGTCCAACCCAAAAGAGAATAAACATCCATGTTCAAGAATATGATCATTTACTTCATGCAGCTGTGAGATATGGTTTTGCAGAAAAATAGCAAGTGAAATTTCAGTTTAGAAGACTTCATCACGGACATGTCTTCAAAAGGTCTACATGAACCATAGTGAAACAATTAATAAACGTTAAAAACCAGTAAAACCTTTATAAATTGAGCCTAAAAGAGTGTGTCCGTTATTTGACTTCATGCCACAAATGAATCTTAATCACAGTCACAAATCGCCACCCTGTGGTTTAAATCCTCTGATTAATGTTGAATCTGTGTCTATGGCATCATGGCTTGGGCTTAGGCAGATTTTATTGCTCAGAACAGATCATCACCACACAAGGATGAATTATCAGGAGTTTTACGATGCCATCATTTTCCACCTCATCCTGCTCATTGAAGCATGTTTCACCGGTGCAGCAACACTTCCCCACAGTGTTTGCTAACGGCTCCTCTATGACGACTAAAGGTCATTAAACCCTCTGTCCTCTCTCCCTTCTGTATCTGTAACCCTCATCGTGTGCAGGAGTCCTGCTCAATGAGGCGGAGGAGAATTCACATCTGTGCTACGCTGCAGCACCACCTGCATCTGCAGTGCAGACCCAGCGGCTGTGATTGGAGGGAGAGGACACACCCCGGTTTGATTGGACAAGAG
The DNA here is from genome assembly GCA_038501795.1 of Pseudopleuronectes americanus. NCBI lineage: Eukaryota > Metazoa > Chordata > Actinopteri > Pleuronectiformes > Pleuronectidae > Pseudopleuronectes > Pseudopleuronectes americanus. The sequence continues at coordinate 7,907,269 of CM076722.1, forward strand.
CTGAGACTCAGCAAAACGTGACTGGTGTGAGAGGAGTCTTGTGTTGCTGGGCTCGTTGAAACGTTTGTTAATACCGTAGGAAGATACCAAGAAACCAGCAAGTCACTGGGAGGAAGAAGTGAAAAGGTGTTACAAGGGAAGTAGGTGCAGGACACTGCAGATGAGGAGGAGAGCGAGTCACAGCATGTGTAATGTCACAGCCTCCTCCCTGTGTCTCTCGGTCACACTATCCTCACACACACACACACAGAGACAAACACACACACGGTTCATCTGCACAAGTCGACAGCCAACCGCTGAAACCAAACCAGGGAGTATTTGGGATTGTGTGTAATGTCATTTGTCCGCTCAGCCGGGGGAAGGCGTGTTTTTTAAAGGGCATGTTGGACATCTCATCCCTTTAAATGAGAGAATGCGGAGGTATTGAATGGGAGTCACTGGGCAGGTGCAGAAGAAGGATGCAGCCTGAGCTGGGAGCATTAAATATTGAAGATCATCTTAAACCAGCTGGCATCAGGACTGGGGGACAAGCTGCTGATGTCACACACTCACACACTCACACACGCACACACGGTCGCACACATGCAAACCCCCCATAGCCAATCGTTTTTCGTCACTCACTTTATGTAACACATGTTTATATTGGTAACAATCTGTCGAGTCACACATTTTAACTTCTAATTCTGCATTTTGGCAAACTAATAGTAAAAAGCTTGTTAGCTTAGCTTAGCATCAAGACTGGAAACAGAATGAAAGAGCTGCAGCCTGCACCTATAAAACCTGAAATTAGCCGTTAGCCTCTGTTGATCAGAGAGCGTTATCGGCTATTACAGGCTTCCTTCAACAAGATTGTACATTTTAAATTGATAAATCCATTGATAGTATAATATATAATAAATATTCTCACAAATGTTGATATCATTACCGATTCTCCCAAGCCACTATGAGCATTATAGTCTCATAAGCACCTTCACCTCTTCCTAGACACACTAACGTTTCATTTTGGATGAATTATTTCCTAACATTGTTCTATTCACAGATTTCATTATTTGACATTAATGTAATTTTGAATTACATCACCATGTTGAATAATTCAAGCCGATGTGTCCTGCCCTAGGCACATAGGGAGCAAAGTGCTGTAATATTGAACCCCTCTGTAGGACCACTATCAGCCTTGCTTCTGGAGGACGCACTGTTTGTTCTGGTTGTTTGTGTCTTAGTCATAGTGTATTAATTGTATTTGCAGTTGCAAAGACATTGATTAACCAGAGCTGTATAATGATAACAACTGTGCCATTGTTTCATATAAGATAAGAAGGGTTTTTGGTGTTTGCAAGAGCAACAATGGCCGGTAAGATACTCAGATACTATACAAACATTTATAGCTTTACTTGACTCTAAATTTAAATAATTTAAGATGCATTGTTCTTCTTGAGTTTATTAAATGACCATACCAGTACCATTCTAGGTTATTTCTGGTTTCATTCATTTCATCCCTGTCTGTTACTAACCAATTTATACAAGTCAGACCCCTGTGAAACAAGCAGTTCCAGTTGGACCCAAGCTGCAGTGGCGTCTCTCTCTCAGCTGTCCAGTGGCCTTGTCTGCCCTCCACCTTCAGCTCCCCTTTAATCCCCAAAGCTTCTGTCCCTCTCTTCCTCTTTCACAGCCTGTTCCCCTTATCTACTCCACCCGCTCTCCCTCTCTCCCAGACTCCTCTGGCATGATTTCCCTGTCGCGAGGGCGTCTCGACAGTGTCACTCACCATGGTGCCAGTGCTCGTGCCTCCTTCATCCTCTTGCGCTCCTCTCACCCAGTTTGTCCTTCTGGCCTGGTGTTTACAGAATCGGCCCCGTCGAAATATGATAGCAGGCAGAATTTGAAAAAGAAAAGATAAAGGAGAGCAGTTGGGGAACTTTCGGAAATTGATTTTTACTAAAGCTACAATTGCAGATAGCTAAATTACAATCTGCTTCACTGACTTTCATGATATATAACAATCAGCACCTTTAAACCTATGGCCAGACACATGCTGCTTCCATGGGGGCCCAGTTATTTGTTCACTTCATCATCTCATAGCTGCTGAAGGTGAAGGTACTACTCTGAACTAATATTCTCCTTTGTGATTCAACTTTCTCAAATCTCGGCTTAAATATCACACTTCTCTTAAATCTGTATGTATTTCTAGTTCCTAAAATGGATGTTGAAGGTCACTCAAGGTTTCCTCGACCTTGTCAGGCTTTAAACAGGCCTCCATTTATCAAACGTGTGTGTGTGTAGCTACTCACCAGCCAATCTAACAGCATGCAGCCAATCATGCTCATCATTGTCATGCACATGATGAACACGGGCAGGGATTGTTCATCAGGCCAGGCTGCTCAGAAATCACTCAGAATCACGGTGAGTGCATTATCAGCTGTGGCTGTATGTGCCTTTAACATGGAGCCACACATTGTGCACTAATGCAAGCAGTCAAGGTCACCCGGTAAATCCCAGCTCGCCTACTTTGCCAGGAGTCAAATCAGCCGTTTCCTCCATCCCCCATCTTTTCTGTCCACCCCGATTCTCTCAATCCCTCTCTTCTGCCTCTATTTTTAACCAGCTTAGCAGCACTGAAGGCATGAGAGGTTTATTCTCTGCCTTCTCCCTCACTCATTACCTGGCTGCTGATTCACAAAGTCTGCTAATCCCATAATGCTGCAACTGCACAGATCACTGCTAGGTTAGAGGAAAGGAACACGGTTAACCCCGGGGACCGTTTCCCTTCGAGAATTTGTGATTTATTTTTATGTATTAGATCTTCGAGATATTTTGAAGCAACACAATTTATCTTGACATCTCTATCTATCTATAAATCGCTCCACCGACATGTTCATTCCAACCATCCCACTGCAACACTCCTTCAATCATTACACCGAGAGTCATCTGAGAGAAGTACTGCTCCTCCTGCTGCACTCACAGCATCATATTTATCGATCCAGATGTCTTTATAGTCGCCACCTTAATGTACAGTGCAGCCGAGCTAAAATTAGAAAGACTGCATGAATGGATAGGCTCAGAGAAGTCCTCTTTAAATCGCAGAATGAAAGTCATGGCTGCCATACAGGGCGGTGAGAGTTTTCAGTGCCTCTTGCAGAGCGAGCCGACCTCTGCGTTGTCTTGAACGGCCTCACAGCTGCAGAAACACCTTGTGTCAGCAATGAACCCCTTTACCCACTCTGTTCTCCTCAGACGAAACCCAGTGTGATCAGAATACAGGCAGGGAACGGAATGCAGAGTCATAGTGGGCCGCACCTCGGGCCTCACCTTCCTCTGCAGCAGGCCGGACTCATCCAGGACACTGCTGCACCACATACATACACATTAATAAGGCTAAGCTGCGAGACACAAGGGGTTTACGCATGTGAGTCAGTGGTGCAGGAGGCTGATCTATGTAATCCTTATATTCTGCATCTGCGAAGGCTGTATCTCTATTTTTTTCATTTTTTTTTGGTGCAGTCTCACCATCACTGGAAATGAATCACGCTGATCTAAAAAAGGTCCCCCCCCCCTCTTGTGCCTTTCAGACTTTTCATGGACTGTGATTGGAGGAAACGCAGCTTAAGATAGAAAGAGATGAGTCAGACAGGACGAGAGGAAGCAGGAGAACAAGCGGCTGCCACTGTTTCCAGAACAGTGCAGTTTGGGTCTTTAAAAGCCCAGAGCCCTCACATGGCTGAGTGTGGGCACTGCAGATCCGCTCTGAGATACAGACAATGATGATGAACGTCAGTGACGATATTCACTCATAACATAAATACATTAATTTCAAAGCCTATTCAGTATTTTCTGCTTCAGACGTCAGAAGATGATAATATTCAGCTATGGAACGCATTGTTCTACTCTCAGTCCATACTGCCGCCATGTGGTGAAACGGTGGAGTTACAACCCAGTCATAGAAAAGAGAAACTCATGTTAATTAACGAGGGTTCAAAAAGGATCATGATTAAAATGTTTATTGAATCAACATCTGTAATAACAACATTGGAAAAATGCACACAACCAACACAGATTGAAATCAACATTAATTCAAAGATAAACATACATTGCTGTCCTCACAAGGCAAATGAACAAAATAAACACCTGGTTGGCACTAAAACACACAAAAAGACACAGAATTTCATTTTGAACCAGTAATTATTTCCTCAATAAATCTTACCAACTACTACTGACCTGTTTAATCCTCAACCATCATGATGACAGACATGTCAGTCTACTAGCAGGGTCTGTGTCAACCCCTGTGTGAACAGAACTATTTAATCCTGATGAATTGCAACAGATTTTATGAGCTTAATCCAGATTTATCCTAATCCATGTCAGCACACTTTTAGACAAAGTGGACAAAAAAAAAGTGGTTTTGAAGTAACAGATATCCTTTCAAATTACAGCACCGTGTTTAACCTCTGTTTCCTGATTTAATATGGCTTTAAGGATGGATGGATGCAAGTGGAGGCTAGAGGCCGGTGCTATCAAGTCAAGTCACTCACAAACTCAACAACCCAACTAAGAGGCACTGAATTTTCACATGGAGGGCAAAGGCCAGAAGCAGAGAACGCAAAAAAAACTATTGAAATCAAACTCAAACATGAACATAAATATAGTTTTGCCCCAGCACTCAACTCCCCCTCCTCACTGCAGTTTACACCCCGATGCCGTCACGGTCTCCGAGTCCCGTTGCCTGATTAACTGCAGCTAATAGCTTCTCCACAGGGCGCCTGGTTTACAGCGACTTCCCGCCCCCTGGGTTTGGAAGGCAACAAGAGCCGACGGAGCTAACATGTCATACCCACATATATTGTGCTTCTGCTAACCAGCTCATAATGTGTGCGACAGCTCCACATTCATAATGCAACACGGTTTGCTGTTCACCAAACGTAAAACTGCTCCCACGCCTCCGTCATGTACTCACAACGTATCCTGACTATGTTACATTCAACAGAATAATCGACTTAAAACTATATCGTCTTTGATTTATATCCAGTTTAAGAAAAATAAGTTCACTATATCTCTATAGCTGTATGCTACAGTCATGCATATAGTGCACTTTGTATCCTGCTGGCTCAAGCTGATCAGGGTTTAAAAATGGTAGAGTAACACACAACAGCAACAGAAGGATTCATAACGTTCTGACTCCCCCAGAGATGGAGCTCATTTCATGTCTGTGTCATTTGGGGTAGAAATGAGCACTGACTCAATCACATACTCATACATGCACTCATATTTACACAGGCCAGTGTATGCAGGGGCTTCCCACTCATCACACAAACATGGCCGGCGACACAAAGCTATCCCCGCGGTCGACATGGGGGCCCTGGTGATCGATGTGGGGGTCACTGTCTGTGCGCATGTAGGGAGGCAGGACCTCGCTGTCTCCGGGATCATCCCAGCCAGAGGGGGCAGCAGAGTGGTAATGCTCCCTATCCTCATCTTCATGGTAAGCATCCAGGTCCTGTCAGAGATAAGGCAGCGGTCACGTATGTTGAAATGTATATTAAAACTGCATTGATCAGAATGAAAAACATGTGCCTCCTGGTTATTAAGCAGTGCTAGTATAGAGACGCTCTGATGATGACCTATTATTATTAATTAAATTAACAATATTTATTATTATTATTTTAACTATGTGTAATTTTTTTAATTTAAATAGCTATTTATAAATTTGCCTTTTAAAAGCCTGAATCATGTATTATAATTTTATATCTACATCACTACAATGCATCAGTTTAACTAGAGAAAAATGACTTACTTCATTTCAAATAGTGGCATTTAACTACTTGTCATGTTCAACCTTGGCTTTGTTTTAACGAAGAGAAAAAATATAAATAATACAAATGATAATCTGCATCGTTGCCTTGGATTTCTGGCAGAATCTGACGAGTAAACTGTCACTGTGAGCTCCTCGGGCTAATCGGTGTATTTTTAGCAGCGCTGCGATGACGCAGTGTCACACACCATTAACCAAAGTTTTATTAAAATCCAATGGTGAGATCAGCCTGGTTCCAGACTGAATCACGGCCCAGAAGCAGAGGGGGGGAAAGAAATGGCCACTCAGTCAGAATAGCAGGCTGATCTTAGACGCTGCCATGTTTGACAGGTTGCAGCTTAATGAGACGATACGAAAAAATAATTAAAATAAAATCCTAATCTGTTGTCCAATTAAACATTTACAACAGATTAAAACAAAAACAGAAGTAATTGAAAGATCTGGTCGTTCATGAACCATTTCAAACGTCATTGTTCTTTTAAAAAGGGAATTTCCAGTTTAATTGAATTAATTTATTTACCTAAACACTGCATTATATTTACAACGTGCTACTGTGCATTACTTAACGATGCATTATATTTTAGTGGCACAGTGCAGTGTTAAGCACCGTCACACCAGATTCCCAGTTTGAATCCCAGTTTGTTTGGGTGTCTGCATGTTGTCCCTGTATTTGCTCTGGTTTATTCCTGGTATTCCAGCTTCATCCCCCAAAAACACGCAGATTCAATGAAAGGTTAAATGGAGACGCTCAACTGTTCATATATGTGAATGGTAATTCTTTCTCTGTATGTTCGCCCAGTATCATGTGGGTTTGGCTACAGCCGCTGCCTACCACCCTCAAAGGGATAAGCTCTATAAATAAAGGATGCTCCTTGTGGAACACGCGCTCTGCATTCCGAAGAGGCCGGGCTGCATATATAACACACGTGTAACACATAAGAGACCCACTAATGATCCAGCAGGATTGAAGAGGTGGTGATTAATGAATAAAAATGGGAATCATCCTCAGACGTCTCCCTGATGAACGTCATGTACTAAATAAGACATGTTCTAAATAAAGCATGGAAGCACTGGATGACAGACAGAGACTATTGCCCATTTCAGTGACAGTGATCCGACACCTTCTCCTTGTTGATGAACACGTGTCCTTACCGTGACTGGCTCATCACTCTGGGTATTGTAGTACTGGGTCTGTAGGGGAGTGTCCACAGCCACTGGGGTATAACTTGGGTTCCCCTGCTGAAGACAGAAAACAAATCTGATAACTCTGCCAACAATTCTTTGATTTTTATCTGACACAAGCGTTTAGCTGTTTGTGTTGTTGTTGTTGTAAATTCAGACGTGTGTCGAAGGCGACTCACCCCGTTGGTGATGTTGTTGGTCTTCTTGGGGGGAGGGGGCTTGTACTTAGGTGGACCACTGCAACACAAACACACACAGCCGCTTAGTGAGTCACAACAAATATATGACACATGCTGCGTGACATTTCATCTAACACACAACAAACATTTGAGCGTGAAGACGAGTACAACTCGTCACCCACACGCTGGTACTCACTCTCCACTATGCTTCTTGTTGCGATGCTTCTGGTACATGGCGATGGCTGTTCCGATGATGGCCAGCAGGAGGATGACTCCGATGATGGCTCCTATGATGCTTCCTGTGGTCGGACCCTTCTCTGGAAGACGAGTGTCTGCAGGAAGAGGAAAAGAGAGAAAACGGATGAAATCAAAGAAGTGGACATGAATAACTTGTTTGGCTGAAAGGAGCAGGTCTGGTCAGATCCAGCTTCACTGGTTTTTTATTGGTTTAGAACAATGTTTCCAGACCCTTTGGCCTTGTGAGCCTTCCAGTTAATACCTGCTTGAAGCCTCTTGTCATTCTCCACAGGTGTCAATGAGAAGTGAGCCGAGCAACTTTTAGAAGCCACAAGAGATAAAGGGTCTTAAATATTAAATAAATATTCAGCATGAGCTTTGACTTTTTAGTTTGGTCCATTTCCCATACACTAACATAGAAGAAGCAGGATTTATGATATACTCTGCAGCCAGCCACCAGAGGGTGATAGAGATGCTTTGGAGTCACTGGTGGGGAGACATTATGTCGTCCATCTTCATACACAGTCTATGACTGAGACCAGTAACTTCACTGATCACCTAATAACTGCTCATCGATCTTCATAGGTTATAAAAGAGGATGAAGGCTGATGCAGCTGAGAGCTTTAGCATCAGCACAGAAAGTCGCCCTTGATAAACAATTTTACTTCACAACAATGTTTTACTTTCAGAATGTTGATGAATTAAAATATGTTTTATAATCTTCTCCATTTGTGAATCATCCTCAAACAGCTTAGATCTTCTTCGAGGCTGCTGTCAGGAGTCCTGCACCGTGGGCTGGGAACCACTGCATGATTAAGGGTGGTCTTATAATGATAAAAGAGGATCAGCAGAAGAAATGAGTGTGTGTGTGTATGTGCGTGTGTGTATGTGCGTGTGTGTATGTGCGTGTGCGTGTGCGTGTGTGTGGGGAGTGTGTGTGTGTGAATGTGTGTGGGTGTGTGTGAGGAAGTACAGAAAGGGTATTGATTAGAGTGTCAAGTCACAGGGGTGATTAAGACGAACCAGAGGAATCATGCAGAGGTTCCACTAATGAACCATGACTACACGTGAAAATGAACCAACGCGCACACACACACACTGTGTGTTTACTGGAGGTGCAACCCGGCTCATTATCCCCCCCATATTCCCAGGGGATTATGCTAATGAGGGGGTGGTGGAGGGCAGAGGATCTGACGCTCATCTGATGAGAACAAACTCTGGTCGTAGTAATTGGAAAGGTCACGACTGAATGTTGTTAGTCCCCCTAATTACAATTTTCCTCCAACAATAGACTACTTTGAATATCTCCTAAAATAATTTTCCACACATTGAAAAGTCTAATGATCAGGTCTTTCTCTCGCTCTCATTACAAGCCAGCACATCTCATCGGCTCTGACCCGCCTGTTCTCCCCTTTACTCTACCTTCGCTTCTCATTGTGCTGATTCACACAGACTGACTCTATTAGGTTTGAATACGTAACCTTCACAAAAGACTTTGGGTCGGTTGGTTTTTGCAATTCATTGAATTCACAAGACTAAAATAAAACATGAGAAATGAGAGACAAAAAAAAAGAAACTGAAAGTGGATATCTAAGTCAGTAAGTTTGCAACTATTTTAAAGATGAAACAAAATGTTTTCCTGTGATATAATGAAAAGAAAATTAATAATGGGGTGGACTGAGTTAATTATATTACTTTTATTCTGTAGGGTGCAAATAAGTTTTACATTGTTGTTTATTCTCCTTTGTGCAAAACTTCTATTCCTCCCGTCTTGGGACTAGAACCAACATGTGGTGCCCTCATTGCATCTAAAGTACTGTTATGCTTCTGTAGGGACACAAACTGTGCACGGCATGTGTACACATACAGTGTGAAATGTGTGTTTCTTATGTTACTCATTTTATTCTCAAAATTCAAATCAAACAGGATATTTAAGTGTATTTACTGCATGAAGTACTTTTACTTTGTTGGTATAAAAATGTTTGTATCAGTTGAAGTATAATTAATGTCACATTATTTATTTTACTTCTTTTTCCTCCTGTGTGAAGGGTGTGGTTTTAAACTTTATGGGCAGATAATACGTTCATTATTTAGTTTTAGTGCCGAGCCGTGTTATATATGTTGCATAAACTGATGAGGCATAGATGAGGTTGTATTCTCTATTTTAGCAATAGCTGAATACAAATACTGTGAAATAAGGATTATTTGATTGATATATTAAAGCTGCGACATTAGACTAGATATTTTCTGGTATTTTCTAGTATAATAATATGATATAACGAATTGAGTCCTCTCCTTTAAGGTTGTGAAGGATTAAATTGATACAATTATGTTAAAATCGGTTTAAATCATGTATTTGGTAAAAAACTTTGTTTCTTTTGTCAGCACAACATTAAATTCAGAGAAAAGAAAAGTGTCTACACATTATTTATTGAAGGCAATGATGATGAAGAGCAGCTATTACCCAGCGGAGGAAATTCAGAATGAGCTGCAGGAAATTAAAACTAATTATTCATGCAACAGTCAAACCCGAAGCTTGTAAAACACTTTTTGTTTCAGCTCAACCGTAAGACACAGAGTCTGAGGAGGAAATTCAAAATGAACGATGCGGAACAATTAATCAAGTCTCTCCGAGGGCTGTCGCGATGGAGAGCGTGGAACATTTTCCTGTGGCATTTTTCAAAGTCCTGATGGTTCTGCAGTGTTTTTCCTTTTTTTCATTTAGTGACTCAATAGGAGCTGAGAGCTGATTTGAATAGTACAACACGGACGAGAGGGAAAAGGCCAGGATGCCTCCATGTACTCTCAAACAATAGATTGGATGTGATCTACTCGCTGGCATTCAGGCTTTATTACAGATCCAACTGTTGACAGGGACATTTGGCATTAAAACAAAGCCACCATTGCAAAATCCCTGTCATGTAATATGGGGGACCGTCCACGTGGGGGTGCTGTGTCACTTTAAAACCAAACAGCCACGGGGCACTTCCATTGTAAACCTGATACCCTGCCTAGTGTCTTGTTTTCACTGCTTCCTCATTCCACTGCTGTGTCTGTTTATCATCATCACCTCCTCCTCCTCCATTTTCAGTCGTTCTTCCCTTCAAACTCTTTACACACACACCCACCCCCTCTGCGTCATTATCCAACCAATGTAATCTGCACTCGGCAGGTTTCAGGTAGAAAGCTGTTCTTTCCCCTTCGCTAACCTCCGATGGAGAAGAGAGAGCTGCAGGGGAAGAGGCCAACTGTGTGGATTGAGGAGCGATGCCTGGGTGTGAATGACTTGACTCCAGAGCTCGCCCTCCGTGTTGGCCGGGGACACCAGACATGTCTCGAGCTAATGAAAGACCCCAGACGGACAGAGAAAGAGAGAAGATGTGTGTGTGTGTGTGTTTTCAAATCCATGCAGCTCTTCGCCAAGGACGTACAACAGACATGTATTTGTCCACATTTGAGGAGCAAATCTACCTTCATGAAAAAGCTAAATACACACACCTATGTATAGACGATACTCACAAACACACATTGTATTTAGAGGCAGCTGACATCCTGTGCTGCCTCCCCGTCACTCAGTCAGACATGTTTACACAAACACACTGGTCTGCAGCGTGCCCTTTGCCCTGCTGCCTTTCCCCTCGCATGCAAACACAAAAGGCATACCTTGACACAAACAGAAGCGCACACCCAAACACTGAATCTTTGCATTTATTTCCATTACTGTGCATGTGATTGTCCTCCCAGTTAAAAGGTCGACTCCAGCCCTGTGAGCAGATCAATGCAGGGACCATCAAGTCAGACCCACATGTACGCCTTCCTATATGGGAGCGCTCCATCACTCACCCCTCGCCTGCACGGCC
>CM076722.1:7918729-7944729 GCA_038501795.1 Pseudopleuronectes americanus
AGCCAGTCAACCACAGGCCACCGCTCTCCCACGGGGCACAGGAGACGAGGGGGGGAGGGGGGGGAGGGGGAGTGGGAGTGGAGGAACAGGAGATAAGGCTGGATGGTTGACTGAAACTTTCTAAAATTACCAAAGAGCCACTTCACTAAGTTTGGAAAAAAAAGGAAACACACCAGAATCTTTCCAGCTTTAGAATGCATGGTTGAATCTCTGAAAGTCTGCAGCCAGTGGCTATGGAGTTTTCCACTTTGCACTTTGCTCTCCTCAACTCCATTTTAAGATAGTTGTAGAGGGGACATTTTTTGGGAGACGGATCATCAGTCCTGAACCACTTGGGCATATGAGTCACCGACAAGAAAGCTCAGTACTCAGGTATGAAGATTCATTAGAAGCGAGTCAAGGAGAGAGAGTCGGCCCTGAAGAGGAGAGTTGAGGATGACATCGAGTAGGTGAGAAGAGGAGAAATCCAAAAAAGGAAATGAGGGTGGAAGTGCCAGGCGACTGCCGATGAAGGCCCTGATTAAGGGGATGGTTTCAGATAAGTACAGAGGGATTTCCCTGCTGATGCCAGCACCGGGCTGATCACACACTGAGAGGATGAAGGAGAGTGGGAAGACAAAGATCTCACATCCCTTTATTTTCCACTCAATCCCTTGTTCTGCCTCTTCCTGTGTGTTTACTCCTCTCCCTGAAGGGATTAAGGTTAACATGCTGCCCTATCCTCAGCTTCCCCGCACAGGACGGGGCTTTCGCTGCATTTATCTCCTCCCCTCCTCTTCCATCCATCCCTCCACCGCTGCCCATCACGATTCCCATCATCCCGCTGCACCGCCGCTGTAATTTGGAATTTGCTTGTTCGGAGCCCCCGGTGATACAACACATACAAAAACTGCCTGGCCTCTCCCTCTGCATCTCTTATCACTGCTGCCTAATGAGTTGAGATAAGTCTGTTTTCATTACCTTTCCTGACCTCTTCACCAAAGCTGGCCACCACGCAGGGAAACTGCACACACCTGCACAGGTTTCGACTGACAATGAGAAACTCTCAGTCCTGGAGAAGCAAAATTCAGATATGCACAGTGGTTGACCTTGGTTTAAGTGACGGGCAGGTAACTGGGGAAATCAATCACTGTGGCTGAAGATCAAATTCTTTCCAAATGGGCTTACTAGACTTTTCAAAAGGGACAATCCACCAAAATATCCCAAACCCAAGACATGCAGTTATCTTTGGCCCTGTGGCGGTGATGTTGTGAGGTCGTCACTGCGTGTGAATCTCTCCCCGTTTCTCTCCAGTATGCTTTTCAGCCAAGTGAGAAATGTCTATTTAATTATACCAATCCACAGTGTTTGATCACGCCCACCACCGCTTGGAAGAGCAAACACTTTTTGATTTAGAATTCCCTTTTTTAATATCAGCGAGCTTTTTTTTTGCTTTGTTGGTTTAAGAACGTCAGTGGAAACTTCTGCGAAGGCTCTTCACTGAAAGCGAAGCTCGGATGCGACGAGTTGAACTGGTTTTCGGGCTGAAATTCGAGCCGTTTGAACTCTGCTGAATCACGCGGCCGCGGTAACGCCCAGCATAGAAACACACAAGGCTGCCACAGTCACAGCGGAGGGGCCTGGAGATGAGATTAGGACGGAATGAATTGATGGCCTCTGAGAGAGAGAGATTAAGATAAAGAACAGTACACGTAATCTCATTGCTCACTAAGAGGAAAAGAGAAATCCCAGCCTTTAGTTTCAGAGGTTAACTTGGTGAAGCACACACCCTATCTATCTATTGACGCTTTCATTCAGGCTGGGCTGTGCGTGTGTGCGCAGCTGGTAATACAGTAACCCAATAATCAACAGTATAGATAACTGCACAGAATGGAATGTGAGGTCGAGACAGAAACCAGGAAGAGAGGAAAAACAAATATAGACATACATAGAACAAAGTAAAGCTAGAGACAGGGAGTGTACACGAGCTGCAGGACTGAGCACCCCCCCCCCACACACACACACACACCTACGCCCGCACACTTTAATTATTCACAATCAATGCAAGTGCCACAGTGTTGAGTGCCTCAGCTACTCTGACACTCGCTTCATGGCAGTTGAAGACCTGCTCCACCAACCACCACAATCACCGTCACCCTCACTGTCATCACAGCACTCTGTGACGCCATTAAAATTCATTTCACAAAACAAAAATCGGATCCGATTGATTCTGCTGATTCCCACAATAAGAGCAGCTCAACGTCTGAAAGAGGACCGGCTCTGACAACTTGACAGAAGGAAACGCTGCCTGAATGTGTGTGTGTGTGTGTGTGTGTGTGTGTGTGAGTGTGAGTGTGTGTGTGTGAGCGATGCCGCTCATTTCTAATCTTCTGTGATTCCAGAGTTCAACCTTTGTTCACTTCAACTGCATGAACTGAGGATTAAAAATCACTGGCAGCGAAACAGTGGAATCATTGAAGGTGCATTTGTCCCTGTGGCACAGAAAAGGTCCTTCCAAGCCCAAATGGAACACCATGGCTGACAGCAGACATAGTTGTAGTTTTCTTATGCTTAAACTACAAGAAAATGAAGCAGCAAGTCAAGGATCACCACATCTTGGTAAAGAGAGTTGGCTTCATTTGAATAGAAAAGGAATGTGGGCATTTACATCCAATTCTGAGGACTCTTTTGAGATTCATTAATACGTTAGTTGGCTGTGAATAATCATGATTTCAGCTGCTCTTTATTTGCGGTTATTATGCAAACGATAATTGAAATGATAATTGAATAGTTTTAATACTGTTGCAGGATCAGCAAATGGGTTTTCTCGTCAGATGCCAAACTCGCTCTGAGCCCCATGTCATTACAGCACCAGCAGGGGGTTGTGTTCCAGGTTCATCTTCCAGATGTGTTTTACTGACATGGAAACATTGGTTTGTTCTGCTGTTGTGAGGAGTTTGTGTACTGCTGAACTAAAAAAGCAATTAAAGCCCGAGTAGACATTAACAAAGAAAAGGAAAAGGGGATGTAACCTAAGGTATTTGTTCATTCTCACGTTACCCAGCCTGAGTCATAATGTGAAGAAGGCTGAAAAGAGCTGAGTCTCAGAGACGTGTTGGCCGGGACCGAAAGAGACGGACTGGTCTTCTGACTGCTTCACCAGCTTGTCCCGCCCTTACAGCCGTTGCCTAGTAACAAAGCTACGGACAAAATCATTTATCGGTTGATTTTAAATGTTGAAAAGATGTTAAACATGTGTACTCGTTTGAGTGCTTCAATCTAAAAATAAATTCTATCTTTTTGTGGATCCAGGTATTCTTGATGGAAACATTAAGGCATGTTAAGGGGACTGATATCTAGGAGTGTCTGACATCTGGTGCTCCTGGATTGAGTTTGGGCCGTGGTTCAGTATGAATAGGGAGACATCTTGGGGATAAAACTATTTGTGTAATCATCACACATCAACCATGTTATAACATATTGAGGATTTTAAATATTCTAGTCACCTATAAGTGCATCAGAGTGAAATGCTTCCACTTGCCATCATTACTTTTGTGTGTGTGTATATTTTCAATCTTTTGTTGTTTATCTATTTAGTCTTTGTTGTTGTGTGACACTGTTTTTCTATGAATTTATTTTATGCATAGGTGCTCCCTATATGGAGCCCCTGCAGACAGTGCAACCCATTTGGCCCCCTCAGCCTGAAGCATGTCCTCAGGGAAAGTTCACTCTTGGTAGGCAGAGAGGAGAGAGCTTTGTTTCATTAGAGTCAGAACCAGCTGAAGTGCACTATCAGTCTAAAGCAAAGCTCCAACCTCGGTCTTTCACTGCAAATACCCTGCCAGCCTCAATGTAATCATGGAGAACAGGCCTGAGTAAGAGCTGTCTGCACAGAGAATTTGTTTTTCCAGAACCTTTTTAAAGTTTGCTTCAGTTTAATTTGCCCCACGATTGCATACATTTTGGCTGTCAGCTGTTCAATAGCACAAAATTCGGAGACACTGGAGTAATCCTGTTGCATTGCGCCGGCGAAACCAGCTCACAAGAGATTATCCCTTCTGATTGTTATTCAAACCTTTTGCAGAGATGTGCAGATGATGCTCGATGCCAATGAAACGTGTAACAAACGGCCAAAGCTACGAAAAGGAAAATGAAATGTTGGAATGCCATTCTCCCCTGACCAATCGTCAGCAGCTCAAACACGGTTGGAAATGTTCCCCTTCATCATGTCGGGTGATTTTTCCAAAGGTTAAAGTGTAGGTACTAACATCTCTACCCTTTGATTTTCAGACTGCTTTATAAAATAAGTGACAACTTAAGAAAGGTAGAATTACAGGGAAAAGCACTTTGACGCGTCTCTGGAACGACTGTAGACAACATCGAGTATGCTGTTAGAACTGTGTTGTGATTGGACCTTTCACAAGCTGAGAACTACAAGGGCACTAGTGGAGTGTGCGTATCTCCACCAAGACCCAACAGTCCCCTTATGAAACCACATTTTAATAAATATCAGTCGCCTTAATATGTCAGAATTTTTTCATCATGAATTATTCTCTCAGGAAATGTAAAAAAAAACAAAAAAAACAAAACATTTTTGCATCCCAGCTCTGCATCAGAATTTAATAGGGCTTCTCCTCTTGTGTCATGACGCACGCACCCTTCTACAAAACTTCATGGAAATTGGTTGAGTCATTTTATTTTCGTAATCCTGCTAAAAATCACATGAATAAATAAATAGATAAAAACCTAACCTCTGACCAAATGCATTCTTCATGTGTACGACATAGGAAAAATGCTTCATTCATAACACATGAGAGTAGACAGCAACTGGATTTTACTCAAACCTGGAGACGATTGGACCACACATCCCCCGACACACAAACAGCTGATGATAATTTGTTTCTTGGATTGAGACACTTTGGATAAATGCTTGCCTCATTTTGGCAAGAGCGGATGTTGTGCAAGTCCCCATTTCCGCAAGTGTCTGGCTCAAACTGGTGCCAAATACGTGTCTGTAAACTTAAAATGTACAAAACACAAATTGACACAACGGATGTGAAAGATATGAGAACAGAGAGACAAAAGTAAATCTACAGAATCTGTCAGGATGGCTCGACGTGTTGAGCTGCTCCAGTGTTTTGCATTTAATGAACAAAGTGTTAAAACACTGAATTAATTAACTCCAACTCTATAGCGTGTGAGTTATGATTTGCATTTTGTTATGTACTTAAATCAACTTGTGAAATGAAGTTTTGTTGCACTCTACCCTATAGGTCTTGTTCAGCTATCATTAGCTTATAGCTGAACAATACACCAATTGTTTTTCAATATAAACAGGAATAATTTACATGTAAAACTCTGATTTAGTTAAAATGAAGCAATAGCAAATGTTTGTGACTCTGAATTCAAGGTACAAAAGGTACAAAATAGATGTTGCTCCATCTGTACTTTATTAGGTACCAGCTTCCGACAGGTACATTTTTACATAAAGGACCATTTTTGTCACTGCAGGTTTGGAAATGTTCTCTCAGAGTCACAGAGAAGAAAATATGAAAGTGTTTCAATGTTCAAAAGGTACAATGCTCGTAACCTGGAGTTCAGCTGCAACGACAAATTGTTTGTAGCCTTTTAGGGGTCATTGCTACACCTCTATTTCCTAGTGAGTGTACATGTGAGAGTGTGTGTTTGTGCATTTTGACATTTTAAAAAGCTGTATGGGGTGTGTATGTGTGTCTCTCTGGGGAGATGGCGTGTTCCCTGCCACAGTGCATCAAAGCACACTCAGTTGCCTTGGGAGAAGGCAGGAACTCTCTCTCTCTCCCTCCATCATTCCCTCTCCTCCATCTCCCTCCGACAAGGTTGCCGTTTGCCTCTTGCTGTCTTCCCGTCAATATTTACAGTCCACTTTACACTGGCACTTGAGGTGGTCGGCTGCAGCCAGCAGGGAAAGCAGGGTAGCATTAGCCAAATGTAGTTGTCCACTCAGGACATGAATAATCTGTTGTTCTACAAGCACTCAGCCTCTCCTCCCTTCTCTCTCTCGCAGTCTTTTACACACACACACACACACACACACACACACACGCACGCACACGCACGCGCACGCGCACACGCACACGCACACGCACACGCACACGCACACACACTGAAAGGTAGGAGGTACCGGGTAGAGCTGGAAACAGTAGGTAGATACTTAACAGAAGAGGAACAAGTGCTCAAAAAGCACAGGTCAATTCAGGATCACAACTAAAAGAGCGCGTTGGAATTTCT
The DNA here is from genome assembly GCA_038501795.1 of Pseudopleuronectes americanus. Lineage (NCBI taxonomy): Eukaryota > Metazoa > Chordata > Actinopteri > Pleuronectiformes > Pleuronectidae > Pseudopleuronectes > Pseudopleuronectes americanus. The sequence continues at coordinate 7,924,979 of CM076722.1, forward strand.
AGACCAATTTGATCTCTTTCAAATATCACATTATTATGACACATTACAGCATCGCCTCTAAATCAAACTTGGGATGTTAAAACGCTACAGGTTATGTTAATCGATCGTTTGGAAAAATATTGTAAATATACAACAACATTTTATGGTCTTATCACATCAGTGATGCTTAAAATATAATCACAGTCACTCGGGAAACAAGCAAAACACAGTTTTTTATCACTGAGGGAAACTCTTGGGTTAAACTGGAAGATGTCTGAAGCATGAGGATAATGATGTGTCAAGAATTGATGAAGGAGGCCATAAAAGAAATCAACATCTCATCACGAAACAAAACGATCTTCAGTGATATTAACTGTTGCACTGTTGTATATTAAATCAGAAACATGGTTTATATATCCCTCTAGTTAATAAATCATAACATTAAATTATCCCCAGCTGTAAGAAGTCTAAAGGACTGGACATTTAAAGGAATACAAAGACAATTTGTATTATTCGCTGATGAAAATCAAACAATATCTGACAACAGATCTAAAACATATTATCAGAGACGTTCCGATACCATTTCTCCTTCCCTGATATGATTCCGATATCTGGACTTTACATTTTTTATATTTTAAACAATTTATACAACCTAATTTTACAGCTGTATACTGCTAATCCTGTATGGCATAGATCAAGAGAATTGATGCCAATTTTTTATAGCTTGTCAATTGTAACTGAAAAACAACACAAACCTATAAATATAAGGAACACAATACAAAACCATTCCTTACATAAAAAGGCAGGTGAACCTTTAAGTGGAGCCAAGCTTCACAATTGAGGTCTCGCACTCGATAGAAGTGGCCGTTTTACTTGTGGGACTTTTCAGTGTGAAATGTTGCCAAATTCCTGCCATTTTAATTAGCTCTGGCCAACGCTACCGCAAATCACTTCTACGCCTCTCTTAAAAACAGTACTGCTGCTGTTTGGCTGGTGAAGATGAAGGGATTTCGGAGAGAAGAAAATTGCAGTTTTATTTGGTTGAAACTAATGTGCTTTAAAGACGTAGATTGCGAGCTCGCCCATGCCCGACCTGCCATATTTTTGCAGTATCAGAGTCAATACCGATGTTGGTATATACACAAACAGACTTGTAAGCAGTGACAATTGCAATTAAGTTAATATTCTATGAAATGAATTAATGAAATTCAGATGGATTTATGAAGTTCGATCAGTCTGTCTCCCCCTGCTCCTCCATGCTAAGCTAAACTAACCACACCCTGGCTCTGCAGCTCCAGCCTTGAAAATCTATTTCATCTCGTCTCTGCAGGAGAGTGAACCCACTTCATCGCTGCCAGAGTGAAAGTGAAAAAATTCGAAGGGCTTTTCAAAAAGCAGCAGGTGTCCTACATTCTCAGTGACACGGAGGAAAATGTGTTTTCATGTAAATCAGAATTTCATCTGATGATTGTGACGATGTTTGATCACACTCGGCGGTTTAAAGATGAGTAAAGCGGCTGTGGTAATGGGAAGTGACTTTGGAAGGCAACTCTCCAAGTAAATACTGCAATTTACAGTAAACGCCGCAATCGGAGAATATCCAGCCACCTATTTTACCTCAAAAAGCCTCCAGGCTCCTCATCCATCTCCTCGCCCTGCTTTTTCCGCTCCGTGCTCTCTCTCCTCCTCTAGTCAGCCTGGTGAAGCTGGTATGTTTACCTGCCCTCCTAACCACTGCTAACCTCTGGCTAGGAGGGTCTCTCACCTCATTACCCACCACTCAGCCACACACACACACAACCTGAAACCCCACTATCCTCTTAGATTTCTCCCCTACAGCCAGGATGCTGCTCTGTAATAGCCTCCGTGTACTGCAATCTATTCAGCCACCTGCTGTGTAAAAATGTTAGATATAATGAGAAGGGGAGAAGAAAAAAAAACACATCCAGGACTAGGCTACAGCTCCTTCCCTCTGTCTTTCCCTGAAAACTGGGAGAGTCAGCGCGTTCGTTTCTCTCAACTCTCGCCCGACTCACATGAGAGTGCTCTTCATGTCGCCCTCCTACCAAGTTCCTCACACAGACTGTCAGAATATAACAACGTGCGGAGAGGGAGACAGAGATGGAGAGGGAGGGGAGGGAGTGTAGAACATATGGGAAAGAACATAGAGAACTGAGTGCATAGAAGATTCAAGCTGGAGGGTGGAGATGTCGAAGCTGTGTGGGAGGGGAAGGAATCGAATGGAGAAGTATTTGTGGCACATAGAAAAGTTGAATATGTCCCACTCCTTCAGGTTCATAAAACTAATGATCCCTATGCACAATTTGTTGCATGCGTGTGTGTGTTTTTGTCGGGATAATGATTTCCTTTCGAGTGTTTGCACCTACTGTATTGTTGACCACAAAGAAGGCAACCGAAGAGAGCCGCACACGTGGTCCTGAGAGTGCCGTAGCTGTAATAGGCCCCATTTCTCCCTCAAACTGCCTCTCATCAGCTCCTGATTAATGACACACTGAGCCATAATGGCCCCGCGCGCTCTCCACATTCATTCACTTTGCTCTTCATCCAATGCCCCTGGAGAGAAACCACAACAACGCGCGGCTGTCGAGATACCCGACAAACCACGCTCTCGCCGAGCTGGAATTCAAACGCTCATTAAGAAAGACGCTTCCTCCATTGCCATTCAGTTATGCATTGCCACAGGGAGCTGGTGGACAGAAACGGCAAAAACACAGAGGGGATGGGAAGGTGCAGAATGAAGCACACAGGGTTCAATTTATCTGTTCGGGAATAAAGGATGGTTTCATTAGTGGCTAAATGTGGTTGATTGGCTGCCGGGGATGGAGTGCTGGTTATTTATGCATCGGAAAAATAGGATGCAACCTACATTATGGCAAAACACACACACAACACACACCCATACCCACACACACACACAGTGATGCAAAAAACTAACTGTTGCTGGAAACCAGAGGTTTGTTTCTCATTTATTTCTGCTACTGTTTTTCAAGTCAAAATCCTCAAAGGTCATCACTGTGCATCTCTGTCAACAATACATCAGAGCGCTGCAGTAACTCACTGCCCGACATCTTTGACGTGCAAAAACCAACATGCACGAGCAGAAAACATCCAAACGGATTCATCTGCAAATGTTCACGGACATGCTTTAACACTCAGGTTATGCATGGGAGGATATACATACATCGAACAATGTTACACCAAGGGGTCGCCATTAAAAACACTCACGGCTTCAATAATGAATGACTCTACATTCTTCTCCTCAGCCTCGTATCGGAAGCACTGAAGCAACGAACACTCCTCTCATTGTTCCAGTTCAGTTGCAGGTGAGTTATTGGAAAGGCACCTTTAGCTCTATTCATCTTAATATTCAGTTATTAAACTCCTTCTCCTCTCAGTTGAGATTCTCCCGTCCTCCCCCTCAGTGCAGGAGAGTCTGTTTGTCAGCCTCTGAGTTTGTGTGTTTCACGACAGCAGTATTTATGTTGTGTGTTTGAGAGCGCGCGGGGTAATCAATAGTGTTTCAGTGAAGGACACTTACGGGTTGATTGGAGCCTAAATCCAAGCCAGCATGAAAGACAACATGACAGAAACACTTGCTGCTCGATCTGAGGGGGCTCAGTGTGACATCCACTCCGACTGTTGAGAGCGCACACACACACATGCATGCACACACACACGCTTGCAAACCACACGACTGTCTTCAAACACAGTTAAAAACATATACACACTGCTAGATCAAAGCAGGCCAACTAGTGGGTTATTGACAGTCAAGCCAACACACGCACATACACACACACAATCTACTGCACATTGCATTCCATCCATTCCACGCAAAACAGCAGCGTCCTTGTCACAACTGAAGTGCTATAATGAGAGTATGTGTACATGTGCACGCTTGCCTCTGTGTGTGTGTGTGTGTGTGTGTGTGTGTGTGTGTGCGAGCGCGTGCATTCGTGCACTGAGCTGACTGTGTGTACACAAGTCATTATTAGAGGTTTAGTGTGTGCTCACCAGTCAGTCAGGCTCCAGTCAGAGGAGTCAGCTTAAGGGCTCATAGCAGCTCCCTGAGGAGACACTAAATACCATCAGCCGTTTAAATCCATCCATGACCATTTTAAATATGCAGCACACACTCACTCCATTTTTAATAAGGGCTCTGAGCAAGACAGAGGGAGAAAAAAAGGAGGGAGAAGAGACAGAGGCAAAGAGAGAGAAGAAGAGAAGGAGAGGGGTGCAGACGGAGGAGCGGGGAGAGGGAGGAATACGAGGGGAGAGGAGGAGAGCCGAGTCTGTTGCATTGATTTCTTGGCAGTTTGGCACCAGCCCTGATTCGCCTGGAAAAGCCACAGATGTGTCGGAGGCAGTTAGGCACGCATACACACACCCAACTCGGTCACATGCATGTGCACACACAGCACACGCGGGAAGAAAACATACAGACACACACATCGGAGTGCTCATCTAGAGAGAGAGAGAGAGGACACAACGTCCACTCGAACTACCTGCAAGTGTGTGTGTGTGTGTGTGTGTGTGTGTGTGTGTGGATTACAACAGCACCTGTGTGAGGGTAGAACAGGAGATGATGATGCAAGAGGTTTTGATGCCTTTCTGGGAAAAGAAGCCGGCACTTCTCTGAAGCCAGAGTCAAAAATAGGAACTATTACACACACCTAGATGGGCAGTAAAATTCTCCTTAATCCCTGGCTTAATTTAGCTTAAAAACCTGTCTGCTCTGCTCAGCTTCCCCAGCACACCTGACTGTGGGGTGCATGCACAGCCCGACGGAACAGCGGGCGGGAGAAAAAGTCGGATGTACATTTCCCTCTCTGGGCGGATGAGACATTAGGATCAAAGTCGGGGACTGGGGAGAATCAGCCCATCTCAGCTCGGAATCCGCGAGCGTCCTCCAGACAGACTACCTGATTAGCTTGGCATTTGTGGCCTATATATCCAGCATGGAAAGTGGAGGGAATATTGATGATAAAGCCCGAGGCAGAATTGTATCTCGGTCCTCTTGTAGATCAAAAGGACCCCGGCTAATGGCAGGTTTAGGAGTTTGATTCCCGACGGTGTCACCTGTGCCACTGCACGCAGCTTCAGAGATGCTCACATCAAATATCTGCCGGGCCTTTTGATCCCAAAGAGACGGATTGGCATCAATTGATATCTTGTATTATTCATTTTGTTTATAAGGAGGACCACATCTTCCACTGTGGAATGTTTTCCGTGTGAATGAATCAGATGCAGACTGCAAACAACTCCTGCTGGTTAATATTTAAACAGGTAATCTACATCTGTTTGTAGTAAATTTAGATTAAGCTAAAGGAACCTAAACAGTCTTTGAGTTAACCATCTTTATCCTTATCCTCCTTATCCTCAGTGTTTATTGGGGCCACATCCACCTAATGATTTAATTACTGATTAACATCACCATTATTACTTCCACCAAGGACATTTGTTTGTTTGTTTGTGTGCAAGATTACACAAAACAAACGGATGGATTTCCATGAAACTTGGTGGAAGAATGCAGTGTGTGTCAGGACAGAGCCTTTCCAGGAATATTTGTCACTGTCTTTAACATTGCAAGATAGGGCGTTGTTTTTTTGTTTTGTTATTTAACAGTGTCACCATTTACCCAGATATTTTTTTTTATTTCACTTATGGAACTGATATCTATGAGTGTGTGGAATGTGGTGCAGCCTGATTGAACATAAGGGGACTTGTGGGCCTTGGCGGAGGTATGCACTCGACTGAGAGCCATCCCAGTTTTATCACTTAATCGATCGATCTTGAATAAAAATCTAAACGATTCTAAATGCTGGTTCTGGCAGAGCAACAGCTTCAAACCAGAGAGTCTTTATTACCGCAGAAGATCAAGTGAAGCAAAAGCTCATCTGCTCAATTGAGAGACGGGAACTAGATGGTGTTTTGCATTCTTAAATGAAAAGTCTTAATGAAATAGTGTATTCAATTTTCCATTAATTAACGAATCACTGAATCAACAAATGGTTGCATGTCTCGTTAAAATGAATAACGTGGCTTACAGAGTTTTTTTTTCAAGCAAATTGAACTCCCACATGATTGGATCCTACAGCCATGAACAGATAATTTCAGGATATAGATGAAGCTCTACTTCTACATCCATCTTCCACACTCAGTTATGAACATGAGGTTTTCCCAGCGTCTGGTGAATTAATGGTCGAAATGACACGTGTGCGAAACACTTCAGTAAAGCTGATGTGTCAACAGTGTTCACTCAGCAGGAGTGATGTCATTCGCAGTGAAAATGGAGCAGCACCTTGCATCACACGCTATTCCCTGCCTCAGAAAACACACACACACACACACACACCACACACACACACACACACACACACACAAACCCCTAAACAGGCCCGGTTCCTTTTGCCCCAGGTGACAGGTGTGTCACAGCAGTAAAACTGGTGATGCCATCTGACAGTCTGAATGACCGGTTAGTCAGCAAGCCGGCTGACTCACTGACCAAGAGCTCAGTCACCGTCACGCCGGCTGCTTTGTGTAAATGCGGGGCCGTTCTCAAAAGAAGAAAGAAGGGGTGGAGGTGTCACTCTCGCTCCACAGAGAGGGACACACATGTTCGAGACCCGGAGACACCCTGACACCCGGGATGTAGATTAGACTTGGTATGTTTATTACCCTCGGTGACACAGACGAAACCGGAGCCCAGACCTCTGTTCATTTGGCTGTCAGCAGAGACACAATAGGACAGTCACACTTTCTTTGACGCGCCACAGTGGAATGTTAATCACCACGCAGGCCCCATTATCATCACATCCTCTCGTTCCCACCCTCCATTTGTCTTCCTTTACTTTAAAAAACCTGACAAACCCATTGCTCGTTACTAGACAGAGCCATTGTTTTCACTGAGCGCACATGTAGACGAAGAAAGAGACATCAGGCAGAGGAGATAAGAGGAGCGGCAGCGGCGAGGGTAGGCCTGCCTGTCGGCTGACATAAATTGGGGATCATAAAAGGTGGAATTAATCTGCAAAGAATGAACAAAGTGAAGCACTGTGGGGATGTGTGTGTTTGTGCGTGTGTTTATAAATGAGTAGGGGGTCGTTCTTGAATCCATAATGAAGACACAGGAGAAAGAAACATGAAACACATGACTTTCAAATGCATTCATAAAGCTTGATGAAAAGCGGACACAGATTTTTATTGGCGAGAGCGTTTACACAATATGGAGCTATTGTGTATAACCTCTGTGTGTGTGTGTGAACGTGGGGGAAGTGTGCGTCTCATCTGTGACATACTCCTTTGCCTTCCACTCTGCACTCTGCTGCTGCAGCGCCTACAGGAAGTGCCACATATATCATGAATTTTATGCATAGGGCTGAATGTCAACACTGCTGTATAATTTTTGCGGAAAAATGCTAAATGTCACCAAACACCAGCCTCTTTTTCACCACCCAACCACTGGATGAAGCTTGCCTCACCAGAGGACGTGCCGGCAGCCGTCAGACCCGAACCGAAAGGCTTCAGCTGTACGGTACCCAGTTGTGGCAGGAGCGGCGGAGTAGGCGACAAGAGAGAATGGGGGACAAGGAGGGTAATGAAAGTGGAGTTGAAGGGAGTGAGACAAGCAGTTCTGTTTACCCTACACACACACAGATGCCTTTTTTACCAAACAGGGAAAAGAAGGGAAACAGTATCACAGGGCCTTACCACGTGATTTAATGCCTTCACACACAGTTTTATCCATTTATTTTCCCTTAAGGTGCTTGAAGAGCTGAAGGGAATCTCTTACTCTGCTCTGTCTGACAGCAGAATACGCTGTAGATCATATTCATACTTCTTTCATCTCTTAACTGAAGCTTTAAGATCTTATTCCATATAAGATGAGGAATAAAAACACTGTCTTTGTTGTAAAAAAAAATAACTTGGTATCTTTGGAAATGTTGGAATCTTTCCTACAATTTAAAAGTTGTGAGAGCTTGAATGTTTGACTGCACCAACTGCATTAAGTATTAAAGGCCGGGTTCACACAGATGATGAAATAAACATTTCTTGGTCTCGCTTCTCATCTCATCTGCTTGAGAAAATAGTTTTTGATTTTATGGAGGCAAATTCTGTGATACGAGACTCGGATACTTTTCAAAAGCCATGTTGTGTGCGCGTGGTATTAACAAATCCCCATCCATTGCATTCTGTGTAATCAGATAACCAGATTGGTCAGATGTGTTTCTGCTGCACTTGTTTTTCAGGGGAAGACTTTATAAGTACATCTGCTTTTTGTAGCTTTTGCCCAGTTGAGTGAGCGAGCAGGAAGTACTTGAGTTGGCTGACCTTTCAACTCGCTCTGTGGATTGTGCTCAGACTGCGGTTCCACCTGACTGAGATCTGATTACCATCTCCAGATGTGGTCTGGTGCCTTTTCATAACAAAGCTTGTGTTTTTGTTGCATTCACCGGTGTATTTCCTGATCTAGATAAGAATGATGAGGATGTTGTTATTGGAAAAAGTTACTTATTGAAATCTCTCAGAACTAGAATGTGACTCAGTACACCACATAACTCCACCAAGGCCCAATAGTCCTGTTACATTCAATAAAGCTGAGCCAAATAGGAATCAGTTCCTTTAAAAATGTCTGAAAATGCCTCATCTTGCAATGTTGAAAAGTGTTAAAGCATCTTGGAAACACCCCGTGATTTGGATCTGCACCAAAATGTAAAGAGTTCTTCCCCCGAGCCAAATCCTAAGCCAAAACCAGGACACTTATACGCACAAATACGCACCTCCACCCCTCGCCATTTTATAGAAAGATCGACCCGTTTATCTGGATCTCCTTCCACATTCATTGGGGTTTTCCTTGGGTCACTCCCAACTTTAAAACTTCCTGCAATTCGTGTTAGTAGTTTTTACATAATCTATGCTAACTAATACACAACGCTGATGAAAACATAAACTCCTTGATTGAAGCCGTTACAACCAAAACCATCCACATTGCTTGATACATCCTAGAAGTACACAACAAGCCTTTTTTAATCATAGTGGTGAAACAACCCTTTTATATTTTCTAAGAAGTCTTTAATTGTCCACACCACTCTTTTAGATCCATCACACCAAAATAGGGAACAAATAAACAAACACACACACACCCCACAGGGGATGGAAGGACAGAGTAAAGAAAAGATAAAGAGAGAGAATAAGTAGCCAGTGATGCAGATACGGCTTAAATTCTTCCTCCGAGGCAGGAGCCCACCAGCTGAGCTCCCCAAATGAAAAACTACATCCATTAATATGTATGTGTCGAGCTGGCATCAAACATTTTCAACAACACATACACCAGACACACACAAACACACAAAACAGGGGACTGTGCATGTCCGCACACAAACACTTCACCAATACCAGGCAGTAAGAGTTGCATAAACAAGTTTTATGTTCCTGCATTTTGAAGCTCTAAGTTTGTGCTTATGACCTTTAAGGTTGAAAGGGTGAATAATGAGAAGCGGAGCGACTCAGCCCGAGAGGCTGAGAGTGAAGGACGGAGATGGAGGGATGGCTGAGAGAAAGAGAGAAAGTAAGAAAGAAGAAATATGAGGGCGCTGCCATCTCATTTCCCCTCCCTCCGGCTCCCCCAGCTGTTGTTCTCCCTCTCTTTTTCTCTCTTTCTCTCTCTCTCAATCACTTTTCATTGTCACTCATCCCTCCAATCACCCCTAAACCACTTGTGCTGCACGCCCGATCACCCCCCACTGCCCTCCCCTCCCCTCCCCCACTCGCTCTCTCGCTCTCTTTCTTTCTCCATCCACACAAATGACTCAGTGAAACAGGTCAAGTGTTACAAAATTCCCCCTGCAGCTCAACCTGCCTAATACGAGGCCTGGCTCATTGCACCAAGACAAGTAATACATTGCCTCCTCGCTGAGAGGCGTTGGGGGGGCTCGAACACACCAGAGCGCCAACATCAACACACGACGAATATGAACTGAGGAAATGTCCAAACATTTGCATACAACCATTTTTACATGTGTCAAATAGCTACAGCCACATTTAGCATATTTAATTGTTTTACCAGTTAAAGATGTTTGAAACTAATTTCCACTACTTCACTAAACCGTCTTTTACATTCAAATCAGTGGCTATACTGATTTAAAAAAAAACTAAAATCATTAACTGAGGCACTATCTCACCAGACAGAGAAAACCCTGTGATTACTGTAGAATCATTAGATCCGGGAGTGAACGGCAATTGTATCCATTCCCTTTACAGACAATAATCACATATTAGGTGTTTTTCTTTTTTTCAAGAGTATCAGAAAAATACTGTTGTGTTTGTCTTTACCAAACAAACAGGAAATCTTCACATCCTCATCCTGTTAAAGGAACTGAAACAATTCAATCAGTGACTGAAAGATAACCTGCAACTGTTGAGTTTCTCCAAGAAAAAGATCTAATTCAAACACAGACTATTCGGAGGATTTATAACTTCTCTATTTCTTTTGCAATATGAAACTGAATATTTTTGACTGTTCAATTTCTACCCAGAGAGAAAAACAAGCCATCTGAAGACACCCCTCTCAGCTTTAAGTATATTTCTGATGATTTGATATTTTATTTTTAACAGTATGAATCACAAACAATCTGCAGATTAATCCAAGTAAGAAAATACTTATTAACCGCAGTTGTATTGGGTAAACACCACAGTGTGAAAACTGGGAACAAGCCATGTTTAACCACACACTGCCAAAGTCTCTTTGTACCTCTCCCACCTCTCCATGCTAATGAATACCAATTGGGCGACAGAAAACCCTGAAGCACTGGTTTGAAAGTGGCATTAAGAGGAGGACAGCAGAGTAAAGGGCCTGAAAATAGGATAAATGAGCAGGGAGAAAACTGAAGTCAATGCACACACTTGGCCTCTCACACACAACCAGAAACACACCGTGCTCGACACTACAATATGCAAGTATGTTTGCTCTGCAGGCAGAGTGCCGGGATACAGAAATCTAACAGCTCCATATATCAGGCTGGTGGGGACCTGTGGAGGATAAACGACCTGCGAGCACTACCTGGACAGTGAGTGTAATACACAGATAAATAACCGGGAACTGGGAGCGATATGATGACACACAGACTCCCGGAGAGAAAATGTAAACCGCTGCACTCGCACACAGTGATAAACCGACCAGAAACGTACGGATGGGACCGAAGCACGCACTTGTTTGTAAGAGTTGTGTTTGTCTGACGCTCCCGGGAATGATGGTCGTTTGGGAGGGTAATGACTTAGCAAACTGAAATGTACTGGAACATAAATTAATCAAATTCTGGGCCCTGCATGCATGCAGCCTGTGCGTGCTCTGTACCGTCTATTCTTGCACTTCACACCCTATTGTAAGAGCACAACAAAGAAGTTCCAGCTATTGCACAAAGAGGAAAACATAATTCTCCTCTAATGTTTCCACCCCCCGTTCCTGTTGGAGGCAGGGGGGTCAAATCACAGCGCCGAGGGTGGGATGAACCAGTTATTACTGTCAAGGTGGCAAAGATCACATTCGCATTTGTGAGAGCAATAAACGACTCCCGTTTATAAACACTTCACGTAGAGAGGGCCTGTGATGCCAAAAGCCAAATTTGAATAACGTTTAATTTCCTCCTCTATGATAAGACCTTTTGTCCGTTCAGGACCATTTTCTTCCATCACCGCCCAGAGCCGACAGTGTAAGGGACCGAGGCTGGTGCAGCGTCGCTGTGCTTCGCATGGCAATGCTCAGCTCTTTTTCTAAAATCTAAACTCGTCCTCGTATTTGACACAGAAGTGCTCTTCAGGGCTGCTTCCAATGATTGCTCCACCTAGGGGTTGAGGGACAAGCGATATTGGTAAAATCACTGAACACCCTGTAGGAGAGGAGGGGCCACAGACAAGCAGGAGACCCCCAGCATGTGATGTAGTCCTGGATCGCCACAGTTACCCTACATGGGACCAAGTGGATTTGAAGCTCTAAGTTTGGGATTTTGTCGAGTGACAACTTGGTTTTTTTTTAATCCAGAAGTAGCCATATTTATAAAGGACCTTGCACGCCCACCCACTACTGCAACCTGCATCCATTGTACAGTCGAATCAAATATACAAATGTCCCATTGAAACCATATTTTTGCTCTAAATGGGACCATCATTTACAACATGGTCATAACGCATTTAATAAGACTTGAAACTAACTATAGAGAGCGTAAACTCCTTATCAAAAGTTTTACAGATGTTATAAATCAACGGAAACGTAGATTCATCCTCTGGAGTCTGTTTTGTCTTTTAAGTGAATACAGGTTTCAGGCAGCATCACATTGGCTTCACTTTCCACACACTGGGTCGACGTGCATTTACAGTCGGTACATATGTAAATATACACAGGCATGAGTGTTAATTGCTGTGTCTCGCAGCTTAACATGGTTTAATACTTTGAGTTCCTTATAATTTAAAAGGTGAAAATAATTAATCAGTGTATTTTCACCTTTAGAGAAGTGCCTCTGATTTCAGCAGCAACAGATTGGAGATGTGTTAAAAATGAGGAAAGAGGAAGTGGAATGATTAGAGAGGATTTTACACCCTGGGACTGGTTGGACAGCGCTGCCTGTAATAATTCAAAAAACACATACAGCGCTACACACACACAAAAAAATCACACACGTCCTTTAACAGGTTTACAATGCCCCAGCATTTAGTCCACAGCAGACGATGAGAAGATAGGAGCAGCAGAGGAGAGGAAGGGGCAGGAGAAGTGATTACAGCCAAAAGAGATGTCTCGATAAGATGACAGACATCATATGATGAATAGGGAGGCAGTCTGTGGATATAAAGGAGGCGATGACACATGCAGATGAGCACACACACACACACACTAAAGCACACTCTCTCATGAAGGTCTGACAGTCCTCTGTGCACTAGAGGCTGTTATTTCACGTCAAACAAAGAAAGCGGAGAGACTTGAACTCTGCAGGGGAACCGGCCAGTGCAGATAAAAATCACTGCCGGTGAAGGCTCGCAGTCCGGTCTACTTCCCCACACTGTGTGTAGCAACACACACACACTGGAAATACAGACAACACAGAAACACAGACGTGCCGGGGGATGACTAGTATTTAGTGTTGAATATGCATTTATGTTACATAAACTATATATTATATTCTATTATAAGCATACTGTATCATAATGTATCTTATGATGTTATAAAGAATACAATAAGAATTGTAGTCGCAAAACAGTATAGTTATATTTTAATATGTGATACAATTATTGTGTCAAATGTATAGCTAGTGTGTATAACTATAGTAATATACATTTCTATGTATCTTTATTTATTTCTGATCATTTTGCTTTATTTATATGTGCTTTTACCTGCATGTCTCTTCAAAACCAGAGCATAATGTCATTGATCATTATACACAAATAAAAATAAGGGATATAATTAGGGGTCATATTGTCATCTAACATCCAAATACCTAACGCAGGAAAGATGCACTCAACAGCACAAATATTAGTTATTCAAAAGCAAACAGAAACTTTTTGTTTCCGGTTAAACTCCCACACACGAAACGGAGCCTACATTTGCATGCATATTCCATACTGTCAGGCAGGCAAACATCTGCACAGCAGTTACATGCACAAATGAACATGAGCACAATCATCCAGCGTTTACTCGACTTGGCAGTCCCCAGGAGACAATCTCAAGTCCCTCACACCGAGTATTTGCAGACCGATTTTTGTTTTCTTTATCTTCATATTCATCTCTCATTCTGTATGTTTGGATCTGAGTGTATGCGGGCGTGCGTGCGTCAGTGCGTGCATGTACTTTGTAAGAGCTGCCTGTTGAGACGGTGAATTAAACAGCAAGTGCATTTGATCTGCAATGCACTCCAGGGCAAATATACAAAAAATGAGACAGACACACACACACACACAGAGAGAGAGGCTTGCATACAGCATCAAAATCATTTCCGTCACAGAATCTATTCTTAGGAGCAGAAACAAACCATTCTTTCCCTGATATAAATCTCTTTTATTCATACCCACACACACACGACACACATAAACACACACACAGACACGTGCACACTTAGCTCAAAGCTACACTCCCTGGTGGTCATACTGCATTCACATAATGTGCTTTGTTTTTCATTTTCCAGAAGAGGATTTGTTCCAGGTAAGTCACAGCATGAAGACCTTTTGTAGCTTATTTAACTCTCGCACGCACGTAAGCCTCTTCCATCTGGTCCAGGTTGGTGTTTGTGCAGATGCGTGGAGGTCAGCGGCGTTCTGAGGATGTCAGAGCTTCTCTCCATCACACACACACACACACACACACACACACACACACACACACACACACACACACACACACACACACACACACACACAACACACACACACACACACACACACACACACACACACACACACACACACACACACACACACAACACACACACACACACACACACACACACACACACACACACACACACACACACACACACACACACACACACACACACACACACACACACACACACACACACACACACACACACACACACACACACACACACACACACACACACACACACACACACACACACACACACACACACACACACACACGGTAGAAGCTAAATTAACACAGCTGCAACAACTCAGCGCTCATCATCCTCCTCCCTTCGCTCAGCCGTCTCCACTCCATCTTTAATCAGGCTTCTCCTCCCTTCCTCTGTTCTTTTCTTCGCCCTTTTGCTCTCTCCATCCTCCCAAACTCCTCCTCTCATCTTTTGCCTGTTTATTCAATCTTGCATTAGTCACTGGTAAATTTATACACCAGCTCGCACTCTGTAGCTTCTGCAAAAACACGAGGCCTCAGATCTCAGCCCAGCGCGTCCTCCTCGCTCTCCACACATCATGGACGCCCTCTGCGCCCTCCCTCCACGGCACCCCCCTCGTTCTATCGCTCTCTCCCTGCCCTTCTCTGCCCTCCCAGCAGTTGGCCAAGCATGTGCTACCTCGGGGAGAGACGTGCCTCATCCAACAATGCAGTGCAACCACCCTGTTACCTCCAAGCCCCTGTCAGCACAGGACAGGAAGAGTAAACGCCCCGTGGCCTCCAGGGGAAACAGGAGCATCCACTTCGGTCCGTCTGCCTGCCTGCCTGCCTGAATGTGTATTTATCAGTGTGTGTGTGTCTGTGTGTGTGTGTCTGTGTAGCAGAAACCCATCAACACACTGAATGACCAGAAGCCAGAGGATTGGATGTTGTAATTTACCGCAAAGGGAAGAGGAATCATAGGATTTCCAATTTCCTGTGATTATTTACCAATGTGACTTCCTCTGTACATTGGTTTTACCTGCTTTGCTCAAGATGATAACAATATTGTCCAGGTTGCTACAAATATGATTAAGGTAGATTTAAATGGCCCCCTTCAAAAGTCCCTGCATGTTTCAAGATTAAACAATGGATGAGCGGCTGTTCTTCAGAGGATTCAGCAAATACCAGCTCAACAAATATAAACAAACTTAGACAAGAACACAGATTAGAACAGATATTATCGTCCCAATCCTTTCCACAAAAACACAGACTGCTCCAACGTCTTGAGTCACTGAGAAGCAACGTGACCCAATTCAACCTTCACAAACCACCGTGGCCAGAAAACAAAAGGAATCTGTCACAATCTGGCTCAGGCAGTGTGAAATTAAGTTACAAATATACTGATCTAAATTGTATTTAAATGATTACAATTGTATTTAAATGAAACAAGGACATGTGAGCCAGATAACAAACGGTGGCAGTAATAACTGGGTGTGGGAAATACAGCACAGTCCTGTGAGGCTTTGTACTGCAAGGTTACAGCACTGAATATTATTTCCTCTTTCTGTAAAGCAGCTTTGAAAACCTTGAAAGATAATATATAAATATCTAAGTGATTAATATTAAAATTATTATCATCATCATTCATTTGAGCTACAAAATGGAATGAAATTACATTATTAGGAAGAAGGTTCCTACTGATTTCAATGGGCCTCACCATGAGGGGCAAATTAGATTTTTAGTGAAATGTCTCAACAACTGTTGAATTAACTTAAATTTGTAATCATTTTGGTGACCCCCCCCCCACACACACACACACCATTTTTTAATCTTGCCAACATTGTTCAACACTTTTAAATAATAAAACTTTATTTTTATGAATTATGTCCAGCAGTCTCAGCTAGTGTGAATTGGAAAATGGAAATCCTCCGCTAACCAGAGCCACACACTGAAATCGAACCAGTTCATCTTTGAATCCAATGAACGACTGTATCAAATATAAAAAGGTCTCTCTTGATGAAAACAAGAGTTTTGTGACCTTTGACCCTCCAAATTATGATCAGTTCATGTTTGTGTCCAAGTGAACGTTTTTACCACATTTGAAAGACATTTCCTTAACTTGTTCACAAGAAAGTGACCTTATGCAGACAACCCGAAAACATGATTCCTCTGGCCTCTGAATGTTCACTTTCCTGCTCAACATCAGTATTGTTACTGAGAGCATAATTGCATGCTGACAAAAGCTTTTAGCTCAAAGTACCACTTTGCCCAAGAGCAGCTATAAAGACGTGCTAGCTGTAGACATTGGTCTTATTGTACAGTATGAAGAGAAAAGGCATCTGGCGTTAAACTCTGAAAAACTCATCTTACCCAGCAGACATCAGCAGACACTTGTTATCTGTCCTTGTGATGCTCTGTCAGATTTACACTGCAGCATCTTCAGTCTCACCCTCCTCAGGAGCTTTTCTCCGTCAGTCTATTCTTCAGCAAATGAACATGTGCAGGGATTGAGGTCAGACTGACTGACTTGGCCAGTACATTCCATTGTTTTGCCATAAAAACTCCTTAATTGCCTCGTCTCTGTGCCGAGGGTCACAAAGTCCGTTAACACATACAAAACATTCCAGTAACTGCAGCCGGAGATTTGAGGATTCACCACAGGCTGAGAAAGAGCCAATAGAAAAATATATGCAGGAAGCTTCTTTCATAATTGGGGTCAGAGGCAGACACTTGCTTTAATCCTCGTCAACGCCCAGGTCACTGCATCCATCACTCAGACATCCATGCAACAGGCCTGGCAATTCATCACTCACTCTGGGATTTATTAGTCAGGCCTGGAGCTGGAGGGTGAGAGGTTAAATGAGGAGCAGTGCGTTAGCAGTTATCAGCATAGAGACGAGAGTGGGTGTCTCTAACCCCCAACACACACACACAGACACACACACACACGTTTAAATCAACACTTCGCCAGAGCATTGCTACCGGAGCTGAAGTTTAATATGGAGCTATACAAAATACATATATGTAGACAGTACACACACTGATCTGAGTACACTCCCTGAATCCATGGTGACTTTCACACTTGCAAACAAACATTCTATAGCGATCAGATCTGTAGGAACCCAGCACAGGACTCAGCGGGTGTCTAAACACATGAACATACTTCTTCAGCACACTGCATGAACAGAGAGCACGCTCACATGCTCCCTCTCTGTCAAATACGCCAAGCTGAAACACAAACACACACACACACACACACACACACAGACACACACACAGACACACACAGCTTAGAATAAACAGGGCCACTACCAGCTAGCCGTCTTGCCCAGGGGCTCTGCACCATGTCTCATCACTGTAAGCTAATGTTCAACACAGTGGTGGTGCTCGGCGTAGCTGCTGTCACTTTGGCTTCATATCCAGGTTATTTGCTCGGCGTTCATTTAGAGCAGGTTCCTCGTCACGGGGTCACCACTTATGAGGTGCATACCTTTTCTCCTGTCTGACAAATGCAAGTGATGCACAAGCTCTCACTCCCGTCCGCAGCTTAAAAGCATTTTCTGCTGCGCCCGTGTCTTTTACATTCAGCTAGAAAAACCCAAAAGGAGTCAGTGTGTGTCTGTGTGTAAGTGCTCTCTATCTCGCCAGCCTCCAATCCAAAGCAATTAGAGAGGCCAGATGGTGGGCTGGACTCACAGTAAATGGCTGTGCATTGACAGAAGAAGCTCGCTACAAAAATGAACTGTGACAAAGAGCCAGGATGACACACACATGCACAAACATGCGCACAAACACACCCACGCTCGCACACAAACACACTATGGGCTCATCGAGGACACACTGCAATAACCGCCATAAACCGACAGTCAATGTTATGAGGACGTTAACAACACAACTTGATTTTTGTTTTTCGGTGGGGACACAGAGGGCGTTATTGTTTGTTGACCAAACACGGCAGGTGCACACACACACAAACGCACATGCATGACCTCGCACATGCACTCACGGGGCACACCACATTCACAGATAAACCTGTACACACATGGACAACCCTCACCGTGGCCTTTTGTTAAAATTTGACCAAACCAGTTCGGTTTTGTCACAGTTCAAACAATGCAGCCTTTGAGAGGCGCTTCCATTCAGCCAGTTTCAGCTGGGCCTGCACATTCCCCAACTGAAAACACAAACTGCCTCCCTGCAGGAAAACCACTGAAGCTACAGCGCAACATTCCTCCACTCGGTGCTCTCCTCCCTGCGTCTGTGCAGAGCGTTTTCCCTGAGAGGTGTTCGGGGCCCCGGTGAGAATAATGATTATACATCTCGAAATAAGAGTGCACGTGCTCTTCATTATAGTCCTGCTAAGTTGAAAAAATCTTGAAACACCTGCCCTTTAAACTACTGCAGCATGCTCCTTCATACACCTGTTACCAAGGCAGCAAGTTTACTGCAGCCAACCAGGATTCATATACAAATCAGAGATACTGGGAGGAGGTGGAGCTGCAGCACAACTGTAACCGACAAAATGGCTTCTCATATTTCTGAGCTCGGTTTCCCATACGCCCGTTATCGCACTTGTGTTAGAACAAACGCACACAGATTTATCAAAAGTGAAACTAGACAAACAGGCCTACCAGGAAATGAGAGTGAGAGCAGCAGGTTTCTGTGTGCTGAGTGAGAATGATGGGTGACAAGAAACAGAGGCCACTTCATAACCCAATCCATTAATCTATAAATCTAATCAGTGAGAATCAATGACTGGCGCTTCAGTTCAATCCGGTTTCTCAATCATTCAAGATAAGTGTTGGAGAGGCAGAGGGAAGACGAGGGGACACAGACACCACACGCTGCAACGCTTGGACATTTCAAAACTCAAGAAGTCTTTAATAGCAACCAAATACGAAAAAATATAGAAAGACTTGACACAAAATAGTGACAACAACTGTAATTCGGTCTTTTTAAAAGAATAACAAATATTAAATTTAAAATTAAAAAAAAGATACAAAAGAGAAAACACCTTTTACACAGAGCAGTCAATAATAAAAAGCACATTTTGGGGTAAGACTTTTTTTTCGACGTGTGTACAGTTCATTTGTATAGAAGAAGCACATTTGCCAGTTTTGGCAGCAATCACAGCGCAGCAGTCATGAATAAAGCACTCAGAAAACATAAATTATAAAGCACTGCAAAATAACAGAAAAAGAGGAGAAACTGTAATAGGAGAAAATAAATTCTTCATGCTTGCCGTCACTGAGAAATACACAAACGTGACACCATAAATTAGTAATTTTTCCTCTGCTACATATTTATATATTTATACTATGTACACAGGAAGGTTTTTCTCTTTTTGTTGTGTAAGTGAGACGGGAAACGTTAAGGCTTTGATTAGTCATCAGATGTGTGGAGCCGAAGAAAACAG